>OU452316.1:16560191-16890200 GCA_911728475.2 Pterostichus madidus | reverse complement strand
GCTAGTACTACATATATATATATATATATATATATATATATATATATATATATATATATATATATATATATATATATATAAGACAACTATTTGTGCAGGATAAAAAGTAAACCAAAATATGTTTCTCTGTAAACAAAATTGAAATTTTATTCACTAATTAATAAAAGTTATTTACACTATTTACAATCTTACCTGTAAACAAAGAAACGACAATTAAAGTTTATTATTATCACTTCTCTATTTACACTATTTATTTGTTTATAATATATCTTTCGTATTATTAATTTGATCTCTCTGTTAATTCTCCTGGTGCTCGTACTTATCGCTCCATCTAACGGTCATAAACCACAAAGCGCGCGGAGCATGAGAAGCGCGGCAAAATCAATTTGAAGAAAGTATATTTTCTTTACATCTCCCCCCCACCCCCAGGGTAAGACTTGTAAGGGTACTTTCATGTTGGATATATTATCTATTCTTCTTCGTCTGTGTCTTCTTCTTCTGTTGGTATTAGTTTTGAGATATGGAATAAACTTGTTTCTGACTTCTTTTTATTAGTTCTGATTTTGTACAGGGAATTTGATATTTTTTCTATTATTTCGAATGGTCCAACTCTCAGATGATCAAGTTTTTTCTATTCAGTCTGTTGCCGTTTTCTATATATACCATGTCTGTTGGACTGAACTCATGATATTTTCTATTTTTGTCATATAGTTTTTTATTGTAATTGTGTGATCCTATTGACCTTTCCAAAGCTAATTGTCTATCCTTGGTCCAATCATCTTTGTTTTTCTTTCTTTTTAATTCTTCTGGTATGACACTTGTGTCCGTGCCATTTAATAAGTACTCTGGTGCAAAACCAGTGACTGAGTGTTCTATCTTATTATATCTATCTACACATTTTCTAGCAACTGTTGTCCAAGCTTTTTTTTCTTCTTTTTCATTTATTTTACATCTAATTTTATTGACTAGAGTTTGGTTTAGTCTCTCGTTCAAGCCATTTGAAAATGGTGCATTAACTGCTGTAAATGTCAGTTTAACGTTGTTTTTTTCTAGAAATTCTTTAAATTCCCTAGAATTTATCCCCGGATATTGATCCGGTAGTATCATCCCAATTTTATCCGTTTCTAATACGTTTTGAACTAGCTTGATGAAATCTGTGGCGTTCTGTGTCTTTGAGGTTAAAATAAATGCGTATCTCGTGCAGTGGTCAACCAATAAGTGGAGGTATTTTTTTGTTGATCTTTGTCCTCCGAATCCTCCGATGGTGTCTATAGACATTATTTCATATGGTTCAGTCGCTGGTCCCAAATGAGACATTAACCCAAATTTGCTTTGGCCTCTTGTTTTATTTTTTATGCATATATCACAATTTTTACATATATTTTTAATATTTTTTATTAGATTCTTTGATGTATAGTGGGGACATATTCTGTTCATAGTTTGTCTAATGCCTGTATGGCACCATTCCCTGTGTATGTCTTTTATCAATTTGATGCTCAATTCTTACAATCTTCTTTGTCTATCTTATTTCTAACAACCTCTGGTAATCCTGCTGCTATAAGCAACACTAGGGTTTTTGAACTGATGTCGTTGTCCATATCTAGTAGTAGCTTCTCTTTCCTCATAGCATATTCAATCAATGAACCTTCTTTATATTTATAATATATAGCATACATTCCTGTACTCCATCCTTTGTCTGCAAATGATTCTAGAAATCTCTCTGTCCATTCAGCCCATCCAGCTTCCATCGTCAATATTGTGAGAGTCGCTGAGTGCCAATCTGAACATGACTTGTTCAGGAATAGCCGTAATATTTCAATTTTTGTATTATCCTCATTGATTTCAAACCTTCTACATTCCTTCTCAAATGTCTCCAGCCATTGTTTTGCATTTGAATGTTTAGATGTAAATATTTCTATCATAAATTTTTCTGCTATGTGTTTTAAATTAAGTTGATTTTCTTTCTTCTTAGTGGATTCTACTACATCTGTTTTTATTATTTGTTCTAAATATAAGTCACTAAATATTATATTACCCTCTTCATCAAAGTATATTTGTTCCAATTTCTCTGTTAGTGTGATCCACACTGTTCTGTCTTGACCTCTTTGAGTAAAACTTTTTTTCACTCTTTTATAAACATCAGTCTTCGTCAGTTCTTCATGCTCATTTACAAACCTCATTTCCTGTGGCAACCCATATTCCTTGTTATCCTCTGTTGTAATTGAGGTTATGGCAACCACACTTGTCTTCTTGTCTCTCGGCGATGCCACTAATTGGAATGTGAACTGCAATCTTCTCGCCATTATAAACAAAAATTGTCGTTTTATAAGACAACTATTTGTGCAGGATAAAAAGTAAACCAAAATATGTTTCTCTGTAAACAAAGTTGAAATTTTATTCACTAATTAATAACAGTTATTTACACTATTTACAATCTTACCTGTAAACAAAGAAACGACAATTAAAGTTTATTATTATCACTTCTCTATTTACACAATTTATTTGTTTATAATATATCTTTCGTATTATTAATTTGATCTCTCTGTTAATTCTCCTGGTGCTCGTACTTATCGCTCCATCTAACGGTCATAAACCACAAAGCGCGGCAAAATCAATTTGAAGAAAGTATATTTTCTTTACATATATATATATATATATATATATATATATATATATTATATATATATATATATATATATATATATATATATATGTATATATATATATATATATATATATATATATATATATATATATATATATATATATATATATATATATATATATATATATATATATATATATATATATGTATTTATTATATTACCACCGACCCGACAGATTTTCAAAACGAGTACCTAATTAATAGTATACTAACAAAAATTAAGGGCAAAGCCCTAGTTAATATTGCAAGTTACAGTCAAAACTTGGGAAGAATTGAAAAAAGCATTATTAAACGCATTTGCGGATAAACGCGATTGGTTTATATTAAATATAGAAACAACATCCGAGGCGAATGTAAGTCAGAATAGCCGATCTGTAGGAACGGAGAACAGAATGCGCATGCGTAGTGACCGGAGCAGGAGCAAGTTGGCAGGGTAAATAAAATATGGTTGTCAAGACGATATTAGTGCAAGCTGTCAAGAAGAAAATACGACGAGAAGACGAAGAATGAATTGATTATTTTGTATAACATTCTGCTGCCTATGTTATTATATTATTTCTTTAGTAATAATTAATTACATTGTACTACTAAAATAAAGTGTTTAATTCAATATCAGTAAACCGATCTCTACATATATATATATATATATATATATATATTAGACTGTTTCAAAAAAATTGAGAATTTTCTTTTTCTTAATTATATCGAAAATATTGTTCAAAATTGTAAAAAAAAATCCTGTGAAAGTTACAGCTCTTAATATTAATATTAAGAGGTGCCGCATCGTAAATTTCAATTTCCTATTTAAATAACATGGGCACAACGTTCTCTTGGATTTTGGAATTTTGTAACTCACGTTAGGGAAATTATTTTGAAATGATCAAAACACACTCTTGTACAAAATTTGGCGCTCTACAAAAAAGGTCTTTTACAATTTTTTGATATATTTATTTTTTCAAAAGTTAATTAACGATAGAGTTGGCTTGATACTAACTTTTATATTTTTCTAATATTCCGACGCAACCATCAACTTTATGAGAAAATTCCATAGGACATTTTTTGTAGAACATTTCATTTCCTATAACTTATCTTCCAAAAAGTTTTCGATATTTTTTACAGGTTGTAAGTTATTTGCAAAAAACTAAAAAAAATTAATAAACTTGTCATTTTACTGCTTAAAATTAATCATGACATGCATTTGTGCAGGATAAAAAGTAAACCAAAATATGTTTCTCTGTAAACAAAGTTGAAATTTTATTCACTAATTAATAACAGTTATTTACACTATTTACAATCTTACCTGTAAACAAAGAAACGACAATTAAAGTTTATTATTATCACTTCTCTATTTACACAATTTATTTGTTTATAATATATCTTTCGTATTATTAATTTGATCTCTCTGTTAATTCTCCTGGTGCTCGTACTTATCGCTCCATCTAACGGTCATAAACCACAAAGCGCGGCAAAATCAATTTGAAGAAAGTATATTTTCTTTACATATATATATATACATATATATATATATATATATATATATATATATATATATATATATATATATATATATATATATATATATATATATATATATATATATATATATATATATATATATATATATATATATATATATATATATATATATATATATATATATATATGTATTTATTATATTACCACCGACCCGACAGATTTTCAAAACGAGTACCTAATTAATAGTATACTAACAAAAATTAAGGGCAAAGCCCTAGTTAATATTGCAAGTTACAGTCAAAACTTGGGAAGAATTGAAAAAAGCATTATTAAACGCATTTGCGGATAAACGCGATTGGTTTATATTAAATATAGAAATAACTGAACTTAAACAATACCCAAATTAAAATGTTTTCTAATTTTACGGAAGATTGCAGCACATTTTAAATCTGCAAATATCTTACATATCCACCCATGCTATAGCTGACGCAGCTCTTGTTATGAATGACTACTTTCAAAATTATGCTCTGCGTGGGTTAAAGGAAGCCAAAAATCCATTTGATTTAAATGTGGCGTTAGGAATGTTAGCGAACTACTTTCAATTCGAACACGACTCCAAACCATCTAAGAGCAGTAACTCGAATAATAAACCAAATCACAAACCATCTGTACTCAACACACAGCATACTCTCCTAGACCAACATATTATAATACTAATAATTTTCCTAATAATTATTAATATCAACTTAACGGAGCTCCAGCACGTCCTAATAATCAATCAACAACTATACCCCAAAATAATGTACCACATAATAATCAAAGCCCATCTATCAGCAAAAATTATCGAAAACCTACTCCAATGAGTATTTCCACTCGAAACACTCAACAATATCGTGCCAGACCGATCCCGTTTTACCAGAGACAAAATGAATTCGGACAAAACCCTTTCCGACGAAATCTACGTAATTACAATTTCACAACAGTAAGTAAGAATTCAAGTGAACAACACATTATTAAGCCTTCCAACTCCCCATAGTCCTCCCCAATTTGGGTTGTAACAAAAAAGATTGATGAATCCGGCAAGAGAAAATTGCGCATAGTCATAGGCTATCGCTAATTAAATGAAAAGACTATCGGTGAAAAATACTCATTACCAAACATTACTGACCTCTAAAACAACTCGGAGGTTGTCAATATTTCACTACTCACAATTTGGCATCTGGATTTCATCAAATAGAAATGGACAGCGAAGACATACCCAAAACCGCATTTAATACTGTAGACGGGCATTACGAATCTGTTTCAAATTACACGTTTTGCACTTGAGCGACCTCTAAATATTAATCGATTTTGCTCAAATTTGGCCAGACCTTAAGAAATAAAGTGCTTTATGATATACTAAAAAAGCAGCTTCGATTTTAAACTTTTAATTTTTTTGAATCACCCTATTGAACATGGTAGACAATCTTCTGGATGATCTGCCCTTATTAGTATTACGAGACGTATATTTCCAATAAGATGGAGCACCAGCTCACAACTCTCGACAAGTAGCCGAGTATTTAAATAATTATTTTCCAAATCAATGGATTTGTACCAATGGTCCAATTGCGTGGCCCGTAAGATCCCCTAATTTAAGCCCATTGGATTTCTTTTTATGGGGCAATCTAAAAGACAACGTTTATGCCACAGTACATCTCGATGTTAAAAAATTTAAGAAATAATATTGAAGATGTCATCACTAATATCGACAAGAGAACATTACGAAAAGTTAGACATAGTTTAATTAAAAGTGTTCAATTATGCATTAATTAGAATGGAGGAAATTTTGAACAATTTATATAATTTAATATTTATTAATTTTAATATTATTTTAGTTACATCATTGTTTGATTTGTTTATTTTTCAATTATATTCTATCCAAAACATTCTTGTTTCAGTCAGATACAAGTAAAATATATATAAATTTAATATGCATTTTTCTCAGTTATTTTATTATATTAGAATATGATATATTTACGTATTTGAATTCAGAAAAATACCCTATCGAATAACCTGAAAAAAAAAACAACATATGTTCCCATTTAATATAAAAATGTTGTGTCCCGTATTTTGGGAACCAGTGCTCATAGCAATAGTCTTGTAAAATGGTGGTTCTTTACTAATTTAATCAATATCGCAGCTCTTATAGTTCTCGAGATAACATATATATATATATATATATATATATATATATATATATATATATATATATATATATATATATATATATATATATATATATATGTATATATATATATATATAAATTAAATTAAATACTTTGTAGTATTTGTGGCAATATTTATAATTTAGTTTGTTATTGTTAAATCGTATTTTCAATAAAACTGATGTACATATTCCCTGTACTTCTTTTGTTATTTATCCTGACGAATATATGAATAGGAAGTGCAGAAAGAGCATTAATCACGGAAAAATTATACCATATATAGACAATTATCAGAAGAGGATAGATTGTTTTATATATTAGTATTGCGACATATTTATTTATAAAAAGTTTATTTCACAAGCGAGAACGTTTGTTCAAGACGAGAGTTGCAATACATCTAAACTATCTAACTCTGATTCAGCTATACATTAATCGTCACATCTTATGACTAATACAATGATTAATACAAGAAAGAACAAAGGATACATGATTCATTATCGTATCTAAACTACAGAAATAATATTATCACTAATTATTGATTCATATAACTAATTAAAAGTGACACTCAAAAAAGGATACGATAGAAGTCCGGTTACAAACAGTGCAGATTAATCCAACTCGAAATTACCAGTCAAACAACGAAGTAAATTTCTAATTTTATTTTTATATATCAAGAGACACGGCAGTGTCTCAGGCTAAGTACAAACGACAGTGGCCAGACATACTACAGTCTCTTATCCCGAGTGAACATATGCCCATTTTCGCACTAAAAAATGAAGTCCAAGCGGATACAAAAGTATGTTTTGACCACCGTGTAGCCCGCACAAAACTGAGTAGGAACATAGAAGTTTCATGTAATTTGGTCCATCCGTTCCAAAGATATGGATGTTTGAAAAGTGATGTATTTAAAATTGGGCAAACATCGTCTCCCCCATGTTCAGCTTCCGCGTGTGACGTCATTATATTGCTAGGACTCGTTCCGTGTCGGCCCACCCCGTTTCGACCCATCCCGTACAAATGTTTATTTACGCACTAAAAAAATGAAGCCCAGGCAAATGTCGACTTCTCTTTGTTCAGCGTCCGCTTGTGACGTCATCACGTTACGAATTACATGATATATTATTAAAATATAAATGTTATAATATATAAACAAACAATATTATCCCAATTTTTTACATTGTTTTACATCGTCAAAAATTTTTTGCATTTTTTTTTTACTTTTTTTAAAAAGATTGTGATATAACTCATTACATCATATATTATTAATAATACAAATGTTATAATAAATAAATAAACAATATTTTGTAAAATTTTTTACGTTATTTTGTTTTTGAATTTTTTTTCAATTTTAAAAAATTCTTTTTAATTTAAAAAAAATTAATTTAAATTTTTAAAAAAAAATGTTTAGAAAAGGAATGTAATATAACTCAAAAAAAATCAGTACAACTGAAAAGTTCAGGCCAAGTATAAAAACATCCTCCAACATTCGCCCTTACAAATCCAAATATTTTCCGAGTTATAAAGTTCTGATAATTCGACAATATCCATTACCAAGTAAAGTAATTTTTATTAGTTATATAGTTCAGGTGATGTTTAGCTGAGCTTGCATTAAATTAGTTTTGTACAAAGCATAGCCAATTTGAACTCTGGTTCTTTAAAACCGTAGTTCAGTAAAGCTCAATATGAACCAATGTTTGTACAACCGGGTCTCAGAAGTATAACAATTATTCTTAGGTATCATGTTCATGATGAGTAGTTGCTTTATTCATTGTAACTTGTGAGATATTGTAAGTTAGTCTAGAATCAAACTTCGGTTCAAACGGTAGTTGGTCTTTATAATGGAATGAAATCTTTTGCAAATTTAAAATTAATTCTTTTGTTCTGATTATACTGGGATGCATAGTTTTCAGTTTGCAGAAAGTTACTGAATTTTCGATATCTTGAAATATATTCAAAATAGCATTGTAAAAAATTATCAATTTATTATGCAAATCTTTAACCATTAATATATTATCAAGATCAATATAATTCTGTATCATATGATGTATATTTTGAATTTTCATTTTTAATAATAATTCATTATATCTTGAATTAAAATTATTGTATGATTTACATTTTATACTATGTTTAAATGATTTTGTAAATTTTGTTCACTATTCTGCAAATGTACCAAAATTGTATTAAATCTTTTTCCATCTTCCGAGTCTAAATTACTAGTGATAGATTTCAATATCGTTCCTAGGCCATAGATTAGTCCTCTTTTATTTCTTATGTTAGTCGAATGTATTTTAATATGATTAATTTTATCATTAATACTAGATTGGAAGAACTTAATTATTTTATTGTAGTTCTCTAATTCATGATTATAAATTGTTGTATTCCTGGTCAATTCGTAATAGTGTATGAAAGTGTATTTTGTTTTTTCTAATTTAGCTGGTCCTAAATTTATCAATAAAATCCCTAGATTTTCGGTTACATTTTTTATGTCCGCTCCTCGTGCGATTTTAAATAACCTGGAATGTTTCTAAAAGATTAAGTTGTTTTCCTAGGACCTTTAATATTTGACAAATGATTATTTTCAGAAATGTTATCGTATTTAGTGTTTATTTTGGCAATTTTAATTTTTTCTTGATATGTCTTATTACTTCCAGGCTGAATTTGTTTTTTTTTTTTTTGTTATTTCAGTTTATTTTTAACTACAATTTTATCTGGGATCTCAAGTAATTTTTCCTTGTTTCGGTAAGTTTACTAATTATTTTATTTTTATTATATTTTTTCATTAATTTTTTGATACAAAATTATCATTTTATTTTTATGTTCTGTGATGTAGATATTTACTAATTGTTTGTCTATTTCTATGTTAAATGGAGCTTTAGAGTCTATGTGTCCAGAAATAATTTCTGTGGATTTTAGTTTTGTAACCGAGTATATTGCATTATTATATGCTAATAATGCGGAATTTACTTTAATTTCAATAAGTTCTCGTTTATATAGTTTTTGGTTGTTAAAAAGCCTGACGTGAATTATGTTTTACAACTTTGAGTTTAATAAAAAAAACAATTTTAATTATGTTTTTTTATATCAAAGTTTTTATTCTACAAGATATTATTTATAACTGACGTGAATACGTTCAGCAACAGTACAAGAGTGTCTTATCTAACTAATCCTGAGGTTTATATATCATTTCTCTTATCATAATAATTACTCATAAATATGAATCATTTAATGGAACTTTCCATTCTAATATAATAAAAACACTTACTCATCAAAATACATAATATCATAATTCGTGTTCGATTAAGGTTGAACGTAAGCGCTCTACAATAACATTGAACTGAATTTTTAAACTCTAGACCGCTATCTGATATTATTTATATATAAAATAAATAAATAAATAAATATATCATCACGCCTTCTATCCATTACTGGGTGTGGCACTCTGCCGAAGCAGATCTCGGTAAGTGATATATTTTTGCGCGTGAAGTACGGTTACCAGCCATCAAATCACGGCCCCCAAAGATATTAGTGAAGGATGAACCACAGGAGTAGTATTAATGTGGTTCTCAGGATCCACACAACGTTTTTCAAATTTTTTGATCCCTTCCAAATAATATGATTTTGGCAATCCTTCCAAAAAGGCGTTTGTCTTAGCGATGACCTCATCGTTGGAGTCAAATCTCTTTCCGCCAAGCCATTTCTTCAAGTTTGGAAATAGATAAAAATTGCAGGGGGCAAATCTGAGAAAAAAGTCCTTCTTATTGCACTTGAACATCGCCAAACACTCCTTTGAACTTGTCACACGCTCGCGCTTATTGTCAACAGAGAGCAAATGCGGCACCCATCTGGCAGACAGCTTTCTCATATCCAAAAATTTATGCAAAATGTTCCGTACCCGTTCAGTTGAGATGCTTATAGCCTCAGCAATCTCGTGCACTTAACCTCGCCGATCGTCTAATATCATACCATAGATTTTATCGGCGATTTCTGGCATTGTAATCTCAATTGGACAACCAGAACGTTCGGCGTCCTTTGTGGTCATACTACCACAACGAAAATCAGTAAACCACTTGTGAATTTTTCCAATCGATGGTGAGGAGTCTCCATAATGTTGTACAAGCGATGCTTTGGTTTGCGTAATGTTTTTTCCACGCAAGAAATATTGTTTAATCAAGACGCGAAATAAACTTTTTTCAATGTTTTTAAAAATCTTCAAGGTTGCTTGCTTTCGATAGATGTCAAAACAGAACTGAATGACATATAAATCTGAAAATTTTAATGCGTTCTAGTTAAAGATGGTACAACACAAATGTCACATGAGATTTGCGATTGCGGGGCCATCTGTTTTATTTTTCAGGGACTTTTCACCTTGCCCTCATATATATATATATATATATATATATATTATAATAATTATCTTAGGTATCATGTTCATGCTGAAATGATACGTCTTATGTTATGGCCTTTACTGTACTTTTGCTTTGTGTGTTCTACTGTCCCAGATACGTACGACGCAACAGACTTTATTTCGCCGGTAGAAAAAAAATCTCCTATTCTGAGAAGAGTATGCGACGCTGTTTGAACAGTGGCGTATCTGAATTTATAGTGAAACCATTATTATATACTCTCTTTATTAATTGTGAATGAATATTTATTGTCGTGTTTGTCCCTCTTGCGTAAGGTAAATACCAGAGAGCTATTTTGATCACGACAGAACTTTGTGTTCAAATCATGCTGTTCGTTCTAAATTCGATAAATAAATGATGTTTTATTGATTACTTAATTTTGAATAAACGCACAAGATATGACATCATGGTCATGTCTTTTGGAAGGAATTTACATCTTTCACTCAACTCATACTTTCCCGAATTCCCCCACCATTGACAGCTACTTCATATTACGAACTATTGAGGGTAATTTTTCTTTAACCCATTGTCGGTCATTTTACTTTGTTTTATAGTATCATTAAACGCAACGTAGGCTGTAAAATATTGATGTATACTAGATCATCATACAGTTATTAAATTTTAGTTCATTATCATTATTAATTTTATCCGTAGACTACTACGGACTGTTAAAATTGGTCAATTGACGACGATTATTTTATTCTTAAATATCATGTACTGTAACTTGTAAGATATTGTAAGTTAATCTGGAATCAAACTTGTACTAAGCTACATCGTTGCTAGTGTTCGAATAAATATCTTTCTTTTAAATCGAATTGCGTAGATCGACCTATTATTAGTCCAGTCTTGGTAGGATTTGCCAAATAGCACTATCGATAAATAGTACTGGTTTGTTTTAACGAGTTAAGGCAAATTTAGAATCAAAATCGATCAAAAAGTGACAGGTAAAAAGTGAATTATTTCGCCGAACATACATCAAACATCGCAACACTATCTACCGTAGCCGAGAGAACTTCGAACATACGACACCTACGTCAACTTCGAAGGCATCACGAGCAGTCTGAGGGAACATCGCAACGTCTTAACTTCGCCAGGTCAAAATCTTCAACGCACATGAAGACGTTGATTCAGCAGTATGTACCTTATGTCTTTTAGAGGTTCTAAAATCATAATCCAGATCTGAAAGTGAACTGTTCCCAAATATTTTGACTACTAAAATAGTATCAAATTCACTAACTAGAAATCCCATATTTAATTTTAATAAAATAAGAATGGCTATGCTAGTATTAAACCGAGAATACCTCGACGTGATCCCCCACTTCCATGGGGAACGCGAACTTTTACCACAATTTCGTGAAATATGTC
Source organism: Pterostichus madidus (assembly GCA_911728475.2). Taxonomy (NCBI): domain Eukaryota; kingdom Metazoa; phylum Arthropoda; class Insecta; order Coleoptera; family Carabidae; genus Pterostichus; species Pterostichus madidus. The sequence goes on along the minus strand of OU452316.1, from coordinate 16,878,087 downwards.
AGAAATAGGTAACTAAATTTTATACCGTAGCAGATCCAACGGCTTTCCAAAACGAATATCTTATGTCCACTATACTATATATATATATATATATATATATATATATATATATATATATATATATATATATATATATATATATATATATATATATATATATATATATATATATATATATATATATATATATATATATATATATATATATATATATATATGATGTTGGGTTCAGCGTAATATTTCATCATATTGCATGAGAAGTATGTACTATCATATTATATTACCAACTCTTTCCCATAGAAATAAGAGTAGATAATAAAAGTTATAAATGTATGTTACGAGTATCACGTATCTCTGGCTAGTTCTAGTTGGCTCTTTGACTTGTAAACTACTTGTGTTTTTTTTAAACTAAATTTAATTATTGATTGACATAATTGGCGCATCCGGTAGGATCAATAAAACGTAGAAACAATCACTGTAATAAAAAAACAGGATTGTGGTGAATTTTAATTCTTTACTACGAAAAACTCCTACATAGAAGGCCTCAAGCTTAAGCCCATCAGGGTCTAACCACGACCCAACTTTAAAAGAGACGAGCTCAACAGTCTACCAGGATCACGCATTCCGAACTTCGAGAAATCATTGCCCCACGAGACGCACATCCCTCCATTTCCGAAGACTTGCTGTTCCAGCCGGACCAACATCATCAAAGAAGGTTAGAACTCCAGAAAATGTCAGCAAATCATTAAGTTTACATCCTACTACTTATCGTTACACTGTAAGCAAATAATTTATTATTTTAATTTTTGTTACACTAAAGGGGTAGCTCTAGCGAAAGAACTAGTAATAAAGCTACCGAGAGACCGGCACAGTCTCATACATACACACTAAATGTACAGTAGTGATAACTCAATAGAATCTAACCAATCTGATAATTCTGATAACGAACTAGTAAACAATTTTAATTTTAATATTGTACTTCAACCAAGTAGACTAAAAATGGCGACCACAACAATAGTGAAATTGAAACTTACTTAAAAACAATTCCTATTTATTCAGGAAATGTCAAAACACTGCCAGGTTTTATTAAACAAACCGATACCATTATGTATTTATTCAACACCTTTGCTTTAACTAATAACCAGAAATTATTTTTTATGGCATGATAAAACTAAAATTAGTTGACCAAGCCGCTGAAATAATCAGCAATAACGAATTCGAAAACTGGGAAGAATTAAAACTCTTCTTAATTACTAATTTCACGGATAAATGCACCCCAGAAACACTTATAATTGAAATCATGGAAACTAAATATCACAATGACCCAGAAAAGACATTAAAAATTATTACTGACAAATATGTACAGTATAAATCAAAAATATTAGTAAAGGAGTATAGCCAACTCCAAAAATACGTTATATTACAGGAAAACCAAAAAATTATTGTAAAGAAATTCATATCTATGTTATCATTATCAATAAGGGGCTCATTTATTATCAAAGATCCCACTACTCTTGAGCAGTGCGAATTAATGTTGAAAAATGAGTTTAGCTTTATAAGTACTCACCAACACTAATCACACCTATTGAAAACACAAAATAAAGTTAACCAAAATTTTAGGAATTACATTCTTTCTAAACCTTTTCCAGGCCAATACTTCCCCTCAGCACCTATCAGATTTCAACAAGATCAAACAAATAAGCCATTTGCACCAAGACAAAATCTTAAAAAAAATTATGAAACTAAAAGACAGTTCCAACCTATACCAATGACACTTCAAACACGTACAACTCAACTTATGTCCGCAAAAACTATTCAAAGAAACTATCTGTATCACGAAGGAGACGAAAAAGACTATTTTACAAATGAGACACAGAAAATACAGATGAGACTTTTTTTGAAATAGAGACTGAGGAGATTCAGAACTCCTCGTAATGTCCTCAATTACTAACAACCTACCTACATTAAAATTAAATCAGTATATAATACTTCTCGACACAGGATCTTCTATAAATTTCATACATCCCGATTTAGTAAAACATGACAAGATAAAAACCTACAAAGAATTTCTCACGTTTAAAACTGTGAATGGAAAGTCAACATATACAGAATTCGTCATTATTAAAATAAATAAAATCCCAATAAAATGTTACTTATTCAAATTCCATAAAATATGTAACATACTTTTAGGAATAGACGCTTATAAACATTTAAATTTGCAAATGAATTTTATTGAAGACTCAGTAAAATAGGTAACAAAAACTTTAAATTACAATTACTTGAGAACCGCAACTTGGAAGTTAATAACGTACAAATTCGAGATAATCACTTGAATAACTTAGAAATAGAAAAATTAAAACAATTAATAAATGAATACAATGTTCTATTCCCAGAAGAAAATAGCTCACTATCTAGTACATCAGAAATTGAACACAAAATTACACTAACTGACGAAACACCGACTTACACAAAAAATTATAGATTGCCGCAAATATACGAAAATGACATAGAACAACATTTGGAAAAACTACTAGAAGAAGGAATAATTCAAAAATCCTTCTCCCCATGGTCATCGCCGTTATGGATTGTACCCAAAAAACAAGACGCTTCAAGAAAAACAAAAACACGTATGGTTATTGACTTTAGAAAATTGAATGCAAAAACTTTAGACGACAAACTTCCGATTCAAAACATTGACACATTATTCGATCACTTAGGACCTTCTAAATATTTTACTACACTGGACCTTCAATCGGGATTTCACCGAATACGGATGTGTAAAAAAGACATAGAAAAAAAAGCGTTTTCTACAAGTACCGGGCACTATGAATTCATCCGCATGCCGTTCGGGTTAAAAAACGCACCCGCCACGTTCCAAAGAATGATAAACAACATTCTAGGCGAACTAGTAAATAAGATCTGTTTGGTATATATGGACGAAATCATAATATTTGGAAATACGTTGAAAGAACATGTAGAAAACATTAAACAAGTGTTTGAAAAATTGTGGAAGGCAAACCTAAAAATACAGTTGTATAAATAAGAATTTTTAAAAGAAGAAACGAATTACTTAGGATATGTTATAAACCAAAAAGGACTGAATACAGATCCTAGAAAAGTAGAAATTATAAAAAATTTAAATTTACCCAAAACAAAGAAAGAAATGAAACAATTCTTGGGAACATTAGGTTGATACAGAAAATTATACCAATCTATGCTTGACAAAACCGTTTACGCAATGTTTAAGGAACGGCTCGAAATAGATATCGATAATGACAATTACAAAGAAACATTCCTAAAATGTAAAAATATCTTATCCCAAAACCCAATATTACAGAATCCCTCTAACAAAGAATTTAATATAACAACAGATGCTAGCGATTTCGCTGTAGGAGCAGTTTTACTACAAATACACGACAACAAAGAATTACCCATCTGATATCCCTCTAAAACGTTAAATAATGCTGAACAAAACTACAGCACCATTGAGAAGGAATTAAAGCCATAGTATGGGCAATCAGGAACTTTAGACCATACATTTATGGTAGGAAGTTCACCAAAACGGATCACAAACCTCTTATCTCTTATTTAACATAAAAAATCCAAATCAAAAACTCATCAGATGTAAAATAAAACTAAGCGAATGTAATTTTAAAATTAATTATCTAAAAGGCAAAAATAATGTAATAGCTGATTTATTATCAAGACAAAAACCTAAATTTCAATTAAACGAATATATAGGAGATATCTTAACAAAAAAAAACGTAGCTCATTGCATATCTCAAGACTGTAAAATGTCCCGAGGGCTAGCGGCTGATATAAATAGAAAATTTAACGGTAAGAGCTACTGCATAACCCAAAAACCGGACAAAAATTTTATCATACAGAAAACAAATGATAATATTATATTTCACCTAATAACTAAACAAAAATATGACGATAAACCGTCATTAAAAGACCTTGACAAACCCTTGAAAGAACTAAGAGACTATTTAATATTAAAAGAAATAAAAGAAATTAACGGCTTAGACCTACTCACATGGAATAAAGTAAAACAAAAATTAGAAAAAATCTTTGAAGATACTAACATCATTATGAAAGTATACTCTCTACCATCAGTAAACAATAATGAAAAATCAAATTCAAGTAAATACAACAATGTCGACGACAATAATACAATTCATAGTTCCAACGAGAATGAAGTTTCAGGCATTAAATATTTAGATGAGAGAATAAATATTGCTAAAAATCAAATCATCTTTTATAAGACTCAAGAACCTAGTAATATTCAAATAAAAAAATACTTTGATAATAAAAAACAAAGATTCATCTGTAAATTTAATGAACTGACTTTTGAAAAGGACGTTGTAGACTTTATAAAAATTTACTTGGTACCGAAAATTAGATATTTCGCTCTCTTTCTAAAATTATTAGATAAAGAAATTTCAATAATACTGCAGAAAAACTTTCAACCAAATTCGATAAATATAATTGCAGTTTCAAAATTAGTTGAAAATATAGAAAATGAGGAAGTGCAGTTGAAAATTATTTACGATTTTCACAATGGACTTACAAACCACAGAGGTATAATTGCCACCTTAAGAGAACTCAAAGAAAAGTATTACTGGCCCAACATGAACAAAGACATCCAGGAATATATCAATAACTGCGAGACTTGTAAAATAAACAAATATGAAAGGAAACCCATTATAACCACAGACAACCTTACACCAAGACCGACTACACCTTTTTGAAATTATAAATATAGATTTACTTACTTTGAAAAAAGAATATTACATGACCATACTCGATCAATTCTCAAAACATGCGCAAATGATAAAAATCTGTAATAAAAACGCAAAAACAATTGTAGAACAATTAATAAATTGGTACTTTGAAAGATATAAACTACCTAAAGAAATAATCATGGACAACGGTACAGAAATCAATAATACATTAGTAAAGGATCTACTGACTAAAAATAAAATCAAAATACATTTAATCTGCGTGAGCAATCCAAAAAGTAACGTAGTGGAAAGATTTCACTCGACCATCATAGAACAAATAAGAACACTACACTCGAAACAATATTTCAAAGAAAAATCCATGATCGAAAAAGCCCAGACTGCCATCTTGACTGATAATAATACCAAACACAGCATCACACAACTAAGCCCAAATGAAATCCTCTTCGGAAGATCAGAAGAAAACCTTTTTTAATAAACAACCCACAGAAGAACCGGTTAACGAATATCAGAAGAAACAACAAGAAATAAAAGAAATGGTTAAAACAAAAATAGAAACGGAAAAAGTGAAAAGATATATTGAAAATTAAGCCCGTTACATATAAAGAAGGAAATATACGTTAAACAAAATCCTAGACTTACCCATAAATTTAAAAAATCCATCTATAAGAAATATTACGTTAAGAGCTACAACCCAATATTAGAAAAATTATGGGGTGGCTAGCTCAGTGGTATGAAATCGGCCTGTGGATCTTGAGAACCCTGGTTCGTTTCTCACTGGCGGCATACAATTTTCATAATTTCAAAAACTAGCCCTGTGGCTCCTCCACCACTAACATATTTGGGGGTCGTGATTTGACGACTGGTAACCGCACCTCACACGTAAAATATATCACTTACCGAGATCTGCTTCGGCAGTGTGCCACACCCTGTAATGGGTAGAAGGCGTAATGATATATTTATTTATTTTATTTGAGAATAAAAGATAAACTACATAGAGAGAAGAATATTAGAATAAATAAAATTAAAAATAAATAACTGTTTCAGAGGTCAAGGCCAATTACAAAATATAACCCATAATAATGGATTCCATCTAGCTGAACTAGGGAAATGCAAGATTAAAATTTCTGAACACCTCATCTACTATAACTATAACATAACGCCTATTTTCGAGGAATATGAAAAAATCAAGACTCACAAAAACGAATTAATGACCAACATTCAAAACAACTCCGAAACATTTCAAACCTATTTAAACATATTAGAATACACCTTCTCAGACCTACAAAACCAAATACTAAAGTTATTTAATAAAAGACAAAAAAGAGGACTAATTAACGGATTGGGTTCAATATTCAAATCAATAACAGGAAAGTTAAATTCTACGGACGGAGAGAAATTTGAAGATATGTTTAATAAATTGAGTAAAAACAAGTAAATACTACAATATCAAAACGATCAAATCATAACGCATAATACAAAAATGACTCAAAATTTCAATAAACAAATAGAAAACGTAAAACATAACGAACAAGAGTTAAAAATGCAGATTAACGATATAATAACGACATTAAAACAAAACGTAGCTTGGAAAAATATAATAGATGTAGAAAATAAAACTCAGAAATTAATACTTATTACAATGAATTTAAACGAATTATGTAAACAGCTTGAAACCAGTATGACGTTCTGTTCCCTACATAAATTAGACACCAGTATCATTACATATAAAAATATACACGAAATTTCACAAAAAAATAATATTTGGAATTTAAATGAATTAATAGAAACACATTGTAAATTTCACCAAGAACAAATATACTTTATATTTACTATTCCCGCCTTCTCCCAAGAAACATACAACCTACACCAGTTTACACCAATACCCATTATTCAGAACAAAAATTACGTAATCATTAATGAGAAACAACAATTGTATTTCTTACATACATACATACATACAATGGGGTAGCACGAACCCTAAATACACTCATAAAACATTCTCTCATCACACTCATCAAACAATCAGCCCTCGTCAAACATTATCATCCAAACACATCACCCTCACTTCAACCACATTCATATATCACTCCATATAAACCATTAATTTATCACACTCGAAAACATTATCACATAACAAACCTGCAATCACATCATTCCTATTCACTTATCATTCATTTTCTTTCTTCAGCGTACATAACATATGCATAAAACATCTCAAATTACTCACGTTTACTCCCAACAACGAATCTAATAACGAATCTAACATCGAATCCACAAAGTTAGAAAAGATGAAAGTGATAGCCTGCAATTGTATATGGAAGAAAAGTCAACACAATGCAGTAACCGAAAATGAAACAAAAAGAGAAGAAAGGGAGTGTCGCCCTGCGCTTGTTTTTGAAAATGAATTCCACACAATTGCTGTTAAACACTCAATGTAAGATCAGAAAACGAATAAAAAAAGATAAGAAACGAAGGGAGTGTCGTCCCTGTGCTTGTTTTTCAAAATGAATTTCACACAATTGCAGGTAAACACTCTAATGAATTTACTAAACAACAAAACTAAAATCCTGCGCTTTTCTGAAATCATCAGATTCATTCCGCAATTAATCTTCCCCAAACGTTTCTATCCTGACACACCACTTTAGCTTCATCCACATTCATAATTCCTTTCATACATACACGTTTGTTCTTCATACTCGGAAACTTTCATTCACGTAACAATCCTTTAATCATATTCATCCATTTATTCATAGGTCGCCCACGCAATCTTTCATCCTCAATTTCACTAACATATACCTGTTTCACCAATCTCTCATTCGACATACGTTGTACATGCCCAAACCTACTTTTCTAATTACATTCTTCTCAATTTCACACTCATAATACACCAATGTGTTCCGGACACGATCTCTTCTAGTACCCCCCGCAAATACCTCATTTCAACAGCAGTTATACGACGTTCATGTTTCTTCATCCACACCCAACATCCACTACCATACATCAATGTAGGCACTAAATCACCATTATAGGCACTCAATCGAGCATCTCTGGATACATTCACATTTCGAGCAAAGGTTCCCAGAGCACCCAATACCTTGCATCCCGCAGATACTCCTCTTTCAATCTCACAATCAATACGTCCATCCCTCGAAAACATACTAACCAAATATAAAAACTCATTCACCTGACCCAATCTTACACCATTCGCCTATACATTACAGTCAGTCGCTCTTTTCAAACACTAACACTTTACATTTAATAACAAATTTAAATTTCTTACTACTTCATTTATACTTAGAATCATTCATCTCAATTGCTCTTCAGATTCTCCTATAACAACATCATCCATATACGCTAACGCAGGCACAACACTCCCACCAATATGTACACCATCTACCCCATTCAACGTCGTCCGTAACAACACATCCAAGGACAAATTAAAGAGCCACGGAGACATCTCGTAACCTTGTTTCACGCCAATATGTATACAAAACCAAACACTCAATCTACCATTAACTCTCACCGCTGTCTCACTACCTTCATACAGCGCACGAATTGCCTCCAAAAAATTACCATTTATACCGTACTGTAGAAGTACATTCCATAATGTCTCGCGATGAACACTATCATATGCTTTTTTAAGATCGAGAAAGCCACAGAACACCTTCTTGTTCTTAGCAAGTGACTTTTCAACAATCATACGAAGAGAAAACAATTGTTCCACACATCCTCTCTCAGGCAAAAAACCACCTTGCATATCGCTTAACTTGGAGATTGTTAAGGTTCGTATATTATGAATAAGAATTTTCCCGTACAACTTCCCTACCACACTCAGCAAACTTATCGCACGAAAATTAGTACATTCACTCGAACTACCTTTATCTTTAAATAAAGGACAAATGATAGCACGTTTCCAATCATCAAGAGCCACACACCTTTTTCAACTAAAGCTAAACAAATAAACTATCCAATCAAATAACTTCTCGCCTCCATACTACAACATCTCATTCGATATACCATCCAGACCGGAAGCCTTACCATTCTTCGGACGTATCAATGTGAAAATTTAATCACTCTCATCTAAATCACATTCCTCACCACTAACATTTTCACTACAATCATTCGGTCTATTAATGCTACCATATAAAGTCCTAAAGTACTCACACCATCTATTAGTAACATCTGATTCATTACACAATAACTCACCATCCGCACTCTTAATCGCTTTCACTGCCCTTACATTACCACCTCTTAATCTCTCAACCAAAACATTCTTTCATTCATAATAAACTCATTAGTCAATCTTTCACTCATCAAATTATCAAAACGCGCCTTGCTTTCTCTCACTTCTCTCTTAACACATTTATTTAACCTCTTGTATTCCAGCAAGCATTCATCACGTAAACTTTCAGTCATATCTTTCACATTTAGAAATCGCAAATATGCTCTCTTTTTCACTTCAATCGTCTCTTTTACTTCTTCATTCCACCATGCATTCTTTGGCACATTTAAGAACTGTATCCTTAAATTTCAATCAAACATCATTTATACTGCACTCAAAATTAAGCTCACATACATGCAAAGATTCATTTATTTTCTCAACAAACAAATCTCTAACATCCTCATTCTGCAGCGCACTGGATTTCACACGAAACATTTTTTTGGTATTTTTCACCCTCATTCTCCAACATTTATCTAGACGTATACGCGATACCACCAAATAATGATCATTCGTACCCAATTCAGCACCACGCTTCACACGCGTATCTACAACTAAATTCTAAATCGTTCATCATACAAAAGAAAATTAATCATACTCCGTCTATTTTACTAACATTCTCCCATGTATACAAATGAGCTAGTTTATGTTTAAAGACAGAGTTGGAAACAAAGAGATCACGCTCCAAACAGAAAGAAACTATTTTCCTACAGTTTTAATTCACTCTTGCATCACCAAATTTACCCAATACATTCCCACACATGCTTCTCTTAACACCCACCCAGCTATTTAAATCACCACATACAATAACGTTCTCACCCGAATCACATGAATCAATAACACTATCTAAAAAATTCCAAAATCTATCTTTTCCAAGATTTTTTTCGGATTCGGTTGGACCATAAACTGACACAAAGAAGATTCTATGAAAGCCTACCTTCAATCTCAGCCAAAGAATTCTCGATGAAGTACAACCATATTCTCTCACAAACGGTTCCATTCGTTCACTAACAAGCACACCCACACCATGCTTCAAGTGTTCATTCTCAGCTACAGCCGACCACAAGCAAAATATTCCATCCACCTCTTCCTCACTACATCCTTTCCTTTTAGTCTCACTAACACACAAAACATCAACATTATACACAGGCATTACATTCATCAATTCATTTTCTTTACCAGTTATACCCCTAACATTTCATGTACCAAACTTACATTCATCATATTTCACCCATTCATTCTTCATTTATCCAAAAGAAATAAAAGATTGGTTCTCTCAGTAGAAGAGTGGAAGTTAAGGTAGCTTACCAGGCTAATTCTTAATAAAATGATACTCGAGATGTCGAGTGTTAAACAGTATATTTTAATCCAATTCCAAAAACCCAGTCAAAAACACAAATAAATGTCTCACTTGACGGGCGACTTCAATTTATTCTGTTCTCTAAGATACAATTATAATTGTATTTCTTAAAATAAATAAATTATAATATTAATGAATGTACCATTGTTGATGACTTATATTTATGTGTTACTAAATATTTAGAATTAAGTAGTTGTTTACAAAATATTGTATTTAAACAAAGGAATGAAGAATGCAAATACCATGCGATTTAAAAACTAAATAATTTTGAACAAATAAATAATACAAATGAATTAATAATTTTTTGCCCAAAAATGCAGCAGATAACAATAAACTGTAGAGACTTAACAATGAACTAAAAATTAGAAGGAATATATAAAATCAAATTAAATAATGACTCTCAAATAAATAAATATTGTTAAAAAATATTATTCAGAAATATAAAGGAATTCAATTCAAAGATTTTTCTAAAATTGTATAGTCCAAAAAAACAACAAAAATAAAAATGTCTCAAAAAATTCTGAAAAAAAAATTTCACGTATTCTCCGATTAATTCTAAGTATTTCTTGTTACATAATTTTTTTTGTAGGATGCCTTGTTTTTGAGTAAAAAATTGATAGATTTCAAATAATAATAATTTTTTTGATCCACTTTTAATAAAAAAGGGTAACTTTTTAGAAAAATTAGCAAGAGATAAAATATTTCAATTTTTCAACAAGAAACGAGATGCCACCGTCAAAATAAGAAAAAAACCAAACCGAAGCATTTTATTCAACTTTAAAATTTTTCGCTGAAATCTTTGGCCAAAAAAAATGGGCAAAACACCCAAAAATAATAAAAATTATCAATTTCGCCATTCATATTTGAAAAGTAGATACTTTTTTCTATGTCCTCATGCCCTTCAAAAGTTAGTTTGATGCTCCAAATTTTAGAGAAGGTGGGGTGTCCGTTTCCCAGAGAATAGCCCATATATATATATATATATATATATATATATATATATATATATATATATATATATATATATATATATATATATATATATATATATATATATATATATATTTCAGAATAATATATGTTTTTACATTAGAACTATATGATTTGTCGTTGGGGTTCAAATATTCTGGCCAAATGCTAGAATCTGGAGAGCATATATTGTAAAATTGTAGATGTCATATAATTTATATTTGGATTCAAAGATGGCAGCTGGACGTGGAAATTTGCTTCGTTTCCCTTAACCTTAAAGATAGGGTCTCGTGTTTTTCGTCGATTTAAGAAAAAGAGTCGGTACCTTAAATCGGCAAAAAATCGAGCTTTCTTTTCATCGAAAGGTGGTCTCGATAGTCTTAACTGAAAGCTTTAGGACCCAGGAGTAATTTGTGTACCAAAAATACATATATATATATATATAACGTGAATAGTTTGATCTAATCATTGAAATATACAAAAACACTAAAAATGGCTATATTTGAGGCCTTTGCGCTGGCTGGGTTTGAACTCTTATTCAAAACCACGACTCTCGCCCTTCATAGAATCACAAAAACTTTTTCACTACCCGTCACAAATCTATTTTTTTCGACCCACCCTAATATGTTGGTTCACTTTCTTTATACAAACAAAACTCACACTTGAAATGAAGTGATTCGGAAATTTCCAGCGCAGCGCGTCATCAGGAATGTTATTGTACACGTACACAGTACACAACAACTCTAGATTCTGACCGACAAAAACAATATCCTCATCTGGACCAGTTATCAATGGTTCCAATTCAGCAATCTCTAAAAATAAAAAGGGATTAATTAACAACAAACCTGTCATGACACATCTAGACGAGAATACATAATTGACTAAATGAGGTAAATTCAAGTAAAATCAGAATATCCTATTTAGTATTCGTCTTAATTCAGTATACGTACTTGTATTCTTCGCAGTCAGCTACCTAATGCTGCAGCCTAAAAGATTTATCTAATTAATTTGTTACTTTTTTCTTTAAGGCCGCTCCGTAGTCAGTGTAAAACCGCTTGAAATTTGTATGCTTTGTTTTCCAGTACTAGATAAATAAATTTGTTCAAATTTTGTTAGAATGAAGATAATAATAAAATATTCAGTTTTGTCTTTTTATAATTTCGTAGAACTTAATAATAAGTTAGTTAAGTGCATATATATGTAAAGACATATACACGATTTTAACAGTTTAGAAAGTACTTGGGTATATAAATAAAAAATAAAAAATTTGTATACGAATATTTTCATTAAAGTTTTGCATTTCTGAGTAAAGTATATATTTGTTTTCGATATTTCGTGTCACAATATCACATATTTAACGCCTTATGTACAAAACAATGCAACCCAAATGACAATATCTGCTCTGAACGATGCGGTGTCTGAAGGATTTCGGAGCAAGTAGTTTTTATTACAGTTTCACAATAAACATCGCAAACTTTTGTGCCCACAAGCACATGCTTCTCTGTAAACTGACAATAGTGATGAACTGATGACACATCGTGCACGGAACTATTGTTCTGATATTTCGACATGAAAATGTTATAGATACTTACGAGAAATTTTATATTTAATTTAGTATTTATATATGAAAAAAGTACATTAAATATTGTTATGTAAGTATTTGATTAAGATTTTAATGTTATTTTAAAATAAGGGCAGATAGACGCAAAAAAATTTAATTATATAGATAATAATTGTTAAAGCATAAATGAGTCATAGATTTCTAATGTAATCTTTTTAATTGAAAAACTATTTTTGTTATGTAACGATAGAAACTTAGAACAAGTAATGTAATTAATTCTGACAGTAATAAAAAATCAGATAAAAAGAGTGAATTTACTGTATTACATAAAACTTGTTACAATAATTTTCTGGTGTTAAAAGTTATCAATGTATTTAAAACTACATCAAACATAAAATTGGTCCTTCGAGCCGGATACAACGAATCACAACGTTGAAGAACTAGGTGAATGTACAAGCAGACTAAGGGATACGAAGAATTTGACAAGATAGTTTCCGCTGCAAGTACTACTACCAAGACATCGTAACTGAGCTGCAAGCAGACAAAGGGAAAGAACTCGAATATTCGACAAGACAGTTCCGTTGTAAATAGTCTCAGGTTAGCGAACGGCTATCAAAGGTGAGCATTTCAATCTTATTTAGTATTCAGTTTTATCTCTTTTTCTCAATCTTTTGTTTTGCACGAGATCGATTTCTAACACTATCAGTGATGCAACGCATTGAACAAGTTAGAAGAGCAAAAATTTGCATAAATTGTCTACGAAAAGGACATTTTGAGAAAAATTGCAGAGCTGGAACTTGCAGAAATTGTTCTGAACGTCGTAATACTTTATTACACAAGAAACAAAGTTCAAATTTTGACTCTAAAGCCAATATTGAAAATACTGAAAATATAGAAGTATCCGCTATCTTGCCAAACAAATACTGAAAAGCAAATACTTCTTTCAACAGCGCTAATTAAAGTATTTGATAATAAAAACAATGTACACAATGCACGAGCCATTCTTGACTCAGGTTCACAATCTAGTTTTATTTCAAGAAGCCTTTGTGAAAAACTGCGACTACAAAATGAAAAAATAAATCTTGCGGTAGCCGGTTTAAATAATTCTATTTCTCAAATTAGCGGAAATGTAAAATTCACATAAAATCAAATTACAATTCCTATGAAACCAATTTGTATTGCCTAATTGTACCTGAAATTACAGGATTTGTGCCTAGCGCCATAATTGACAAAACGTATTTGAATTTACCTAACAATATCAAGCTTGCAGATCCAATCTTCAACAAACCAAACAAAATCGACATACTTATCGGAGCCGATTGTTTTTGGAATTTGATTTGACCTGAAAGAAAAGAATTAGGCCCAAACAAACCTATTTTGCAACACACTCAGTTGGGTTGAGTTATTGCAGGCCCAATATATACAAAAAGTAAAGAAAAAATCCATTGTCACTTCACTATGGACATCCACCAGCAACTTAGTCGTTTTTGGGAGTTAGAAGAAGTTAACAAAAGCCAAGTTCAAGGTTGGACAGATGAAGAAAAGGCTTGTGAAGCACATTTCATAAATAATTTTGAGCGAAATAACGATGGTCGATTTATTGTCTTATTGCCACTGAAGAGTCCAGCAGAAAAGTTAGGAAATTCATACGAACAAGCAGAGAAAAGATTTCTGAATCTAGAATGGAAACTTCATCGAAATAAAAATATTTTAAATAAATACAGCGTCTTCATGCAAGAATATGAAATGCTTAATCACATGACAATATCAACTGCTCATGAAAAAGATCAAGTGAGTTATTATTTGCCCCATCATTGTGTCATACGAGAAGAAAGCTTGACAACAAAATTACGAGTGGTATTTGATGCATCAGCTCGTACGTCTAACGGCCTATCATTAAACGATCTCCAAATGGTAGAACTTCAAGATGATTTATTATCAATACTGTTGCGTTTTAGAAAACATAAAATTATAATATCTGCTGACATTTCAAAAATGTATAGGCAAATTCTAATAAAACCGGAACAAATGTCATTGCAAAAAATAATTTGGCGAGAAAAACCAAGCAATTCCTTCAAGATCTACAAATTAAACACCGTAACGTATGGAACTGCAGCTCCACCATTTTTGGCCATAAGATGTCTTTGGCAATTAGCACAGGAATTCAAAGAAAATATGTCAGAAACCGCAAAAATAATTGAAAAGGATTTTTACGTTGACGATTTGTTGACTGGTGCTGACACGGTGGAGCACGCGAAGCAAATTTGTCGTGATGTTACTAGTATATTAAAAACGGGTTGATTTGAGTTGCGCAAGTTTTGTTCAAATGATCCAGAGTCATTAGAAGATATAGTAGACGACAAAGTAGAATTAAATGTGCTCAATTTAGGAATAAACGAAAATTCGAAAACGTTAGGACTATATTGATTTCCACACGCAGATGAACTTATGTACGAAATAGATAAATACGACGAAAATACAAAATTTAGTAAACGAACAATTTTGTCTTCTACCGCGCAAATTTTTGACCCTTGCAAAAATAATATTACAAAAATTGTGGCTAGAAAAACTAGACTGGGATGATGCACTTCCAAAACAAATTCAAGACGAATGGAAACAATTTAGAAGAGAATTAGAAATTTTAAACGAATTAAGAATACCGCGATACATCTTCCATCCATTCTATTCAAACCTTCAAATACATGGATTTGTAGATGTGTCGGAGAAAGCATATGACACCTGCATATATATTCGTTGAGAAAATGACAAAGAAAATTTATGTATACGATTGTTATATTCAAAGTCAAAGGTAACGCCACTAAAAACAATTTCTATACCGCGCTTGGAATTATCTGCTGCACTACTTTTAGTTCGTTTAATAGAAAAAATTAAAAACACACATTTAACGTATGACTATACTTTACTCGTGCAAGTAGAATGTATACTTAATTCTCATCCTCTTTCTCCACTTTCATCCAATCCTGAAGATATAAATCCTTTTACCCCTGCTCACTTTTTAGTTGGGCGTCCGTTAATTTCAATAATGGAAGTTGATTATTCGGACGTTCCTGTAAATCGATTATCTTTACATCAACACATCCAAATGATTATGCAACATTTTTGGAACCGTGGCAAAAACTAGTAATTTATTAAAAAAATTCTCTAATAGGTAAGCCGCGACTATACCTCGAATTATTAATTTCTGGTAAAAGTGAGTTGAGATAAAAATTTGTTACTTTTGGTATAATTTTATTTTGCCAAAATGAATTTGATCTATTAATTTTTTCAATGAAAATATCAATGTTCATGTACACCATAAAATAGCATGCATTTTTATTACAAATATTTAATTGTCCTTGTACCTGATACATGTAATTATCATTTCCTTTTGAACAAATTTTACCATCTTTTAGTTCTAAAAATTTTATAACTCTTTTTTCTATTGCATCTTTTATAGTCATATTTTGGGCACTGAATTGGCATTTTATTTCGCATATTTCATTATCTCCTATTATTCCATCTGGTGACGCACCCAGAAATGGTATCTCTTCATAAATGTAATATCCACTTTTATTAATTTTTTCTTCTAGCATCGCTACAGCCTTTCTTTCATTTCTGATTCCATATTCTGGTAGCTTTATTGCCAGTGAATGTACTATAAAGCAAATTTTTCACTATATTGGCAGTTAATGTACCTTTCCGTTTTTTGCAAATCTTTCCGAAATTGAAGGTAGTAAGTCGTTTCCGTCTTTCCTCTTTCCATAGTTGATCTGTAAACTGCCCAAGCGTATTTTGAAGAATATAATTCTTATCTGCTTCTTTCCATTTGTTTAAATAATCTTCTTTGGCCTTTTTTAAATCTTCGTTGTTGAAATCTGCTTCGGGATTTTCCACGTTTGCCCCATCATTACTATCCTGATGACTAATAGTATGATTTCTTCTCTTTCCATAACCCCTGTTTCGCCTGGATATAATTATGTTTCTTATTTTTGCCGCGTGTTTTAAAGTATATCTTCCAATTTTTCGACCCAACCCTGACTGTATTATTTCTTGAAATTCTTCTTTCGAATTCATGGATATGACTGCCATGTCACAGCGTATTTCATAATATTTTTTTTAATGAAAAATTAAATCTTTTATCACCCACGAATTTTGCAACTATTGAATTGTATAATTCTGCAGCGTTATTAGTAATATTTTCTATGAAACTATCAGATTTATTAGCTACATTCTAAACTGCCTGTATTATTTTCGCAAAGATATGTTTTGGAATAGTTGGTATCCGATTTGGTTCGGTATCTGTTCTTTTACAAAAATAACCTCTTTCGCTCCAATTTTAGTGATCGCTAAATTTATAACGAGGTCCAATAAGAATATCCTTACTTAGTTCTATAATTTTTTCGTACCTTGTTATATTCTGCTTCTTCCTATATTGAATTAAATTTCTTTTTGTACTCGCTGCATTCAAAATAATGTTTACATAACCGATGGAAAGTTTGATTTTGTGCAGTAGTGCGCAAAGTAATTGAAAAAACATACATTTTATATGATTCTAAATTTTGACTATTAAAACGCTATTTGTACTTATTTATATACACAAATTTTAAGGAATTTATTAAAGAAGTAGAGATATTAGCTTATAACGCCATCAAATAGATATATTTTAACAAACTTTACGAGAAAAAATGAACAATTTGTTTTCAAATAACAAATTCATGGCATACTTAACTGTCAATATAAATTCACGCTTCAAATTCAATAAATGTCCTCATTGTCCATTATATAATTTTTGCTCGTTACAAAAAGCATTGTACAAAACTCGTGCGCGAAGACGCCATTTGCACCATTCGCGCAATTTTGCGCTCATGTGCAAAGTATGTCTTCGCGCACTAGTTATGTAAATAGCTATTTTATATGTTGCCGTACTTCTTTGTGCGTATTCACTATATCAAACCCACACGTTTTTCCGATTTGAAATTCACGTCAAAAAAAAAGAACATTCGAAACCACTGTGTTTGATAGATTTTAGTACTTTTAAAACATACTGCATATCCACGATTCTTCTACCTACACTATGCCAATCCTCATATTATTGTACGTACAACTGTCATAAACAGACCCTTACTCCGTTGCACTTATCTATGTGATTTGTTTAAAGAACGAGGGACGTATTTTGTCGTAAGTTTGCAACACGACATATTTGTATGAATTGATGGAATGTATAAGAAACGGGCGTATAAACGATTTTCTGACTGACTCCGGAGCGGCCTTAATAGGAATCATTATAGTTTCAAATTTTTTGTGCAGGAAATCTTTTAAAAACATGCAACCAGGCGTCGTATTGTCAATAAGTATTACCATGTATATAATACGATATATATAGTGTGCTTGTTGCAGTTTCGGTTGTATAAGTACACGTTGCAGTTGCTACGCCAGCCCCTGGCATCTGGACGGTGAATCCTTCTTGGGGATTATATGCGTATATCATAGGAATAAAGATTTGTCCTGCTTCATAGCTGAAAGAATACAAATTGTTTAGTAACCGTATTTTTAGATAAAAAGGTAGCATATAAATTTTATTACTCAGTAGAATCGTAATTTAACAAAAATTATATTTTACTCTACATAAAAAACTGTATTTGTACCACCCTTTAGTTCTAATTCATTTGACTCTCAAGTAAAGTTGTTTTTTTTAATTCAACGTTGTTAATTTTGTCAACACGAATGTTTCCATTTTTAACTTATACAGCAATTCCTTGTGTCATAAATACTTCATAATCTGCTCAATGTTCAAATACATACTATTGATGCACTTGTTCATTAGTACCTAAATTAGGTACATTTTGTGAATAACAGCTAATTTATGATATAAATTTTAACCAATAAACAATAGAAGACACACTCTTTAAAATGCTGCATTTAAATGCAGTAAGCTTAATAAAAAATAAACATATCATCACGGCTACTCTCCATTACTGGGTGTGGCACTCTGCGGAAGTAGATTTTGGTAACACTGAACCACTCCATAATACAGATACAACAAGTTTTAATATTACACCATTTAACTATAGTGTTTCTTCGTTTTAGTTACAATAATACCAATGGCGTGCCTAATGAGGCATGGATATATATGCAATTACAAAAATTATAAATAGAGTATGGAGCGGACGTAGTTTTCCAAAACAATAATAATCCCAATCCACAAGGAAGGCGACACCAAAATACCAGAGAACTACAGAAGTATAACGCTACTAAACACTATATACAAACAATACGGCATGATTCTAGATCGACGTTTACAAGACGAAATAGAAGGCCACCAAATCCTACCGGAGATACAATCAGGATTCAGAAAAGGGCGCAGCACAACAGATAACATTTACATACTTAATCACGTAATTGAACAAGAAATATCGAAAGAAAGAGGGAAATTGTACGCATTTTTGAAGTGAAAACTTCTTTTGGCGCACCGCACACACATTTTTTCGTAGGTAGTAAGTTAGGCAAATCCGTCACGATCTGAGGTGAAAGGATCGATCGGGTGAACTCGGGACCGCCGAGTGTACCCGAGTACACATGTTTTCGTAGGTAGTAAGTTAGGCAGATCCGTCACGATCTGAGGTGAAAGGCTCGATCGGGTGGACTTGGAACCGCCGAGTGTACCCGAGCGAGAAAGATACAGTCAGCTGCTATTCGCTGCTGTGTCGCTGTGTTTAGTATATTCAATTAACACCTAATAATTGTTATTATTAATTATTATAAATTATTTAATAGTTATTATTGATACGTAATAATAATTATTCTAGATATATAAGTAAAATTCAATCAAAAGTATTTATTTCTTATTTTAGTTATCACAAACCCATTATATCCTTTGTAGAATACGAAAACTAAAATAAATAATTTGATTTATATAGAATTAAATAAATAATAACTTTAATTTCTGACTTGTTTCTCATTTATTCTACTAATACGATCCATAATAATACTACATAATACATAATATTATGTACTATATATATACTCGTATATATTGTGACGAGTTCTTGACCAACTCGGCGGCAAATGTTGGCGCTGGTTGCTCGGGCGCCAACGGTTCCGGATAGCAGGTATGGAGATTGAGGTTTGGGTACGAAGAAAGAATAAAACATACAATAATGGTAAAATAGTGCTGTAGCGTTTTATTTGATAAAAAAAACAATTCGTTGGTATACTGGAAAATGGTCCGGACGGTGGTTGTGTTGCGGGTGATGATAGCTGCCACCACTAGGGTCGGTGTACCCGGGAGAATCGTTTCTACCTGGTTTCCGTGGTCGACGCTGGGCGTCGCGGCGCTGATATGACCCGGGGAGTGGTCGCAATCGTCGGCTTGGGTGTCCGCGAGTACGTAGAGCCCAAAACCGGATTTTCGAAAATCGACGCTGGGCGTCGTGACGCTGATATGACCCGGGGAATGGTCGCAATCGACTACTGGGGTGCCCGCGAGCACGTAGAGCGCGAAACCGGAGTTTGTAAAAATAACGACGCCGAGCGTCACGACGGCGGGGTCCACTAAGTAGCGGCTGGTTAGTAGTGTCGGATGGCGAAGAGTGGTTTTCCAACTTTTTTGGAAACCGACGCCTGGCGTCGCGACGCTGGGTGCTCGGAGATGACGGACGGTGTGCTGACGGTAGAAGTGAAAACCGTTTTTAAGATTTCGGCGGGGTATCTGAGTTACGGCTGATAATGTACGGAGTATCGCGACTGAGGGCGTACCCCAAAATGACGGTAACAGGTGCCGGACGCGGTCGACTTCGGCGACGGCGCGACGGTAGCCGCGGCGGACGTCGGGGATTTCTCGCTCTGACGTCGTTGGAGTGAGATCCGGCAATTTCGCGAAGTTACCAAAAGATGGAAGTGGCACGAGACGGATGGTGGTAGCTCGGAGGAAAACGCAAGTGTTACGACCGCAGACGCCGGGGCTTGCTCTCTCTGGCGTGGCGGAAGTAATCTTGGCTGTCTTCGCACGAGTACCAAAAACGGAGGGTGACACGGGACGGACGCTGGTAGCCCGGAGAGAAACACAAACGTTACGACTGGGACGCCTAGGATTGCTCGCTTGGGCGTGGCAGAAGTAATATTTTGCGCCTCTGCACAAGTACCAGAAAAAGGGGTGACACCGGACGGACGCTGGTAGCCCGGAGAGAAACACAAACGTTACGACTGGGACGCCTAGGATTTCTCGCTTGGGCGTAACAGAAGTAATATTTTGTGCCTCTGCACAAGTACCAGAAAAAGGAGGGGGACACGGGACGGACGCTGGTAGCCCGGAGAGAAACACAAACGTTACGACTGGGACGCCTAGAATTTATCGCTTGGGCGTAACAGAAGTAATATTTTGTGCCTCTGCACAAGTACCAGAAAAAGGAGGGGGACACGGGACGGACGCTGGTAGCCCGAAGAAAAACACAAACGTTACAACTGGGATGCCTAGGATTGCTCGCTTGGGCGTGGCAGAAGTAATATTTTATGCCTTTCAACAAGTACCAGAAAACGGAGGTAACACAGGACAGGTTGGGCGGAACTTGGGGAAAACGCGACGTTCCCCTCGGCGGATGTCTTAGATTGCTCGCTCGGACACCGTCGAAGTGAGACCTGATGAACTCACCAAGTTTCCCGAAAACGGAAGTAACAAAAAGAAAAAAAACAACCTCTAGGAAGCGCACGACACGGTACGAAAAACAACGGAGTGCGGTTGCTTACCTAGAAGACGAAGAAGACGACTTCTTCTTTGACGGCTGGTGATCTCTCAGGTGACTCGCTATCTTCGAGGTTTGCACACTCGAAGACGGATGAACTGACTGTCTTTCAATGGCTGAGGGTCCGGTTTATATACTGTTTTGCTAATTAATCCGGTCCCAGGATGTTGTCGGCGGCTCGCACAATGCTAAAGGATAGGGAGAGTTGGTTGAATTTGGAAACTAGATCACGGGAGTTTGGATTTGGTTCAAAAGTAGGAAATCGGGTGAGATGGATAGCATTGTGTCCGCGGCGAACACGGCGCGCGAGTACGGTCCTGCGTTCGCGCGCTATTCGCGATTCCGTGACTCGCACATTAAAAACCGCGGATTCTGAGCCGAAAATCAGTGTGACAAGTACACTTCGTCACAATATATATATATATATATATATATATATATATATATATATATATATGATTGCGATTGCCAATGAAGTTTTCAGTTCTACCGTGTCTATGTTTTTTTTGTTGATTTAAAATCTGCGTTCGATACTGTACTAGA
The DNA here is from genome assembly GCA_911728475.2 of Pterostichus madidus. NCBI lineage: Eukaryota > Metazoa > Arthropoda > Insecta > Coleoptera > Carabidae > Pterostichus > Pterostichus madidus. The sequence goes on along the minus strand of OU452316.1, from coordinate 16,855,949 downwards.
TATCTTGAGAAAGAAGAACATAGACTCCCATTTAATTAACAAAATAAAAGAAATATATAATGAAACAACAAATGCAGTAAGAACAGGAGAAAAATATTCAGAAGATTTCTGGACAATAAAGGGATTACGGCAAAGTTGCCCATTGAGTCCAACACTATTCTCCATCTATTTATCAGATATAGATGAATATCTCAGCAAAGAAAAAACGGGCGGTGTGGTTGTGAGGAGGAAAAAATTCTGGACTCTAGCGTACGCAGATGATTTGGTGTTACTCGCAAAATCGGAAGAAGAAATGAAATAATTATAAAGGAGGTTAGAAAAATAGTTGAAAAAAAAATGATGGTTCTTAATATACAAAAATAAAAAATTATGAAATTTCGGAAAGGTGGAGAAAGAGACAAAAAAAAATTAATGGACGTGGCAAGGATACCCAATAGAAAATTTAACAGAGTTTAGATATTTCGGATACACATTTAAACGTAACAACAATGAAGGGAGATATATAGAAAATCAAATAAAAAATTGCGAACGTAGTAATGAGATAAGTTTGGGGCATTGCGAAGAGAAAATTTCCTAACAACATTAAAATAAGAATGATGTTATTTGATACAATTGTAAAAAGTATTTTAATGTATGGTGCAGAAATATGGTAATGGTCGGAAAGTAATAAACTAAAATACATCCAGAATAGATATCTGAAGTGGGCACTAGGCCTGGACCTCACATCATTATTATGGAAGAGACAAATCAAGATAAAATGAGAATAGAGACGAGTCTGCGAGCTACGAAATATGAAGAAAAAATAAGAAAATACGCCACAGAGAGCATTTTATACCAATGCTGGAAACAAACGATGAAAAATTAAGAAAGAAATATATGAGTAAAAAAATGGAAGACTAAAAGATATGAGGCGCCGTTTGCGACAATATACAGACTCGTAAATATACAATTCTTTTCACAATATATACTAAATTTTTGACAATATCACATAAAATATTGTATATATATTAAATTTATTACAATATCACAAAAAATATTGTATATATACAAATTTTGTGTACTGTATTAAGAAAATCGGGTATATTATAAACCTGTATATTGGACATTTTTGTCGCGTTAAAAATATATACAGAATAGGATTGTGCCACTTATTCAGAGATGGCGCTGAATTTCAGGTAGTTCACGCTGCATTTTGGAGAGATAGTGCAACATTCGATCGAAATGGCGCTATGAAATGTACACCCAAGGGGTGTACAAAATATTATTTTTAATCTTTTTCTCCAGATTTAAAATAACTATCTTAGGTTTAGTTTAAGTAACATTAACAAAACTGGAATTTCTTTATATCTAACGGAAATGAGATTACAATTTTTAAGTAACCTAAAAATAAATACTTCTAAATTTGTATGTTATGGAAAATTATATCATTGTTATGATAAATTCATATTACATAGAGACATTATAAATAGTTATTTGTTAAACTAGAGAAGAAAGTGCCTCTTTTTCCCACTCGCTCATGAGGCAATTCGAGCGAGAGTGGAAAAAACTGTTTTATTCTCGTGTTAGACACCATATTTTTTCACGACATGTTTCTAAAAACGATTGTCTCGAACCTTCAATACATTTTAAGAAAAGATTAGTAGAATAAGGGCCAGTTTTTCAATCGCCGGTTTACGCTCGATTAATGTTAACCATAGTTTCCATTATTATTTAATCATGGTTAACATTAATCGGTGATTGAAAAACTGGCCCTAAGGGTAATATTTTGTTTATTTGAATCAAAATAGTTTATATTGACATGACTAGTAGAATGAGGGTAATATTTTATTTATTTGAATCAAAATAGTTTATATTGACATTACAGTTAGTGCAATATCTATTCTTGGATTTATCGGGTAACAGTTTGTCATTAGTACCTTCTGCAATGTGTCTTATTTCGGGATGTGTATTTGGTTGTCTAATGTAGATAGATATTTCCTATATATATATTTTTTAATGTAATGAAAAAAATGTTCTCTTCATTTCTTTTACAAATATTTTTTGCTTTCGTTGTTAGTTATAGTCATAGTTACATCCCCACATATATTTATTATTTATGTTTTATTTAATATTTGAGCCATTTATAGTAAATTTATAATTTCTCCGATTTTTTATTCTGTTTTTTTCTGAACATTTGACTATTATTTATTAAGGGCTACTTATCAACTTATGGCACAATGGTAGCTAGCCGGGTTGTGGAAATTAGAACCCGAGTTCAGCCGGCAACTGATTTTCACCACATCTAAAATTATCCCTGTGGCTCCCTCACCACTTACATCTCTGGAAGACTGTAATTTGATGGCTGGTAACCGCACTTCACGCGTATAAATAAATCACTTATCAAGATCTGTCCTGGCAGACTGCCACACATGGAAATGGGTAAAAGGTGTGATGATTATTTATTTAACTAGGGAATAAAGAGTAAAAAAAAAAATGTTGATCTCTAAGGTAACCAATAATTATTGCAAAGCAATTATTCCAAATATTAAAATAAAATAGTAGTCTTGTGAATAACAACAAAATATTCCGAAAATAAAAAAAACCAAAAAGTAAACATAAATTTATAATACATGTTTCAAAAATGACGCCATTACCAAAAAAAAACAATAATTTTAGTTGAGACCAAAGATACTTTGCATTAATAATAATTATTATTTGTGTACATAGACAGAAGTTAAACTTTGTGATTGTAATCAATCAAGGCAAATAAATCACATAGGTACTCATAAAAAGGAGTACCGGGATGCAGATGAGATAACTTATGCTAATCTATTGTTTATCCACGTTGTTTATTAATCGGTGTTATTCATTGACATCTTCTACATTTAAAAATTTTATTTGTTCGCATTTCGATCATCTTCCACATACTTAGTTAATTTTATTCTAGTTTTTACAGTAACTAATCAAGTAAAACAAGAAATGTTAACTAAACATATGCAATATTGAAATATCTACAATTTTTATTTGTATATTTTCTCTTTAAATTTTATTGGGACACAACGGTTTCGCAAAAAATTATTTTTAAATTTATAGCCGGTGGAGCTGCTTAATACCTTGAGTATTTAAGATATAGTACATAAAACTTATTTGGCTAAGTTGTGAAATAAAAAGTAATAATTTATTTGTAAAAGTTTTGTCATTTATTAGTCAAATATTTGTTTTCTCTTGTCTTGGGACAACAAAATAGAAAACTATACCTATTTATTGTTTAATTAAAAATATTTGTTAGCGTCAATGAAATAGGCAACCATTTACTCACTAAAACTTTGGTCATCCTTGATTTTTACACTATTGGTAAAGTAGGAAATTAATTTAAATTGCTACAGAACACTGTAATAAGCAGAGCCATCTTGCGGCAAATGTTCTAATCCTAGTCTGTATTCTAGAATTATGTCTGATATACGCATTTGAAGTACGACAAAATGCAAGAGGTAATATTTTACACAGTTGCTATTTTTCAATTTATTTAGTATATTTCCTCAAAATGTGTAATATTTTACTACATAAATCTTGTATATACGTTTAATCATAGAATATATTGTTTTAATTTACATGAAATATTCAAAACGTTTTGTCGCAAACGGCGCCTCATAAAAAGAAGAGAATACTACGAAAGAAATGGATATTCAGTAACCCAAGTAAAAATATACAGAAATAGCAACATCTAAATAAAAGAAGAACTGAAAAGGAGAGATAAACAGCTACAGAAACAGGATCAAAACAATAAAATAATAGAGTCAAAATATAATCCAGTATTTAAACACTTACGATCTGCAAACACGCCAAACTATCTAATAAAGGTGAATAAGAGAAATATAAAAGCGATAGCAAGACTAAGATGTGGAAATCAGGTAATTGGTAACAAGTACTGGCTTGACGAAAATGAACTAAAATTCCGTTTAACATAGCGAGACAATTCAACGTCTTATGTACAACTGTCGAGAACTAGCTAGAGAAGAACACAGCATTTATTACGTATTAAACGAATTAGAAAGTGCAGAAGCATGGATCCGAAGAGTAAAAAATAGAAGAGAAAAAATATTAAAATAGTAATACTAACTTGTACACATTTTGTAACATACACATAAATAATTACAGACAAAACACTTATTATAAAACGCCTTCTTTTTTTTTATTTCTTATTATGTAATTAGAAATGTAGAATTCTAAACCGAAAGGTACGAATTTAATAAAGAATCTATTTATCTATCTACCAGTGGCGCGCAGGAAACTAAAATTGTTTTAATTATTTAAGCATCATTTATATGTCATTTATATTTTTATAGATAATTGGTGAATTAAAAAAACTCTATAATGGAATAGATAGCACAATGATATTGTGCCAGCCTGTGTATTTAGGATACAAATTTCATAAAAATTGGTTGTCATTTATGAATGCTGTCTACAGTTTCCTTAATTATTTTATGTTTTTGCTATATTAAGCAAAGTTTTGTGAAGGTGATTTATCTCGATCTCAAGATTTTGATGAATCTTCACGTTTTACAGAACACAAATACATAGTTCCAACAAAATTGGCCTGTCTGCCTGAGTTTATTTGGAAGAAGGATAAAAACGTTATAAAATTTTGGATTGAAACTTCGTATTTAAGTTTTTAAGCTAAAAATTGAGGTAAAGGTCGTTAATTGTGTATATACAACAAGGTTTCAAGGATTGGGTATGCGTCTCCTATAGCCTCTTCCAATCAAATTTAGCACGATGTAACCTATTTCCACTAATGCCGCGCAGACAACCGAAAGATTTCCGGGATAAAAAAAGAATCTCTCTAGAAATTTCCAATGGTCTCGAAGAAAGAAACGGGAAAAACAACTCCATTAAAGACCTTTAGATATCCCAAAACAAATGCCTGAAAAAAGTGCTGATAGAGTTTCAAACTCAGATCTCTGGGGAGGGAGGGATAGGGTTCGAAAGTGTTCGAAGAGGGCATTAAAATAAGCAGAAAAAAGGTATAGGAAAACGGAGATTGGCAACCTGGAACGTTAGATGTCTACTAAAGAAGAAGAAGAAGTTGACAAATCTAAAACGGGATATATTTAGAAACAAATTTGATATGATAGGAGTGATGGTGCTCAATTTTATTATATTCGGAAACGACACAAAAAAATGAGGTGAGTCTGTTTGTAAGTTACGAGTTATCAAGATATGTAAACAAAGTGATTTATAATTGTCACATTTTACATGAGAAAAGAGGCGATTGCAGCAAAGTTGTGATGGAGGAGAAATTGTAGGCATAAACGGAAATGAAAAGAGAAATGAGAACGGTGATAGACTGACAGATGTTCGTAAATTCTTAGAGATGATAGTCACATTGCTACGCCCTCGAAGAGCAATCCCGCGCAATGTGTGGTTCAACCGCGATGTACTCAGTGGAAAATAGGTGAGTTATAGTGAATTTTCTGGCAGGTCATCTGGCGCTCATCCAGATGACCTGCCGAAAAATTTGTGCAACCCTAAATGCTGAATGTCGAAATAAAGAACAACGTACGTAGGTAAACAAAACGTAAAACATAAAATGTATTGAAAAACATTAAGCTGATACAGTGTTGATGACACGCGGACAGATAAGGAATGTGGTTATATGTGAGAAATTAGATAAATAAAGTTAGACTAAAACATCAATGCTTAAAAAAAAAAGACAATATCGTAGGCTAAATAAGCAACACAGAAAAGATACATTGCCAGAAAGAGATGGATCGAAGAGCAATGCAAAGAAATAGAAGATCTATATAAAACTGGGAGACATAACCTAGTAAAGAACTTAATATAAAAGTTTACATGAGAGAGATCATCAAGAATGTGAAGCAGCAATCAAGTGAAAGACAGGAATGGTAGAATGCTAGGAAATCCTGAACCGATAAAAACGTACAAGTAAGATCTGAACAAAACCTAGGAAAAGCCTAGGCATTTGGAGATAGAAAGAGAAGAATTTTTGAGCTCAGATGATATAGGTACAAGTATTATGCTTTGATGAGATTGAAGTAGCAACGAAAAATATGAAAGAAGGAAAATCCGATGGAGTGGATGGAATACCTGTATGGATATTAAGGTATCTAAAAGAAAGAGGAGTATGAGAAATACTTCTCTATGTAACGATATTTACTTCCTGAAGATGCTGATGCTACTTCTGAAAGAAAAGAAAGGGCTAAAAAGTGAGGCGAGTATAGAACCATCAGATTGGTATGCCATGCTGTAAAAATCCTATTAGGGATATATTAAAGAGAAGGTTAGAGAGAAAAGTGGAAAAGAATATGGCAGAAGAGCAATTTGGTTTTAAACAAGGAATCGGAACGAGATACGCAACTGGGTGCGTGAAAATAGTAGCGAAAATTTACATTGAAAAAGAAAAAATATGAGATTGTGCTATATAGACTTCATAAACGCCTTTAATTGTATTCTGTGGGATAGAATGTTAACCAACTTGAAAGACAAAGGAGGCTGATAAATCAACTGGAACAGAAGATGTCTCTTAAAGTGAATGATAACAGGATTGACTGGTTTGAGATTGGAAAGGGAGTGAGATAAAGAATTCTTTTGTCACCAATCTTATTTAATATCTACGCTGCGCACATGGTCTCAGAGTGTTGAAAAGGTTATAAAGGAGTATGTAGAGAAAAAGTCCATTCGATTTGCAGACGCTACTCTCCTTTGTGCTAAAAATACACAAGCTCTGGAAGTCTTGATAAAACAACTTTAATTGCATGAGAAGGAATATAGACTCTTTATAAATCAGAAAAAGGCGAAAATTATGTACGTGTATGTTATGAAATTTCTAAAGAAACGTTTCGAAAGAAAAGTAGAATATTGAGTGGAAATTTGTATCTGGAACTACTGAAAAGAATAGCGAAATAGTTTGTAAGAAGCGTTATGTTTACGGGTGTAAGACGTGGACACTTAATTTTTCAAGAAATATAGGAAAATAATTGATACAATATGGATATGGAGGAGAATGCTTAGTATTAAGTGGTCAGATAAAGCTACTTGGATCTCCCCTGATAAGAGAAGTAAAAATCAAATAGATCACATAACTATAGACAACAAGTGGAAGAGTATGCTACTGGATACTAGAGCAATGAGGGGCGCAATGTTAATACCGATCACATGCTTGTTAGCGGAAAAATCCAAAATAAAAATTTGGGCGAGCAAGAACATAAACTACTGGAGAGAAAATTACAAGTACTGTCTAACACAAGACTCAAATATCATGCGAAAATATTAGCAATACATAAATAGAGAGTTAGAAGAAAGCTCAGGGAAGGCGAAGAATGTTGAACAATTATGGCAGGAGTATAAACGAATCTTTCAACAAGCAACGACTAAGACAGTAGGGCTATGAACAAATATGCATAAAATCTGGTTAACGTATAATACATGGGAGAAAATAGAAGAAAGAAGAAAAATTAGACTCAAAATACAATCATGCACGAAATTAGAACCAAAAGTAGAGCAGCAATATAAATGGATAAATAAAGAAATTAAAAAACTAGTGAGACAAGATAAGAGAAACAATCTGGACAAGTTCTATCTTCGAGCAGAGGTAGCCGCAAACAAAAACGACATGAAAACGCTTTATGATATAACAAAAAGTATCACTGGGAAGACGAAAAAAACAAGCACATCAGTACGAAACAAAAAAGGGAAGTTAGTAACATTAGAACCAGAATTTATAGAAAGATGGATTAATTCTTTGAAGAAATTTATAAAGACAATAATCAAACAAGCAATATAGGAGAAATGGAGAGCAAATGCACAAAACGAATATAAATACAGGCGAAATAGCTGAGAACAAAATTGAAAAAGCCCTAAGCTATCTAAAAAATGGTAAAGCAGCGGGCATAGATGGAATAACAAACGAAATGCTGAAAACAGGGCAAGGGTATTCAATAAAAATAATGATTAAACTACTAAATGAAATTTGAGTAGAAGAAAAGATACCAGTAGGCTTAGATCACATATGCACTTTACGAATTCTGGTAGAACAAGCCAACGAATGGCAGAGAACGTTAACGATTAGCTTCAAAGATTTTGGAAAGGCATTTGATAAAGAAAACAGGAACATGATATGAAAGATTCTAGAGATGTAGAGATAAATTATTAAAAATGATAAAAATATTCTATGAGATTTATACGGGAAAAATTTATGTAAATGGAGAACTAACTAGAGACATCCGAATCGAAAGTGGAGTCAGACAGGGCTGTATACTTTCCCTCTTTCTTTTCCTATTTGCCATGGACTATATAATAAAAAACGTTGCACTAAATAAAACCGGCATACCATGGAAATTCGGTGAAAACCTCGAAGACCTTGAATTTTCCGATGATATATTAGAAGTAAACATAGGGAGAATGAGAAGGAAAACAGAGTCTAATCCAAACAGCTAATAAAGTATGCCTAAAGATTAATGAAAAGGAAAAAAAGGAGTACTATAAATAAACAATGAAGATAATAGAAATCTTGAAGTGGGCGACAGGGAAAGATCAACAACACAACAATTTTGCTACCAAGGAAGTATAAAAAAGGAGGAACAGAGTATAAAAAAGGATGAACAGAGAACGACATTAAAATGAGAATAGGCAGAGCGCGAAGTGCATTCAACAGCCACTGGAAAGTATGAAGATCGTCGCAACTATTAGCGAGAAGAAAGTTGAGATTAACGAATAAAAATATTAAAAGCATACTATTGTATGGATCAGAATCCTGGACATTGAGAAGTGCAGAATTAATTAAGTTGCAAACATTTGTAAATAAATGCCTCAGACAAATACTAGGGATATACTGGCTGAGTAAAATTTCGAATGAAAAGCTATGGACAAAATGTGATCAAGAGCCGGTAAAAACCTAATAAAAACTAGGAAATGGAGATAAATAGGGCACACCTTAATATAGCACAAAAATAACTTACAACAATTTATGGTAAATGAAAAGTATTTATTTAATGAATGAAAAATTAAAATAAATAAAATAAAAATTAAAACTAATTAACGCTAGATCAAAACTTAAAAACTAATTATGAATTTACAAAGACTAATATTATTTATATCACGTTCACTAGAACTATTACGATATGTATGTCACAGCGTCCGAAGGCAACTGTAAACTAACTCACTCGAGCTGTCAGCGTCCACTTACATACTCTAGTTTTACATCTCGATCTTTCCATAACGTCCCGGAATCCCCCCCCGCCCGTAAGTCCAGATAAGAAAGCTCGCTCTATGCATCTGGCCGGCCTCGCTGCAACGCAACGCTCTTGTTCTCGAGAAAGTTTCTCTCGACTGGTTAGCTCATTTCTTATATTCGTTACACTGTCCCTTCCTTAAAACTGTTTTGTCTCGAAATAGATGTTGATAGGTTACAGAGAAAATATGATGAAATCTGCAAGTCGAACCCTTAACGCATTCTGATGTCCTCCAAGTCACGATTTAAGAGACCCCCTTCTATTTCGCTCAGAACTATTTTAAATTCTGGAAACATGGTGCAACATGCAGTATACTATAAAATATATTTCTTATAGAAATCACGCCATTACGGTACTACAGCAACTTCTGATTAACTTAAGATCGGATAGTTCTCAAATTGTATTAGGCGATTTTGGAGGATTACATAGAACAACATGAGAATATGGTGCAATATCTTGCCAAATCGGTTTGTTCCCGTTCTTCTTCAAATCCATTATAATTTATAAATCCGGATAGTTGTCCTGATCTTTAGGCAATTCTTCTGGTTGCCATTTATCATCGACTACTGTTGTTCTTAACGCAGCAGCTTGCTTTTCTTCTAGTCGGCAACAATGCTTGCATTCTTCGGAACACGGTCTCCTGGATAACGCGTCAGCGTTACGATGGCTAGTTCTCACTCGATGTGCGATGATAAAATCATATTCTTGCAACATTTCGATCCATCTCGCTATCTGACCTTCTTGATTCTTAATTTTGTAATAGTCATTTCAAAGCAGCATGATCAGTTCTTATCAGGAATTTTCTGCTGTATAAATATTCGTAGAAATGCTCAGCGGACTTCACAACCGCCAATAGCTCTTTTCTGTTAACGCAATAGGTCCTTTCCGGTTTCGACAGTGTTCTACTGAAGTAGGCAATAACCTTTTCACGACCATTTTGTACTCGAGAAAAGATGCCGCCAATCCCAATATTTCTAGCATCTATTTCCAGTATGAATCACCATTCCGGAAGAGGATAATTTAAGACTGGCGCGGATATCAAGGAATACTTCAATTGTTCAAATGCTGTTTGACACTCCTTTTTCCAAGCAAATCTTTTACCTTCTACAGTAAGCCGTGTTAGTGCTTTGGCAATACTGGCAAATCCATGTACGTATCGTCGATAGTAGGTGCATAAACAAAGGAAACTTCTTTTTACAAACATTTGAAATTCCAATTGGAACAGATCGCTACTTCTCTAGGACTTAAACCAGCTTACAGAACCTCTTCCAACACCAATTTTTTGTTTTCTCGATTGAAGGACAAAGTTGAATCTAAATTGTCAAGTAATATAGTTTACAAAGTTAAATGTAAAGATTGTGAATCTACTTATATAGGTGAAACGAAACAATACCTTAAAACAAGACTTAGGCACCAAGAATATCACCTAGTTAAAGGTAATATAGGTCACAGTGCTTTAGTTGAACATAGTAACACTTTAAACCACTCTTTTGATTTTGACAAAGTGTCTATCCTTTATAAGGAATCTAATTTAAGGAAACGTCTGTTTATTGAGAGTTGTCATATTAATAATGACACTAAATCTATCAACATACAATCTGATTTTAATGAGAGCAAAAACATTTACTCTAACCTCTATGAAATTTTTAATTAGTCGTGTCAAGTATTGCGCAGTTTTGAGTTGGTGATTTCTTCTTATTGTCTACTTTGTTTTTGTTAATAATCTAGCCACTAGATGGCTCATTATGTACCTCAATCTAAATTTATTAAAAATGTATTTCTCTTCGGTCGACTATCGGACTCTTTAGAGCGAACATATAAATTTAAATTCATGTTTTTTACCAATGTAGCTTCGTACTTAATTTTTTTTCATTTTTGTCATATGTTCGCCCTAAATAAGTACTTGTAACACAACTTTGTTTTGTTCTTATTAGTTTTTATTAACGTTTTTGGTAAGTTAACTGTTGTATTGACTAACAATTTCTCTATTGTTAATTATTGTATGTTATTATTTAGACCTGAAGATGGCCATAACCTTGGCCGAAACGTCGTTGTAATTCTTCAATAAATTTATATACAACTTCAAGCCTTCTGTCCATTACTACCTTACTAAATCATCTTCGATTTCAGCTACCAGCACACGATATTTGAGGGAGTTGTTCCCGATGTTCATGGTCACGTTTAATACTCTTGATAATGTAGCTAGTTCTCCAGTACGTAATCGCCACTTAGTTGAATAAAGAAGTCCAAACTTCTTTGGTAAGTCGGATTTTATTATTGTTTTTGTAGCACCCGTATCTAGTAACATTTTGAGTGGCCTTCCGTGAACGAGACCATCCATGAAAATGTTGTTGACTTGATGATGAAAAGATGCGAAATATCCAAAGGAATGTGGGGCTACCACACTAAGTTCTTCCGACTTAGCTTTTATTGTCTTTCTCAACGGCTTTCCGCTAAGCCTTCGTGGGTGTCCTAGTTCACCGCAAATCCAACAACGTATTTCTCTCTTGCCTCCAAGTATTTCTATAGCAAGTCGTCTTAACTTCTCTTCTGCATCTTCATTATCGTCGTTCTTCATATCGCTGTTTATTGACCGCACTATAGATTGGCTACGTGAAGCTAGTTTCGCAACGAGAGTTCTAAAGCATTAGAAAGTGTATCGGCTAATGTTTTAGGCCGAGCTAATCTTAGTGCTTGTTGAATTTCGACATCTAGAATTCCATAAATAAATGTTTGGATAGCTACGTAATCTAATACGCTGTTCGGAGCTGTAGGATGTGCGAAGCGGAACAAGCAAGCAACATCAGCTTGAAATTCTTGGAGATTCTCATTCGACTTCTGATATCGGTTCCTTAATTGTGTTTGATACACTTCTTCTAGATGCGCATTTCCATATTGCATATCTAAATGCTTAACCAGCTAATTGTAGTCTCCTTGCTCTTCTTGCTTTAGTATCTGCAAGATATTGACGGCATTCCCATGTCTACTGTCAACGAAATTGCCTTCTCCCTGAGTGACCAACCGTTATCTTTTGCAGCAGCTTTACAATCTTCTTTCCTTATTCGTTTCTCATTTCAGTATGGCCAACCTCCGTACCTTGGCCCGTTTTTTGAATATCTTCTTTCCTTTTTCTAACTTTATCTCTCTTGCCGCGATTTTTGAACGTTCGCGAAATTTGTGAAATTCTGCAGGGTGATACGAGTCTCAGTTGGAGTTTAGGAGACAACGGCTGTTTAACAGTTTTTCGGGAGTTTTTTAAATTTTCACTGGCCAAAAATGACAGTTTTTCGTCTTTCGTGTTTTACCGAGTTTTATCGGGATTAATTTCGGTAAAAATATTTATTTCCGCGAGTGGGGTTTGTATGCTTCCACCCGAAATGCCCTTACGAGGATTTGTTTCGCGATCTCTGGAAATCTTGAAGCCACTGCTCCATCACGTTTCGTCTTCCACGTCTTCACCAGTCTACCATACCATAATACGAGCCCATACATCTTACCCAGGTGTCCACGTCCTTCGCGTCTATGCCAGCTCACCTGTAGGAGTCGCGTGAGAGACAGATAAGTAGTAAGAGTGATTGTGACGAGCGAATCTAAGCAAAGTTTTGTGCTTCGTGCGGTTGCACCTTATGGTACAAACACACTATTATCACGTGAGATGAACACACATGATTTCACGTGAACTGTCAAATTGTTGATATTTATATTGCTCGTTTCCTAGCAATATAAATAATGTCATTTGCTGCATTCACGTAAAATCACATGATATTGCATAATAACATGGAAATCATAGGTCCCAACAATTTGACAGTTCACGTGAAATTGTATGTGTTCACGTGACTTGATAATTGTGTGCTCGTACTTTTATTTTCATTTTATTTATATTATTTTATTTTGTGGTCCCTCCGAACTTTATTTTTGGGAACTTTAATTTTATTGACCTTCAGCCGCAACTTTAAGTTGCAGTTTATTTGGATTCGCTTTCCTGCATCTGTTTTAGTATTTATCTTATATTTATATATTTTTGTATGAAGGTGGTTGGTCGTTTGCTTTACGCTTTAATTATGTTATCGTTTTTCTTTTCGACGGCCCGATCTGTTATCAGCGAATTTGCAGATACCGCTCCGGCTGTCAATTTCGTATTTTGCCATGCACTATCGTTGTCTAGCGGATGAGGACCACTATGCAGATTACGTGGCGCTCTTTTTATATCCAAACCACTTCCATCTTCCTGAGAAGCCGGGACCTTCATCCCCGTGAGATAATTTTGATTACAATACCCATGCGGTGCGTAATAGTATTTGATTTAAGTCTGTTTTTCATTTTCCTAGTAACTAACCTTAAGTTTATTATGGTTCACGCGTGTAATAGGGTACATTTTATATTTTCAAATAATTGAAAAATATATTTTAATCGCTTAATTTTCTCAAATTTTCTGAAAAGCGTAGCTAAAATTGCCAATATGTCGCTATTGGATGAGTGCTGACAAAATGCTGTAGCTCTGTTGTTACATGTTTAGTTATGGAAAAAAATTATCTCAAATGATTAAAAGTAAAGCAAACTTCATTGTTCAATAATAATAATATAAATAATAAAACATTAAAATATAATATACTAAATACATAATGACAAACTGGTTCATTTTTGATATAAAATATGATTATTTACACATCAATAAATGTAAGAATTTTAAAATGGAGATTATAAAAATTATGTGTTAAAGTTATATTTCCCCGTTTGTAGCATAACTTTAAAACCAGTTGCGTATACTAAACTACAGAGGCTACTCGTAAAATGCTGAGCTATAGGCGCCCTAGTCGCGTTTTGTCGCACCTTGAAAGTTTCTGTTATTTGATAAGAAACTTGCAAACTGTTTAACAATTCTTTTTTTCTTTTAATATGGACCTAATTAAATCGTCTTATTCTACTGTGCATACACCCAATTATTGAAAACCTCACTAAAGATAAGCAATAATTATTAAATGTCATTAGCACTGGATTATCCGTATTTTAAAGAGGTAGATATATACAAAATAACAGATGGCTCTTAACACTTCGGTTTGTTTTGTAGAAACATAATTTTCAATAATTCTCTAACTGTCGTATGTGGCACTTTAGCTAAGAGTTTTTAATTACATGTACATTATAATCCTGATAAATTAAAATTGTATTAAATACACTCCTGATTATCAAAACTAGTAAAACAACTCATTTCGCAATCAAAAGCAAGAGCCAAATATTGTTAACCGGAGTATATACCTGTGGGCTGCATGGTCATAGGCTTCATATAATATTGAAAGTGATACATTCACATCTCGTGATGTAGGTAAACATGGCACTGTCACATTGGCATAAGGATAAGTATTGCCTTCCTCCTTAAGTGGTACAGAGAGATGCCGTTTGTCTGTAAACATAAATATGGAAACGACTACAAACTAAAACCATGATTGAAATAAAAATAGAAAAACTTACCTTTGACAAATATGTAAATTGCGTCAGATTTAAATCGATGATTTATCAAAAAGCCATTCTCATGACAGTAATACAGACCAACATCTGTGGAACGTACTTCCCTCAAATACAGATATGATTCATATAGCCCATCGAGATTTAAAATGTGTTCTACCTAAAATAAGATTTTAACCAGTAGAGTAATAACACTTGCCTAGCTATGTTGATTTTTCTTCTCTCTTAAAATAACTATGATATAGAAGATGTCTACTATAGATGTCAAACAGTAGAATCTCGAAGAAAATTTGTCACATTAATAGGACATTTAAACGAAGTTTGATTAAAAGTAATAAAGGGGGCATTTGAGTTTAAGAATCCAAAAGATCTCGATTCTTCGAAGTTCACGCTGTTTTCGAGAACTGTTCAATTTATTTTTGAATACCAAAGATCTAAGTTGAGAAAATTGTAGAGTTATAATCGTTGAGTGTTTCTGGCTATAACTTGCATCTTGCACTCGTATGTTAAATTCGTCGCAGAATCGCAGCAACAGAGTTTAACGAGCAAGGGCATCAAAATAGGAATGTAGTGCTTAGCTCTCAATTAACAAATAAAGCAATAAAAGGAAAAGAAAGTTGAAAAATATAAGCTACAAGAGTGAGGAAAGATAAGCAAAAGCCAAAAAAGTCCAGTGAAAAGAAAATTTCTGAGCTTATTTCCTAAAGGAATGTGAAATTAAAACTTCCAAGAAATGACAGAGGTTTTTTTTTTGGGTAAGTACATTACTTTCGGCCTATGAGAGAAGTTAAATGAAAATCGCCTACAGATCAGAAAAGGAAGCACCGAGAGAAGCAGAGAGGGAAAGAACTTTGCTTTGCATTTTAGAGAGCGAAACTTTTGGATTTCTTGTCCATAATCATCACTAACTTCATGGTTATTTGTAGCAAAAGGAGTTAATCGATTAAAGTGGACTATTCTCGATAGATATCTGCTGATCGTCCTGTTCATTCGTTTAACCGTACCGTCTGATTGCGGATGTAACGTCGGCATTACGATGACGATGTTCGATGACAAAATTTTATTTCTGCTGTCTTTCAATCCATAATTCCATAGCAGTATGAATAGTTCTTACTACAAAATTTCTACCGTATAAATATAACTGATTTCACAACTGCCTATAGTTTTTTTCTGATAACGCAATATTTTATGTTAAACAACGTTGGTTCTTCCCTTGGACTTTTTGTCATATTTAAAGATATCTCAGTACTTGTTAATAAATCTCTTCTCTTTGGTTTTCTCATCGAATGTCAATCCTTAAATCGATGTTTAAATAGTAACTAAAGTATCTAAAATTTTGTGTGATCTGGTTTTCTGAACTACTTTAATTATAACCGTATAATTATAAGTTTTTAGTCGAAATTGTATTACTTTGTTGACCTTAACCAGTAATTTTTCGATCATTGTTCTACTCCTTGTCCCTTCATTATGACTACGGAGTTCCAACATAGTAATATTTACTTCACCGAATATGCCAGAGTTGTATCTACGGTTATTAATACACTTCGCCCTCTCGTGGATGTAAAACTATTGTAAAAAAATTCATATCTATGTTACCAATAAGGGGTTCATTTATTATTAAAGATACCACTTCTTAAATAAGAAAAAATAGGAAAAAACTAATTTTCCATCACTTGTCTCATAATTCCACAAAGGTTTTACAGCACGTTTGCATCAACTATCAGGTCACATCGCAATAGACATTTTGTCTTTTGTTTGATACCACTTCTCTTGAGCAGTACGATGTAGGAAAATGAGCTTCATAAATACTAACTAACAACAATCACCTCTTTTGATAACACAAAATAAAATTAACCAAAATTTTAAGAACAACATTCCTTCTAATCCTTTCCCAGACCAATATTTCCCCTCAGTATATATCAAATTCCAACAAGATCAACCAAATAAGCCATTCGCACTAAGACAAAAATTCTTCAAAAAATTTATGAATCTAGAAAACAGTTCCAACCTAAACCAATTTCAGACAAATTATTCAAAGAAACTATCTGTGTCAACAAAACGAAAATGACAACTTTATAAACCAGACTACTGGCCAAACATAAATAAAGACATCCAGACCGTCTATATCTTCATAAATTGTAAATAAAGATATAGAATAAAAAATGAACCCCTTATTGGTAACCTTGGAAAAATAATAATACATGGCCATACTCGATAAATTTTCAAAACATGCGCAAATGATAAAAATCTTTAATAAAAACGTTTGGAGTGCAACTTTCTTATTTTAAATGGGAACGTATATTTTTCATTTGATTATTCGCTTAGCATTTTTTCTGAATTCAACGACTATAATGTTTAATACCATCACATTATAAAATTTTTGATAAAAGTGCATTTTAAATTGACATTAATTTAATTAAAATAGCATAGAATCAATGCGCTATGACAGAAACAAATAAACAAATCGTAATATTTTTGTTTGTTTGATTTATTATTATACGTCAATATAATTTTGTAAATAAATAAATAAATAAAAAAAATTATTAGTCGTTTGCTTCTGTCATAGCAGATTCCTATGCAATCCGATCTGAGATCCGATACGGGATCCGATTCGAGATCCGATCTGAGATCCGATACGGGATCCGATTCGAGATCCGATCTGAGATCCGATCCAGGATCCGATCCAAGATCCGAGATCGGAAATCCAATCCGAGTTCCAGTTCGAAATTCGACCAGGCGTAACATTAGATCCGTACAGTTTTTCCTATTTATATTTAACGAATTGTAACGTTGCATATTCGAAAGAAAATATCAATTATATATGAAACTGAATAAATAATAAGAAATTCTATAGGAGATTCAAATACCGGCTCTTGCAACTTCAAAGACAAATAAAATACTTAAAGAAATAAATTTTACATATTAGTCTAATTATTAACTAAATTATATAATAATAAAGTTAACTAGAGGTTTATAGCATCTTTTATAAATAATTAATATTTGTTGTAACTATGAAAATATACTAGAAAATAAATTTAAAGTTGACGTTTTAAAATTATTTTTAAAATGCAATTTTACAATATATATTTAATTAACAAAAAAACATTTTAAAATATTATTAACCGATAAATAAAAACGGTTTTTACTTCATTTCCGGTTTTGTATTAGTTTAAAATTTTGGTACAGATTTCGGTTATGGAACTTAATATTAATTAGAGTATAAAGGGATTACAGCGTATAATGGAATTTGAACCTTTCAAACAGTAGTCATCTAGCATTTATAACTCATAGATAAATATCATTAATAATTAAATTACATTTTCCGTCAATCGATTTATTATTGGGTTTCATTAATGTATACAAAATCATACATTAATGACCCCAATTAATGCATGATTTTTTATTAATGAACGATTTTAATAGATGTGTAAAACACACGTAATGTAGCATACTCGTATATTGGCTAGCGCTAAGTTATAGCAAAATGCTAAACAGAATAAAACGAAATCATTTTGACACTTTCAATAGAATAATATTAACGTAGCATTCTTTTAAAATAAATTAAAAAAACATAAACGTTATTCTAAAAATGAAAAAAAAAACTAGTGCTAGTTAACGTTAAGTGAACTGAACGCTTCAACTAAAAACTGTTGTCAAAAAAAATTGTGACAGATACGTTATTAACCTAACATATTACAAACGTTACAAAACTAACAAATTTGTCTTGGTATAAAATATAATTTTCTCCAAATTGAAGAGGTATGTTCAATGCAATAATATTGTAACGAACACAAGTGATAATGGCCGATTAATATTCTCGACAATTAAAGCATTCACTACGTTCTTGCGTTAGAACGTCTCGATTATTAATCGCTCTAATTAACACACTTAACAGTTAAATAGCTATTAAGTTTAACATGTATCAAACAATTAAGGCATACCTCATAGCGAGGGCTCCATTGCTGTTGCCTTGCCCATTTAAGAGGCCTGGAGCCTACACAGTGAAGTGTTATATTTGAACCTGCGTTTATCTGAATTTCGCTATATGGAGAGTATATTCGAGGAGCACTATGATTGTTTTTCTTGTCTGTAAAACAAATATAACAACTTACAATTAATTTTTGATACGTGTTACTAATAACTTTCGTTAATTTCGACTCACTTACTGTTAACATATAAATATTTTGATCTACTGGCAACTCTCAGATCATAATGAATATTACACTGGTAATTTCCTTCATCTTCAGTAGAAATATTGTTCATTGTTATAGTATTAATTAGAAGTACTTTGGTTTTCAATTTAATTACTTGAAGATGTCCCGTATGTGTGTTCCCCTGTAACAAATTCAAAATGAAGTTTTCTTTAAAGAAAATAAAATAGATAGATACTGACTAAAAAAAAAATATTATATGGAGTACTATTTGATGAGGTTCTCATAAAAAATATAGACTTTTGATGAAATTCGGTATTTCTGCAGAATAGCTCAGAATCAAATCTTACGTATGTGAATATCCTAAGTGTAACATCTAATACAAATATACAAATATTACCATGTATAATAAAATATTCTATCTAAAATTAATGAAAAACTTATGATCGAAAATGCATATGTTGCTATATATTTTCAAATTTTAGGTGTTAGAGGATTGAGGATATATGTGTTGAACGGCTTTTAATTGATTTCATGTTTATATGAAAGTTTTTAGAAACAAAATGTTTATTTGACAAATATATATTTAAGAAACAATATTACCTCTTACAATATACAGAATATGGGTTTTAAAAATCGTAGACTAATTGCTGTCACTTTTGACGTTATACATGAAACTTTTTTATAGAATTATTTTAATTTCTAGACAAGTTGGAAAAATTTTGCAAATTGATTTAGGTATTAGATAAATGAGGATATATGTTTCGAACTGTTTTCAATTGATTTCATGTTCATATAAAAGTTTTAAGTGAAAACGACAAATTGACAAATTGTTTTTAAAAGTATACAGTAAAACAGAGAAAAATTTGTCCTCGGTAATAATATACAGTAAAACCAAAAACAAATTGACCGCAGCTTTCTACATTGTAAAATAAGGTAATACGAACAACAAATTTAAAATTAATATTTTCCACGTGGCAATTATTTCGACAAAAAAAAATTATCATATGTGTATGAAAGGGCTTTAGAAGAGTTGGCGTGCAAAAAAAGTTATTTTTTCGATTGGAAATTGTTTTAATTGAAATACTCTAAAACTAACTATGTTTCATATCAAATAAAAAGTCAATTGAATGGATCGCGTGCAGAATTGCAAAATTGTTTATTCCCAATTGTGTTAGTGAAACACCATCTGTTCATAATGTCTGATTCATTCTACAATAACTCACCAGCCGCACTCTTAACCGCTTCTACTGGCCTTACATCGCCACCTCAATCTCATCACTCTCAACCAAAACATTATTTTATTCATATCTTTCACTCATCAAATCATCAATTACGTGCCTTGCTTTCTCTCACTACTTTCTTAATACATTTATTTAATCTCATGTATTCTAGCAAGTATTCATCACGTAAACTTCCAAGCATATCTTTCACATTTAGAAATCGCAAATATGCTCTCTTTTTCACCTCAATCGCTTCTTTTACTGTATCATCCCACTATACATTCTTTGGACAAAAGCCTAAACTACATTCACTACAAACTTTTTTGGCACATTTAAGAACTCTGTCCTTTAATTTCAATCAAACATCATTTATGCTGCATTCAAAATTAAACTCACATACAGACAAAGATTCATTTATTTTCTCAACAAATTTATCGCTGGCAGTCTCACTCTGCAGTACACTGGAATTCATATTAAATTTATTCTCGGTACCTTTTACCCTCATTCGCCAATATTTATCTAGACATATACGCGACACCACCAAATAATGGTCATTACTACTCAATTCAGCACTACGCTTCACACGCGTATCTACAATTAAACTTCTCAATCGTTTATCATACAAAATAAAATCAATCATATTCCATCTGTTCTTACTCACATTCTCTTATGTATACAAATAAGCTTATTTATGTTTAATGACAAAGTTGGAAACAAAGAGATCACGCTCCGAACAAAAAGAAACTATTTTTCTATCGTTTTAGTTCACTGCCGCATCATTAAACTTACCCAATACATTCCCAGACATGCCACTCTAAACCCCAACCCAGTCATTTAAATCACTACATACAATACAATAACGTTCTCACCGGGATTACACGAAGCAATAACAATATCTAACTAATTACAAAATCGATCTTTTTCAACATCATTTTCGTATTCAGTTGGGCCATAAACTGACACAACGAAGATTCTATGAAAGCCTACCTTTAATCTCAGCCAAAGAATTCTCAATGAAGTACAACCATAATCCCACACAAACGGTTTCATTCTTTCACTAACAAACACACCCACACCTTACTTCGCATGTTCATTCTCAGCAACACCAGACTACAAGCAAATTATTCCATCCACCTCTTCCTCACTACATTCTTTTTATTTAGTCTCAGTCACACAGAAAACATGAATATTATATACACGTATTACATTCATCAATTCATTTTCTTTACTACTTATATTCCTAACATTACAGCGTTTCTATGCACGTAACCAATATAAACAGATGTAACTGTCATATTAATAATTAATTGAAATTCTTGACAGTTCAATTATAGTGTATTTAAAAAAAAATATATAGAAAAAAGCACTATCGTAAAACAATTTTAATATAAATGAAATAAGAGTATTAATTAATATGGCTTTAAGATATAAACGAATCAAGTAAAACCGACTCTGTCACTAAAATAAAAAGAAAAAAGCGTGGCAATATATAGCTATAGATTTTATTAAAAAGTAATATTTACGTACTATGAAAAAATATTACTTGTGTCAGTTGAAATTCTGTAAAAATTTTCCAGCACCTGAATTTACACGAATATTATTTATTATATTATTATATAATAGTTGGAGTGGGGCGGGGTGGCTAGCTCAGTGGTATGAAGTGGATCCTGAGAACCCTGGTTCGATTCCCACAGACGACAAACAATTTTCATAATTTCAAAAACTATCCCTGTGACTCCTCCACCAGTAACATCTTTGGAGGCTGTGATTTGGCGACTGATAATCACACTTCACGCGCAAAATACATCACTTACCGAAATCTGCTTCGGCAGAGTGCCACACCCAGTAATGGGTGGAAGGCGTGATGATATATTTATATATTTATATATTTATATAATAGTTACTTCCTTTAAAACGTTGTACACATAATTAATAACTTCAGTATTGAAAATTTTATCTTTCGGAACATGTAAATGCGACTAAAATAGAGAGGTAACAGAACCAGATATTCACACGGTATAGGATATAGTTATTTTCAATTATGAATTTGAAAATAACCACATGATGCACATGTAATGTTGTACATTGCTCATAATACGAAATTATATAAATAATTTACGGACGAACCAGTACTGAATTAAATACAAATGTGGCAAATATTTCTTCATTTACGACACATTTAGAACCTACCAAATCTTGGAGTAAAATATATAAAAGTTCAAAATAAAAGGAAAATTATTAACATTATAAAAAACATAACACACGATAAATATAAAGAGTTGTCTTTAAACATAAATTAGCTCATTTGTATACATGGGAGAATGTTAGTGACAATAGTATGTATGATTGATTTTATTTTGTATGATGAACGATTGAGAAGTTTAGTTGTAGATACGCGTGTAAAGCGTGGTGCTGAATTGGGTACGAATGACCATTATTTGGTGGTATCGCGTATACCTCTGGATAAATGTTGGCGGATGAGGGTGAAAAGTACCGAAAAAATGTTTCGTGTGAAATCCAGTGTACTGCAGAATGAGGATGTTAGAGAGAGGTTTGTTGAGAAAATTAATTAATCTTTGCCTCTTGCCTGTATGTGAGCTTAATTTTGAATGCAGCATAAATGATGTTTGGTTGAAATTTAAAGATACAGTTCTTAAATGTGCAAAAGAAGTTTGTGGTGAATGTAGTTTTGGCTCTTGTCCAACGAATGCATGGTGGAATGAAGAAGTAAAAGAGGCGATTGAGGTGAAAAAGAGAGCATATTTGCGATTTCTAAATTTGAAAGATGTGCCTGGCAGTTTACGTGAAGAAAGCTTCCTGGAACACAACAGGTTAAATAATTGTGTTAAGAAAGAAGTGAGAGAAAGCAAGGCGCGTTTTGATGATTTGATGAGTGAAAGATTGACTAGTGATTTTAGTATGAATAAAAGAATGTTTTAGTTGAGAGTGAAGAGATTGAGCGGTGGTAATGTAAGGACAGTGAAAGCGATTAAGAGTGCGGATGGTGAGTTATTGTGGAATGAATCGAATGTTACTAATAGATGGTGTTAGTATTTTAGGGCTTTACATGGTAACATTAATAGACCGAATGGTTGTAGTGAAAATGTTAGCGAAAATGTTAGTAGTGATGAATGGGATATAGATGAGAGTGATGTTAGTTTCGCATTGATGCGTCTGAAGAATGGTAAGGCTCCCGGTTTGGATGGTATATCGAATGAGATGTTGAAGTATGGAGGCGAGAGGTTATTTGATTGGTTAGTTTATTTGTTTAGATTTTGTTTAAAACAGAGTGTGGTTCCTGATGATTGGAAACGTGCTATCATTTATCCTTTATTTAAAGGTAAAGGTAGTTCGAGTGAATGTACTAATTTTCGTGCGATAAGTTTGCTGAGTGTGGTAGGGAAGTTGTATGGGAATATTGTTATTCATTAGATACGAACCTTAACAATCTCCAAGTTAAGCGATATACAAGGTGGTTTTTGTCTGAGAGTGGGTGTGTGGATCGATTGTTTTCTCTTCGTATGATTGTTGAAAAGTTACTTGCTAAGAACAAGACGGTGTTCTGTGGCTTTCTCGATCTTAAAAAAGCATATAATAGTATTCATCTCGAGACATTATGGAAAGTACGGTATAAATGGTAATTTATTGTGGGCAATTCGTGCGCTGTATGAAGGTAGTGAGGCTGCGGTGAGAGTTAATGGTAGATTGAGTGATTGGTTTTGTATAGGTATTGGTGTGAAACAAGGTTGTGGGATGTGTCCGCGGCTCTTTAATTTGTACATGGATGTGTGGTTATGAACGGCGTTAAATGGGGTAGATGCTGTACATATTGGTGGTAGTGTTGTGCCTGCGTTAGCGTATACGGATGATGTTGTTGTTATGGGTGAATCTGAAGAGCGATTGAGACGAATGATTCTAAGTATAAATGAAACAGAAAAAGATTTAAATTTGTTATTAAATGCTGATAAATATGAAGTGTTAGTGTTGGAAAAGTGCGATTTGGTGACTGACTGCAATATTTTGGTGAATGGTGTGAGACTGGGTCAAGTGAATGAGTTTTTATATTTGGGTAGTATGTTTTCGAGGGATGGACGTATTGATTGTGAGATTGAAAGAAGTGTATCTGCGGGATGCAAGGTAATGGGTGCTCTGGGAACCTTTGCTCGAAATGTGAATTTATCCAGAGATGCTCGATTGAGTGTCTATAATGGTGTTTTAGTGCCTACATTGATGTATGGTAGTGAATGTTGGGTGCGGATGAAGAAACATGAACGTATAACTGCTGTGGAAATGAGGTTTTTGGGGTTGTATGTGGTAATACTAAAAGAGATCGTGTCCGGAATACATTGTTGTATGATGAGTGTGAAATTAAGAAGAATGTAGTTAGAAAAGTAGGTATAAGTTAGTAGATATGTTTTGGGCATGTAGAACGTATGTCGAATGAGAGATTGGTAAAACAGGTATATGTTGGTGAATTTGAGGGTGAAAGATTGCGTGGACGACCTACGAATAAATGGATGAATATGATTGACGGATTGTTACGTGAACGAAAGTTCCGGAGTATGAGGAACAAACGAGCTTGTATGAAAGGAATAATGAATGTGGATGAAGCTAAAGTGGTGTGTCAGGATAAGAACGTTTGGCGGGGATTAATTACGGAATGAATCTGATGATTTAAGAAAAGTGCAGTATTTTTTATTTTAGTTTTGTTGGTTAGTAATTTCATAGATTGTTTACCTGCAATTGTGTGAAATTCACTATCAAAAACGAGCGCAGGGACAACACTCCCTTCGGTTCTTATATTTTTTATTAGTTTTCTGATCTTACATTGAGTGTTTAACTGCAATTGTGTGAAATTTTCTTTCAAAAACAAGCGTAGAGCGACACTCCCTTCCTTTCTTATCTTTCAATTTGTTTTCAGTTCTTACGTAGAATGTTTAACTGCAATTGTGTGGAATTTACTTTCAATAACAAGCGCAGTGCGACACTCCCTTCCTTTCTTATCTTTTTGTTTAATTTTCAGTTACTACATTATCTGGACTTTTCTTTCATATACAAGTGCAGGCTATTGCTGTTATCTTTTATCTTTGTAGATTCGTTGTTAGGTTCGTTTTTAGAATCGTTGTTAGGAGTAAGTGGGAGTAATTTGAGATATTTTATGCATATGTTATGTACGTCGAAGAAAGAGGATGAATGATAAGTGAATAGGAATGATGTGATTTAAGGTTTGATTGTGATAAATGATTTCGAATGTAATAAATGATTGAGTATATATAAAGTGATCTATGAATGTGGTTTAAGTGAGGGTGATGTGTTCGGATGATAATGTTTGACGTGGGCTGATTATTTGATGAATGTAATTAGTGAATATTTTATGAGTGATTTTAGGATTCGTGCTACCTCATTTGTTGGGATATAGCGTGAAGATATGTATGTATGTATGTATGCTTTGAAAGTGACAGATAACAGCTTATATAGACCATTACAATATATGTTTTTTCTCTTAAATAAATAACTATAGATGTAAAAGAAAGCTACCCGGACGAAGAATAAGAGACGTAGCAGTTGCGCAAGTATGGTGCATAAAAGGAAGAAAAGAAAAGAGGACAAAAAGGATTCAGCTAAAACCAGTGTGCCCAAATAATCTTAGTATTAGAAGTAACACGGGCAATAGGTAGGTGTTACAGAACTTAAAAGCATAAGATTGTTCGCTCATTTCTGAAAATGGATACCAAGCTATTTAGAAAATATTCGACCATTAGTTCGGGAAGAATTTGTTTTATTGATTTGAAGAAGCGAAGAAAGTATTTAATTATCTAAAAAATGAAATTGCGAACTACGTATTACAAGTAATACATGACAAAATTCCTTTAACTGTATAAACTGATGCATCTGGTCACTCGATAGCAGCAACACTGAAACAAATTGATAGACCAGTTGCATTTTTCTCCAGAACATTGTCAGATTCGAAAAGAAAACATTCTGCAATTGAAAAAAAAGCATATGCTTGTATTGAATCACTCCATTAATGGCGACACTAGCTCATTGGAAAACATTTCAAACTGATAACAGATCAGAAATATGTAGCATTCATGTTTAATCAAAAACATAAGAGTAAAATAAAGAACGATAAAATTAAAAGATGACGACTGGAACTCTCTCAATATAATTTTGATATAATATATCGATCGGGAACATTGAACAATGCAGCTGACGCATTATGAAGAGTGTGTGCTAATATCACATATATAAATGAAAATAAACTAAAAGAAACTACATTAAGATCTACATCATCCTGGCATAATATGTATGTTGCATTGGGTACGATCTAATAACTTACCTTATTCTGTAGAAGACAACCGAAAGTTAACGGGAGAATGTAGAATATACAATCAAATAAAACCACGATTTTATAAAGGAAAAGGAGATAATCTAATGAAATGTACAAGTTCGTTTGAAAGATTATTATTAGATTTTAAAAGTCCTATTCCATCAGTAACGAAAAACAAATATATGAATTTTCAAGGTTTCCTTGGGCTTTTCCTTGTCCTGACTTATCAGCTGGTACTGTAATAAAACATTTGGACTCCCTTTTTAATATATTTGGAACACCTGCATACATCCATAGTGACATAGGCTCTACTATTATGTCAAATAAAATTCGAACTGGCCTTAGGGATCCTCAAATTTGAGGATCCTTAAGGCCTGTTCGAATTTTATAAGATTTATGGATTTTAACATAATCTCACTTTATGTCAAAGGAAATAAAAGAATATCTAAACAAGAGAGCTATAGCGACTAGCAGAATTACTGCGTATAACCCACAGTGTAATGGGCAGATAGAGATGTATAACGGAATAATATGGGATACAACCCTGTGGGAACAGGTGTTACCTAACACATTACATTCAATTCGTTCTTTGTTGTGTACATCCACTAACGAGACTCCTCAGGAGCGAATGTTTCTCTATAAACGTAGATCATGCAATGAAGAATCAATCCCTTCATGGCTTATTCCTGGATCGACACTTTGGCTAAAGAAATTTTACAAAAATAGTACAGATCTTACCAATATTTTAATGGAGAAAACTCCTTTAGAGGAAGACCCCGCTGATCAATTAGATCCACTAACTCTACCACTTATTCCAGTTGTTCCTGAACGTTTGCTGGGATCATCACAACCTTTACGCCGTTCTACGAGACAACATAATCCAGTTGTTCCTGAATGTTCGTTAGAATCATCACGACCTTTATACCGTTCTACGAGACAACATGAACTGCCGAGATAATTAAAAGACTACTATACAAATTAGGCCGCGGTGAATGTCATGAAAATAATTTATCTTAGTTAGCAGTATTGGCAATTTTTTAATGAATTGTTCTGTAAAACGTGTACCTCAGTTTCAGCTTAATAAAGTCTACATTTCGGTTCATTGAGGTTATTATAACATAGACGACATAATGATAAATGGAAAAAGACAAACATCAATAAAGGATATAAGAACATGCAGGGGGGCATGTGCTGACTGAAAAAAGAAATGGTACAAAAATATTTGCCAGATAGTGGAAAGGAAAATAAGATTAAGACTTAAACGGATTAAAACAAAGAACACAGATTAAAAAGAAAAGTACGAAAAAATAAGGTAACGAAATGCAATAAAATAATTAGGAAAAGCAAAAAAAAGTGGATGGGATCTAAAATAAAAAATATCGAAGAAGAAACAATAATTGGAAATAAGAAGCATTTCTACCAACAATATATATATATATATATATATATATATATATATATATATATATATATATATATATATATATATATATATATATATATATAAACAGAGTACTGGAAACCCATACAATATTAAAGACAATAGAGGCATTAGTACAGAAAATGACGATCAATACAAGAGAGCATGAGAAGAGTATTTTAATTACTGACAGTTTGGAAAGAACAGTAGGAGTTTGAGTAGAACACAGTAGATAACGAAGAGAAAGAAGAAGACAGAGAAGAGGAGCCTACCCTAGAAGAAATCCAAGAAATTATTAACAAACAAAATATTAAATTAATAGGTTAATTAATATTGAAGATATGAAGAGAAGAAAAAATTACCAAGAAAACGAGCAGTGAAGAAATAGTAATCATGCGTAAAAAAGGAGGTAAAGAAATATGTCACAAATATAGGCAAATCACGCTGTTGAGCACAGCATACAAGATATTGTCGCCAGTGATACAAAAAAGAATAGAAAGAGAAGCCAAAAGAAAACTTAGACAATACCAATGCGGTTTCATTCGAGGGAGGGCAACAACAGACACTATACACTTAGTTAAATAAATAATTGAGAAGGCACAGGAATATAAGTTGGATGTTAAACTTTTTTAAATTGACATTAAATAAGCTTTTGGCTCAATAAAAAGAGAAGTAATAATGAGAGCACTAAAAGAAATAGGAATAAAACAAAAAAATAGAAGATTAATAAGGATGACCATGAGAGGATTACTGACATTAATTATGACACAAAAAGAAGAGACAGATGTGTATGAATAAATAGGGAATAGGGGGGAGATGTACTATTAGCGATGCTATTTAATTTAGCCCTGGATCAATTAGTGAGAAGAATTAACAAAGGAACACTGAGAACGAGAGAAAGACAGATAATCGCATATGCAGACGATATATTATTAGCAACCAAGAGCCGAAATATAATGAAAGAAATGCTGTAAGAGGGAAAAACTCGACTATATATATATATATATATATATATATATATATATATATATATATATATATATATATATATATATATATATATATATATATATATATATATATATATATATATATATATATATATATATATATATATATATATATATATATATATATATATATATTGTGACGTTCTTTGACCTGATCGACAAAGATGTGACGTTCTCTACTAGTTGCCGCCGGCTCAATGAGTTTGCCTTGGGCGTCAGTCTTCGTTGTCGGTACGGTCGTTTACCTAGATAGCTCTGTGAAGGTGATGGTTCCAGGGATTTTCATATGACACTTCATGCACCAGTTTAAAAGATTTATTTAATAAAGAAAATAAAGACGCATAAAGATAATTAAAATATGAAATGCAAGTATAGCTAAATGTTAACAAATGGTGTGCATACGGGACTAGGATAGTCAGGGAGGGAGTCGGCACCGTAGAGCACAGCGTAACTCTTTCTGAAACGTAGTCAACTTGTTAGCTAATATGGGAAGACGCCACAATATCAACAATTGACTCAACAGTAACGTTGACGTAAGCTAACTGATCAGATTAATTGCTGGCTACTGTAGGAAGACGCTACGATAACAACAATTAAACTAACCTGCAAACTGATTGCTGGCTATCGTAGGAGACGCTACAATAACAACAATCAGGCTAAACCTGATTTAAAATAAACTAAACTGACCAGATTAATTGCTGGCTACTGTAGGAAGACGCTACAGTAATGTAACACACATGGTGTGTTTTCCATCAAGTATAGTTTCGCAGAAGAATGTTAGATTACATGCTGTGCGGTATCCAGCAAGATCTTTAGATATTTTTGTAACACTTTCAAAATCGCTTTCATATTGTGTTAAAAGCTTAGAAGTATTTTTGGTTAATTGTCTTTTAAAGTTATGTGACGTTTTGCTGCAGTTCGGATTTGAAAAGTAAAGAGTGACTTATTTATGGTTGTTTGTTAAGAAGCGAAGGCGATTTCAGACGAGGTCAGCGTTCGTTAGATTACAAGGGTGGGCCTTTTCCAAGAACTAAAAATACGTTGAAAATGCCTTACGCAATTTCCGCCCTCTTCAACTCCCTAAGTAATCTAGCAATCGCTTGACCAATAATAGTGTGAAATTCAAATATTAACCAATGTGAAGTTAGTGTTAAGATGCTCAAGTGGAGGCTAGTGGGGGTGAATTCACCCATCGAGGGCTGATGTGTGAATTCAGTTCGACAGTCTAGTTACAGACATTGATAAAAACAGTTTTGCTAAGTTTGAGTTCGTCTTCAGCAGTCTTTAAAGTTCTGAGTTGTAAATTTGTACTAAGTCTTTATTGTTGGTCAGATCTAGTAAGATATTTTGAGTTGAGTTATTTGAGATTAGTAAGTTGAATTGAGTTAAGAAGTTGAAGTATCAAGTTTATTTGAGTTGAAGTCTAAACTGAGACTTTATTTTAATTGTTTAGTAATACGAGTTAAGTTACGGATTCTAAGTTCGATTAATTTATATTGCTTAATTTCTTTATTAAAGTATCAGTGTCGTAAAGAAGTGTCTACGCAAATGACGAGTAAGTAATAACATTTTACTGTATTTTATTGAGACAAGAAAGTTAGTTCGAAACTATTATTATTAACTAATTGAGTTAGTTATTAGAGCAATCTGTTGTTGATCGTGTCCTTGAGAATAAGTTAATTAGATTCATTTTGTAACCTATTAATTGGGATTTATTTTATTTTTATTTATTTGTATTAAAATTGTTATTGTGTTGATAATCTTGCGTGTCCTTATTTCGGTAATTATCCTATCATTAAAGTTATCTAAGCTGGTTGAGTTACGGTTTTCAAGTTAAACTCTTCAGAGCAGAGTCATAAAAGTTCTGTGGTGGCCGGTGGATTTACGCTACCCTTGGTCAATAATTGATTAATTATTTAATTTTTAGTTGATAATTTGGTCAAGTAAAATAAACACTCGTTGGCATTTAGTGCAGGGTAGCAGTTACAGTAACAACAATTAAACTAATCTTTAAACTGATTGTTGGCTATCCTAGAAAGACGCTATGTTAACGACAATCAGGCTAAAACTGAACTAAGAATAAACCAAGAGGAATCTAACTAGCAAGTTTATTGCTGAGAACTATCGGCAATACAACTGATAACGGAAATCACTTTCTCACCTCAATAACTCACTGACGGTCGGAACGGTACTCGGGGATGCTTCACCAGACGCTGGAGATAACTGAGTGTTCGGAAGACGCGAACACTCTCCAGTGATTTTTTTGCCGGTTTATATACTGTCCGAGCCTCCTCCATAAGGCCCATGTTACCAAAATTAACAAAAATTGATATTAAATTAAAGATTCTTGTTCTGAAAAATGGTTTCAACTTGCAGAAGAGTAAATATAAAATATAAAAAATATTTTATAGCCGAGCGCGGTTTGAACGTACGATCTTTGGTGTACTATGCTGACGCGCTAGCCTGCTCGGCCATGGAGCTGTGCTAGATATACGACGGTAAAGAAACATTTGTATGGTCGTTCGTGATACATCATCGCACCCCCCTCTTTCGTCGGAGGTAAAAAAAAGACATACACTCAACCCTAATACCACTATAATAATAAAAAAAAATATCACTAAATATTTACAAAAAACCTTATAAATTGTCTTTTCCTGGGGGGATCGAGAGCTACCAGAGGGTTCCGTCACCATTCGGGATGGCTCGGCGGCACTTCTTGTGGGTCGGATGTTCTGGGGGTCGCAGCTCTGTCAGCGAGATGCTGACACGCAGACTGGGCCTCTCAGTGACGCTGGTGGGGGTCGGTGCTGCCTCTGGGGTCGAGGTAGGGGCAGGGCTCTCTGAAGTTCAGGTAGGCTCAGGAACTGATCCCATTTCCAGTGGTTCTCGTCGTAGTATTGCGCGATCATTGGTTTGATGACGCGGTTTACTCGCTCCACGGGGTTGACTTGCGGCGTATATGGCGGCGTCAGGAGGTGTCTGATTCCGTCTCCACGGGGTTGACTTGCGGCGTATATGGCGGCGTCAGGAGGTGTCTGATTCCGTATTCTGACAGAAGTTCCTTGAATGTTCGATTCTCGAACTCCGTTCCGTTGACCGTGATGATGATTTTTGGGCACCCGAAGCGACAAACTACAAGCACGCGAATTGCTTGGCTGATCACGGTTCCTATAGCCTTCCGTAGTGGTTTACATTCTACCCACTTCTTAAAGCCGTCTTGCAAGGTGAGCAAGTACGCATGTCCCTGCTTTGAACTAGAGAGCGGGCCGACTGCGACTGACTCCCAGGGCTCGTGGATCTTCAGTGGATGCATCTGGCCAGCTGTATTGTTCTGTGCGGGTTTGAACTTTTGGCACGACTGACAACTCCGCACATATTTGAAAATGTCTTTGTGCATCTTCGGCCAAAAGTATCGTAGGGTGTTGCGGGCGATGGTCTTTGCTATTCCGAAGTGTCCAGTCTCCGGAGTATCATGGTTTTCGCTTAGAATGGTTTGCCGTTGTCCTGGCGGTACGCATGACTTCCAAGCGCGGCTATTCTCGGTGTCCGACAGGTCGGACGGGTCTCACATTTTCCGGTAAAAGCTGCCATTGACCACTTTGTACTCTGCGTTACTTTGTGGATCTTCTTCTACTTCCGCATCTTTTTGGTTATACCAATCTTCGCCGCTGTGGTTAATCGGGACAAGCAAGCCTGACTTCTCTCCTCCGGAGGTCGGGATGGGCTGCCTTGATAAAGCGTCAGCCATCTGATTCAAAACTCCCTTTCTGCACTGTACTGCAAAGTCATATTGTTGCAGAAGTACAGTCCACCGTGCCAGGCGGCCTGAGGGGTTTTTCAGGTTGTTCAACCACTTTAATGCCTGGTGATCCGTCATGACTATGAAATGGTACCCTTCCAAGTACGGGCGCATCTTCTGTATACCCCAGACTATTGCTAAGCACTCTTTCTCAATCACGGAGTAGTTGCGTTCGGTCTGCGAAAGTGATCTGCTGGCATACGCAATAATATGTGGTTGGCCGTCTGTTTCTTAAATCAGGGCGGCTCCTATTCCTACGTTGGAGGCATCGGTTTGCGGCGTGAACGTCTTTTGAAAGTCAGGACGTGCCAGGACTGGTGCGGTGGCTAGGCATTCTTTCAGGATAGCAAAGGCGGAGTCTTGTTCGCTAGTCCACTGCCATCTTTGGTTTTTCCGAACAAGCTTGGTGAGTGGACTCACCTTGTTGGAAAAACCGTGTATGAAGCTTCGGTACGATGAGGCTGCTCCCAGGAATTGGCGCAGCTGCCGAACGTTCTTCGGTGGTGGAATAGCGTTTATTGCTTCTACTTTTTCCGGATCCGTTTTTATCCCTTGGCGAGTGACAACATGCCCTAAATATTTGGTGGAGTTCCAACTGAATTGGCATTTCTCGGCGTTGCGCTGACCACGACAATATCATCCAAATATGCGAAGGCCTACGGTGCCAGTTCCTCTCCTATCACTCTGTCCAGGAGTCTCTGGAAGGTTGCTGGGGCGGCATGTAATCCGAAATACATAACTTTGAATTGAAATAGTCCGCGGCCTTCTACGGTGAATGCTGTCAACGGCTTACTGTCTTCGGTTAGCGGAACTTGCCAGTAGCCATTTTTCAAATCAATCGTGCTGAAGTAATTTGCTTTCCTTAATTTATCAAAAATGGCGTTAATATACGCTAGTGGATAGGAGTCTTTTTCGGAAACTTCATTCAAGCGGCGGAAGTCAATGCAGAAGCGATGGCGTCCGTCCTTTTTTCTCACGATGACGGTCGGAGAACTCCACGCGCTCTTCGATGGTTCTATTATTCCATCGGTCAACATTTGATCAACTTCCTTGGAGATGACTTCTTGCATTTTCGGATTTCTTGGTTGGTACCTCTATTTAATGGGGAGGGTGTCTTGTACTTTAATCCTGTGGCTGATTAAAGGTGTTGCGCCTTCCAGATTGTTGAACTTGGGTAGTTCTTCGTCGTATGGTTGACTTGGCAAGAGATCTATCGTGTTACGATGTTGAGGATCATCCCAAAGGCGCTGATTAAGTTCAACCCCAACACTATATTTATGGGAAGTTCTGGCACAATTAGGAATGTTGCCCTTCGACAGATGTTATCGATGCTGCAGCCTATCGTCAGTTCATCGGTGATCTTGATCACGGTGCCGTCTGCCACTTGAGCGGACGTATGCTGTGTTGGCTGGGGTCTGTTCTCAGCTCTCTGCCATGCGTTTGCTATCTTGCTGTTGATGTACGAATATTCGGCCCCCGTGTCTATGAGGGCACGAAACTCTTCTCCGAGTACCGTGATGTTGACGTGAAAGCGATCGGTGGAATCTGCGGCTCTTTTTACTGTTGGAAACTGGCTAATTTTTCCCGCGACAGGAGAACTGTCCGGGCTCCGCTAGGCGTTTCCCAATTTACAGGGGCAGTCTCGGGACAGGACGCCTTCCTTGCCACATCGGCTACAAAATAGTTTCCTCGGGTTAGTACAGTTGACTTGGAAATGTCCAAACTGGCGACACCGCCAGCATTGTATTTGAGGCGAACTCTTGCTGCGGTTAGTAGCGCTGGTAGCGCTAGTGAGGTTTTCCAATCGTGGAATACGGGGTGGTTTCAGGTTGCAAGAAACCTTTCAAATTCGTCTATGCATTGCCCTAGTTCTCGTAGGTTGCGGAAATCTTTTCGGTGAATATACTGCCGGTAGTTCGGTAGGAGGTTATGGTAGACTCGGAAGACGTCTCCACCACCTGGTGACATAGTGAAAATTGGTGTCCCTGTTCTGGCGCCAAATTTGGCCTGATCGCCAAAGATGTGACGTTCTCTACTTGTCGCCACCGCCTCGGTGAGTTTGCCTAGGGCGCCAGTCTTCGTTGTCGGTGCGGTTGCTAGATAGCTCTGTGGAGGTAATGGTTCCAAAAAATCGAGCGTCTGTACTAAAAATCGAGTAGAAAAAAATTCTCAATCGATTGGGTCGTTTTTTTACTTAAATTGTAGCGGAAGAACAGCCCTCAAAAACTTTTGCAGTTAGTTGCAAAAATCCAACATGGCGAATCCAAAATGGCGGTCAAAATTAGGGAAACGATGTTAAATTTTAAATAATCAATCTAATTCCACCAAATTTGGGATACTGGCGTTTTTAACTGAGCAGATTACGAATCCGAAATCAGATTTGATAAATCGAGTATGGCGGATCCAAGATGGCGGATGAAATTTGCAAATAACTACCAATTTGCACCGAATTTGGTATACGAGTGTTTTCGAGGGTGTTGATCATGAATCTGGTATCAGATTTAATAAATCCACGATGAAACTTTCAAAATGTAAAATGCCTTTTGATAATACTCAACCAATTTTCACCAATTTTCGGATTTTAAATGTCCGTAATCTCAATCATGTCGAAAAACAAAACCTTTTATTCGAAATGGCAAATAAAAAATGGAGGTATTTTAGCTACTAAGCTTGAATATTTATCTACTATTTTGTATTCAAGAATTTCATTTGGTGATAAACGAATTGTGTTGATAGGCCTAAAAAATTTAATGGAATCGATTGATTTTTAGAAAGTGCATCCGCGATCTTGAACCCAACATATTGGATATATCAAATCTGACCTTCATTTCATAATCAGCGATTTGGAGATCCACGAATTTCAAGTTTAGTGTAATTCGGTTAATTTTTAGATTGGATTTATCAAATATGAACTTGGATTCATAATTAGCACCATCGAAAACATTCTTATATGAAGTTTGGTAGGTTGATTATTTGATATTTAACAGTTTTCTAATTTATGGTTGCCATCTTGGATCCGCCATCTATAATTTTTCATACTCGATGAGGTGGCTACACACTATTTCCGTACCTACAAGCGATATCTTATCGCTTATATGATATAAACCTCTTTACTGCAGGATAAATCGATTATTTAAAGAAACAATCTACTAATTGAATTTTAATTATTTCTTCAAGATTTTCGATAAACTTTCTACATATCTTCAAAATATTTTCGAAAAGAGGGCTCGAAAGATTTTTGTAAATATTTTTTGCCACAATATAATTAAAATAATATTTTTTCAAAAATAAAAGTGATAATAATGCCGAAGGCGCAAGAAAAAATTCATTTTGATAAATGTTGTAATCCCTATAACAAAGAAGGACGTAAAGGAAATGATCTTCGCAGAGTGACAGAGTCTTTTTTATCTCAACATACTAATATTCATAAATATTCTTTGATTTGTAAAACTTGTAGAAATCTGAGTACTGATAACTTTATATCATCCGTAGTTTCTTCGAATGAACCTGACGTTTCTATGGAAGAATATATTCTGGAACCTGAAGGAAGCGAGAGCGTAGAGATAAATTACGATAAAAATATGTCTGTTCCCTAAGGAACGTAAGTTAGAACAAATGATGGATGGATTAAAAGAACAGTTTTCTTCTCTCCCGGAAAACGATTCATTAAGAGTATCTACTCTGACTATATTGCCTGATTGCTGGTCATTACGAGATATAATGAAAGAGTTTAATGTTTCTATGAGAATGGCTAAAAAGGCAAGAGATTTAAGAAATAAATGTGGTATATTAGCCACTCCTGATAAAAAAGGCAAGACATTTCCTGAGAGTACTGTTAACAAAGTACTGGAATATTATGACTCCAACATTAACAGTCGCGTAATGCCAAATAAGAAAGATGTAAAAATTAAAAAAGATAGTAAAATAGTTCATGTACCGAAAAGATTGCTTTTGTTTGATATAAAATTTTATTCCGGAACTTTAAAGAGACTAATCCACAAACACAAATAAGTTTTAGTAAGTTCGCTGAAGTAAGACCTAAATGGTGTGTTATAGCAGGTGCTAGGGGCACTCACAGTGTCTGCGTGTGCATAATACATCAAAATTTCAAGGCAATGTTTGATGCTTCTATTTTAAGTGAACTGACAAAAGAGTCTATCTGTCATTTGGAAGGATTTGCTGATTGCATTAAATAATGCCTTTGTAGAAATCCTAAACCCGATTGTTATTTAGGGACCTGCAAACAATGGCCAAAACTATTGGATTTTGAAGATTATATAAATGCCATTTTATTGGAAAATGATGTGAACAATATAATTTGTAGTACCTGGGAAGCAACCGACAAGTGCACTTTGAAAAAGGAGTGCCTCGATGTTCAAGAATTTGTGCCCGAATTATCTCGCAGCCTAAAAGAAGAAGAATGTGAAACCAAATAAAGGTGTTTTGGAAATCGACTATTCAGAAAATTATGCTTACGTTGCTCAGAATACTGCTCAACAATTCCACTATAATAATGATCAATGTAGTATTTTGTCTTGTGTTTTATATTATAAAGAGGGCCAAGAGGTAAAACACTGCAGTTTTGTATTACTCTCCGAATGCACAACTCACGATACAACAGCTGTGTATTTAGCATAAACACATTTGATTCCAGCAATCGTGAAAAAAATTCCGAAACTAAATATGCTTATTTAAAAAAGGAATCAAATAAATGATCCAGGAGTATTGGATAAATGGCTTTATTGAAGTAGTTAAATTATTAATTAAATAATAATGACGACGTTTTGAACACTAGTCTATGTTCATTATCAAGTCCACTAATAACCACATGTGGTTATTTACAAGAAGAAATAAAAAATAAAAAATAAATTTACGTTGAGTTCCATGTTGATAGAATTTATAAATCTTACAAATAGTATGCAGTGAGCATTACTCAGAGTCAAAACAGTTACTGTTTTGACTCTGAGTAATGCTCACTGCATATATATATATATATATATATATATATATATATATATATATATATATATATATATATATATAATATAAATAAATAAATATATCATCACGCCTTCTACCCATTACTGGGTGTGGCACTCTGCCGGAGCAGATCTCGGTAAGTGATTAATTTTGCGCGTGGTGAAGTGCGATTACCAGTCGTCAAATCACGGCCCCCAAAGATTTTAGTGGTGGGGGAGCCACAAGGATAGTTTTTGAAATTATGAAAATTGTTTGTCGCCTGTGGGAATCGAACCAGGGTTCTCAGGATCCACAGGCCGACTTCATACCACTGAGCTAGCCATCCCATATATATATATATATATATATATATATATATATATATATATATATATATATATATATATATATATATATATATATATATATATATATATATATATATATATATATATATATATATATATATATATATATATATATATATATATATATATAGGGATGGCTAGCACAGTGGTATGAAGTCGGCCTGTGGATCCTGAGGTCCCTGGTTCGATTCCCACAGGCGACAAATTTTCATAATTTGAAAAAGCTATCCCTGTGGCTCCTCCACCACTAACATGTTTGGGGGCCGTGATTTGACGACTGGTAACCGCACTTCACGCGCAAAAATATATCACTTACCGAGATCTGCTTTAGCAGAGTGCCACACCCAGCAATGGGTAGAAGGCGTGATGATATATTTATTTATTTTTTTATATATATATATATATATATATATATAAGATTTAGAAAAAATGTTCACAGAGCGAGGTTGAATTATGAAGTCGAAGAGGAATTAGACGGAGAAGACGTAGAAAGCATGTTTGGGGAGCAAAGGAAAGTGACATGATAAAGGAAATGGGGGCGAACCCAGGGGGAAGGAGAAGGGGAGGCAAAACCAGATTGATATAGAGAGGAGAAGTACAAGATGATTTAAAAAAGATAGTATTCGAAGAATGGAAGAAAGAGACACAAAATAGGAAGAAATGGAGGAAAAAATTTAAAAAAAGATAAAAGGGGACCGAACCACTCCAGTTTTTTTTAAGGATCTTGTGAGCTTTTGTGATTCGGTGATGGCCCCACGGGGGTGTTTGAATCAATGTAAATAATATTGTTTTAAAAGTGTGGCAATTACAATTAAGAAAATATTACATATTTGCAAAATAATCAAACATTTGCTCTATCACGTGACTTTTGATTTCATCGAGACTTGGGTAAGCCAATCCGAGCCTATCAAATCTGGATGATATATTATTATTATGATGTATTGTTTTGTTTAATATTATGTATGACTGACTTTATAATATAATTATTATGTTTTCTTTTTATTATTATTATTTATTCAAAGTATTTTTTATTACAGGTGTAGTATAGCAACTGTTGTCTTAGTGACTGTTGTCATAGAAGTAATAATATTTACTTACTATAGAAAATAATGAAAAAAATGTTGTTAAATATAACATGAAATGTTAACAGTATGAAGATTAATTGAAATAAATTAATAAGAAAATATCTTCTTATCTATCAACAAAAAGATATAATATGGTGCCAAGTGTTAATTAGTGAATTGTTGCAAAACATAAAAACTACGACACCGACAAGAATGGAATTTAAGCCACCAGAAGAGTGAAAATGAACTGGTAATCTAGGAGAAAACTGAAAGAAATGGTATCAAAAACTAGATAATTAATTGTTAGCAATGGAGAAGAAGTAAACACAGCAATTTTATTCAATCTCATTGGTGATAAAGCCGCTGAAGTTTACAATTGAAGAAAGAATATTAGTAAAATAATTTTGAATTAGTTATAGAAAAGAATAT
Source organism: Pterostichus madidus (assembly GCA_911728475.2). Lineage (NCBI taxonomy): Eukaryota > Metazoa > Arthropoda > Insecta > Coleoptera > Carabidae > Pterostichus > Pterostichus madidus. The sequence continues at coordinate 16,816,502 of OU452316.1, read as the reverse complement.
AGCCGATGAAAAATTACGTTTTTTCAAATGTAGAAGAGCTAATGGACAAACAATTAACAGTTTTATAACACAATTGAAAACCTTTACTACAAATTGTAAATTTAGTATACAAGATGAACATCTAATTAGAGACCAGCTAGTTCTTCTTTTGCAAGATGAATCACTAGAAAAAATAATCTGGAGGGAATCAGATTTAAAATTAGGAAGAGTAAAAGAGTTTATTAAAGCTGGAGAAACTAGTAAAAACAAGTAAAATAAATTCGAAGTGAAAAGGAAATCCACACAATCGCATGTAAAATGCGATTAATCCCAAAAATACAAATTATGGTCTAATTAAATGTTCATAGAATAGAAGGCATGATAAGAAAATTGCCCATCTTACGGGAAAACATGTAAAATATGTAATAAATTAAATTATTTTGCGGTTAGCTGTAAGAGCAGGGAAATGAAAGAAATTATTTTAATAAAATGAGTAGTAAATTGCTATTTATTGATGAGATTTGAAATATTAGTAAATTAAAAAAGTGGAAACAAAACGGTTGCGTAAATAATGCTCATCTTGTTCAGTTTTAATAAGATTCTGTCTATAAAATAAAAGATATTGCCTATAAAATAAATATGGGAACCTAATGAGAATATTAATGAAATTTTTATTAGTGATAACATTGGGTTTTCTAATAATAAATAAATAGTTCCATGTTGTTTAAGAAAATATGTGGTTAATAAAGTTCATGAGGGTCATTTTGGAATATAAAAGATGAAATCTAGAGCTACACAACTCTTTTATTGGCCGCATATATTTGATCAAATAGAAAATTTAATAAGCAGATGTTATATTAATGAAAAATTTTGTCCAAATAAAATAAGGAACCTTTGTTTCCCCATGAGTTGCTTAAATTATCTTATCAGGAAATAGGAGAAGACGTATTTGAATATGGAAATAAAAACTATTTGATTGTTGTCGATTACTTCTGAACTTGGATTGTTGTTTTAAAATTGAAAGGTAAAACAGCTTCTTATATAAAAAACATCTTAAAACCCTTATTTCGTTCTCATGGTTCTAAGAAATTTACAAATTTCATAAACATATATATGACAAAAATAACTACAAGCAGTCCACTATATCCTAAAATAAATGACAGAGAAAGAAGTAGGAATTGCAAAAAAAAAAAAATTATTAAAAAAGTAAAGATGCATGGACTGATTTTTATTTTGTTCTGCTCGACCATCACAATACACTGGTATCAGTATTGTAAAAAAGTAAACCACAAATTCTCATGAGTCGTCAATTGAGATCAAATCTACCAACAACTGAGATACTGTTACTACCTGAAATGGTTAATATAGAAGATGAAAAATTAAAACGACAGAAGATAATGAAAAATGTTTATGCTCGTATTGTAAAAGTTCTAAAGACGTACGAGTATTTGAGCCAGGTGATAGTGTAGTAGTTCAGCAGAACAGACATTGGGAAATAGCTCAAATTTTATTAAATTGTTCTACTCCATGGTCATACAATGTTGAGATATAGAGGGGGGAGAAGTTGAGAAGCAACACAATTCATTTACGTTACTCAAAACACCAAAGAACATAGATATGAATTATAAATATTTGTTAAAATAGTATTGCAAATATATATTTAAAAAATGTTATTTTAAGCAAGGGAAATGTCGTATAGCAACAGTTGTTATAGTGAATGTTGTCATAAAAATAATAATAATAATAATTGGTTACGATAAAAAAATAAAAAGAATATTGACAAATGTTTACCGATATGAAGATTAATTGAAATAAAAATAATAAGATAAATGTCTTCTTATTAACCAAAAAAAATTATAACAATAGATATATTATTAAATGTAAAATATTTTGGATGAATTTTCGTTTTATTCACCTTAGTACCTACCATAGTTATGATGTATCATAAAATGTTTATTAGTGACGTATAATATTTATAATTATAAGTTTTTCTACACGTATATAATACATTAAAAATTAACGTCATTTAAATCGTCATTTTTTCGGCGATCAAAGAGTTAACACAGCCACTCGCTGGAGACGTGATCAAGATCGTCATTAGCCTAAATGAAGACGTCAGTTGACATGATACGAGTATGTTACTTGGGTAATAACTGGCCAGTTAAAAGTTTGTTATATGTTAACAGGTTAAGCATATAATTCACGTGTATTTTTAACATAGCGTTATCTTGACTAAAGGTTTCGTAGCTGAACATTGTACAACTGACCCTACATTAATACAAGAGTGTTATTGCAATCTGCAGACAGCACAACTTGTATGTTTACTTCGAATCGTTGTTACTTTGTTACCTCATTCTACTATAATACAATGCAACATTGTTTATAACAGTTTGTAAATTTATAATGTGACATTGAGTTCTTTCAGTTTACTTTTTATTTAGATATAAAAATATTTACACTTACGGATTTAGGAAACTCCCAATATGGCCAATGTTTATCGTATGGGGCATACTGATCACCTAAATACGTACATTGCAGTGATATGTCGCCCCCCACTTCTGCTGTGGCTGGATCTTCTATGGATATTCCTCCATATGTATATACATCTAAAATAGAGTAAATGAATAATTAAAATTTGCAATGTGAGCGTAGCGTACCTAAAAAAAAACAACTATTTCATAGATGTCCAGTAGCAAGGACTCTAGACAGGTCGGCTTATGGGTTAAATTGATTGTGATTGATGAGCGTGACGTCTGTCGTATACTCAACGATAGAGTGACTATGTAATTTTTTTTTTATATGACGAGGAATTAGGCTTCAAGAATCCATTATTATAAATATATTTATATATGAAATAAAATGTTTTACCTGGGAAATTCCGACCAACATATTTGTAATATGTTTGTTCGAACGCAAGTTAAATTTAAAAAAAATAAATTTTAATACTAGCAATGATGTTGATTAGACAAGTTGGATTCTAAACTGACTTACAGTTTCTTACATGTTATAAAAAATAAAGCAACTACTCAGCATAAGTATGATTCCTTTAGGTAAATATTACACTACTACGCATTATTATAGAGGAGCTACAGCAATATAACTTCTCCTTTCTTAAAATTGCGTCTCTTTTGGCAGGCGAATTTCTTTGTTTGAGGGTGAGACTTAGGTTTTGTGCTGAATCTTCTTGTTTCTAACATATGATACTATAATAAGAAGTCCAGCATACAGTAAAATTTTCCAAATTCTAGACATGTGCTAATTGAGAGATTGGTAACTTATCGGGGTTAAGAGATTTCTTGGTATTTCTTCTAGGATAAGTTATTTTCAATTTATTGCAGGTTTCAATATTTTGTTCGTTTTTTGTTTAAATTTTATTTTATTGAATAGTAATGGTTTCTTAATTGTTTCGTCTTGATAAATTAAGTTTTTATCTTTCAGCACATTTTTTTAAAGAGGCTATAGTGGCAATCATAAAGATTCACAGAGAATGGTTTAATATATATATATATATATATATATATATATATATATATATATATATATATATATATATATATATATATATAGATTAGAAAATATGAAAGCAAAGTCCACACAATGCAGTAACTGAAAATGAAACAAAATTATAAGAAAGAAAGGGAGTGTCGTCTTGTTTTTGAAATGAATTCTACACAGTTGCAATTAAACACTCTACATAAGAACTGAAAACGAATTAAAAGATAAGAAAGGAACGCTTGTTTTAAATGTTAATTCCAAACAATTGCAGTTAGACACTCAATGTAAGATCAGAAAACGAATAAAAAAGATAATAAACGAAGGGAGTGTGGTCTCTGCGCTTGTTTTTGAAAGTGAATTTCACACAATTGCAGGTAAACACTCTAATGGAATTACTAAACAACAAAACTAAAATCAAAATTCCTGCACTTTTCTTAAATCCTCAGATTCATTCCGCAAATAATCTTTGCTAAATGTTTCTATCCTGACACACCACTTTAGCTTCATCCACATTCATAATTCCTTTCATTCAAGCTCGTTTGTTCCTCATACTCGGAAACTTTCGTTCACGCAACAATCCTTCAATAATATTCATACATTTATTCATAGGTCGCCCAGGCAATCAGTGGTGAAAATAGGCCGGTACGGTCCTATACGCCGTACCGGTAAGAGAAATACAACTGGTACGGAGTTCCCGTAACAAAATTTTACAAATAAGCTTATTTGTAATTATACTTATAATTAATAATGCTGTATTTAATATTACATAATTTTTATAACGTGAATTTTAATGTTATTTGAAAGTCACAGTAAGAGGTAAATAGGGACAACGGAAAAGATTTTTTTACATATTTAATCTTGAAAAATTTGGTTTATATTTCGGCATTGAATAATGCCATCTTCAGCTAAAAAATAGACAAAGATGTGTATAAACAATATAAAATACTGTCTCAGTTCGCCCTGTTCACGAGTTCTTCTTATTTTACACCTGTTTACACCAGCATCATTTTGTTCACTCGCTCAGTCGTCATCCGCCTCCATTCGCATATCATCCATCATCACCTTTTGTAAGTATTATTGTTATTGTAAAACTTATTATTTGTATTAAGTACTTTATATTGGCATAAAATATACTGTTTGTCACTGGACTTCTCGAGTATCGTTTTATTAAGATAAGTGTTATCTTTCATTTTTATAGTAGTTTAGTTTTTTATATATATTTTTTCTTTCATATCGTTATTTGTTTATATTGGTTACGTGTATAGAAACGCTGAGTTATGTTTTATTTTTAGGTGTGATTGACGTTTGACAGTTGTGTAAATGTAACTGTTTTCTTTTTCTATTTATAGTTAAGGACAAGCCTGGTAAGCTACCTTAACTTCTACTCTTCTACTGAGAGAACCCTTCTTTTATTTGTTTTGGATAAATGAAAAATAAATGGGTGAAATTTGTTGAATGTAAGTTTGGTACGTGGAATGTTAGGGGTATAACTGGTAAAGAAAATGAATTGATGAAGGTAATGCGTGTGTATAATGTAGATGTTTTGTGTGTCAATGAGACTAAAAGGAAAGGATGTAGTGAGGAAGAAGTGGATGGATTGTTTTGCTTGTGGTCGGGTGTTGCTGAGAATGAACACGCGAAGCATGGTGTTGGTGTGCTTGTTAGTGAACGAATGAAACCGTTTGTGAGTGAATATGGTTGTACTTCATCAGGAATTCTTTGGCTGAGATTAAAGGTAGGCTTTCATAGAATCTTCGATGTGTCAGTTTATGGCCCAACCGAATCCGAAAATGATCTTGAAAAAGATAGATTTGGAATTTGTTAGATAGTGTTATTTATTAATGTGATTCAGGTGAGAAAGTTATTGTATGTGGTGATTTAAATGGTTGGGTGGGAGTTAAGAGAAGCATGTCAGGGAATGTATTGGCTAAGTTTGGTGATGCAAGAGTGAATGAAAACGGTAGGAAAATTGTATCTTTCTGTTTGGAGTGTGATCTCTTTGTTTCCAACTCTATCTTTAAACATAAACTTGCTCATTTGTATACATGGGAGAATATTAGTGAAAATAGACGGAGTATGATTGATTTTATTTTGTATGATGAACGATTGAGAAGTTTAGTTATAGATACGCGTGTAAAGCGTGGTGCTGAATTGGGTACGAATGACCATTATTTGGTGGTATCGCGTATACGTCTAGATAAATGTTGGAGAATGAGGGTGAAAAATACTAATAAAATGTTTCGTGTGAAATCCAGTGCGCTGCAGGATGAGGATGTTAGAGTTTTGTTTGTTGAGAAAATAAATGAATCTTTGCCTGTATGTGAACTTAATTTTGAATACTGCATAAATGATGTTTGGTTCAAATTTAAAGATACAGTTCTTAAATGTGCAAAAGAAGTTTGTGGTGAATGTAGATTAGGTTCTTGTCCAAAGAATGCATGGTGGAATAAAGAAGTTAAAGAGGCGATTGAGGTGAAAAAGAGAGCATATTTGCGATTTCTAAATGTGAAAGATGTGCCTGGAAGTTTACGTGATGAATGCTTGCTGGAATACAAGAGGTTAAATAAATGTGTTAAGAGAGTAGTGGGAGAAAGCAAGGCGCGTTTTGATGATTTGATGAGTGAAAGATTAACTAATGATTTTAGTATGAATAAAAGAATGTTTTGGTTGAGAGTGAAGAGATTGAGAGGTGGTAATGTCAGGGCAGTGAAAGCGATTAAGAGTGCGGATGGTGAGTTATTGTGGAATGAATCAGATGTTACTAATAGATGGTGTGAGTACTTTAGGACTTTGTATGGTAGCATTAATAGACCGAATGGTTGTAGTGAAAATGTTAGCGAAAATGTTAGTGGTGATGAATGGGATATAGATGAGAGTGATGTTAGTTTCGCATTGATGCGTCTGAAGAATGGTAAAGCTCCTGGTTTGGATGGTATATCGAATGAGATGTTGAAATATGGAGGCGAGAGGTTATTTGACTGGTTAGTTTATTTGTTTAGATTTTGTTTAAAATGGTGTGTGGCTCCTGATGATTGGAAATGTGCTATCATTTGTCCTTTATTTAAAGGTAAAGGTAGTTCGAGTGAATGTACTAATTTTCGTGCAATAAGTTTGCTGAGTGTGGTAGGGAAGTTGTACGGGAAGATTCTCATTCATAAGGTACGAACCTTAACAATCTCCAAGTTAAGCGATATGCAAGGTGGTTTTTTGCCTGAGAGAGGATGTGTGGATCACTTGTTTTCTCTTCGTATGATTGTTGAAAAGTCACTTGCTAAGAACAAGAAGGTGTTCTGTGGCTTTTTCGATCTTAAAAAAGCATATGATAGTGTTCATCGCGAGACATTATGGAATGTACTTCTATAGTACGGTATAAATGGTAATTTGTTGGGGGCAATTCGTGCGCTGTATGAAGGTAGTGAGGCTGCGATGAGAGTTAATGGTAGATTGAGTGCTTGGTTTTGTATAGATATTGGCGTGAAACAAGGTTGTGGGATGTCTCCGTGGCTCTTTAATTTGTACATGGATGTATTGTTACGAACGGCGTTGAATAGGTTGGATGGTGTACATATTGGTGGTAGTGTTGTGCCTGTGTTAGCGTATGCGGATGATATGGTTGTTATGGGTGAATCTGAAGAGCAATTGAGACGAATGATTCTAAATATAAATGAAGTAGGAAAAGATTTAAATTTATTATTAAATGTCGATAAATGTAAAGTGTTAGTACTTGAAAAGAGCGATTTGATGACTGATTGTAATGTTTCGGTGAATGGTGTGAGATTGGGTCAAGTGAATGAGTTTTTATATTTGGGTAGTATGTTTTCAAGGGATGGACGTATTGATTGTGAGATTGAAAGAAGAGTATCTGCGGGATGCAAGGTATTGGGTGCTCTGAGAATCTTTGCTCGAAATGTGAATGTATCCAGAGATGCTCGATTGAATGTGTATAATGGTGTTTTAGTACCTACATTGATGTATGGTAGTGAATGTTGGGTGTGGGTGAAGAAACATGAACGTCGTATAACTACTGTGGAAATGAGGTATTTGCGGGGTGTGTGTGGTTATACTAGAAGGGATCGTGTCCGGAATACATTGGTGTATGATGAGTGTGAAATTGAGAAGAATGTAGTTAGAAAAGTAGGTATAAGTCAGTTGAGATGGTTTGGGCATGTTGAACGTATGTCGAATGAGAGATTAGTGAAACAGGTATATATTGGTGAAATTGAGGGTGAAAGATTGCGTGGGCGACCTATGAATAAATGGATGAATATGATAGAAGGATTGTTGCGTGAACGAAAGTTTCCGAGTACGAGGAACAAACGTGCTTGTATGAAAGGAATTATGAATGTGGATGAAGCAAAAGTGGTGTGTCAGGATAGGAACGTTTGGCGAAGATTAATTGCGGAATGAATCTGATGATTTCAGAAAAGCGCAGGGTTTTAGATTTTAGTTTCGTTGTTTAGTTATTTCATTAGAGTGTTTACCTGCAATTGTGTGAAATTCACTTTCAAAAACAAGCGCAGGGACGTCATTCCCTTCGTTTCTTATCTTTTTTATTCTTTTCTGATCTTACATTAAGTGTTTAACTGCAATTGTGTGGAATTCACTTCCAAAAACAAGCGTAAAGTGACACTCCCGTCCTTTCTTATCTTTTAATTCGTTTTCAGTTATTTCGTAGTGTTGAACAGCAATTGTGTGAAATTCACTTTCAAAAACAAGCGCAGGGCGACGCTCCCTCCCTTTCTTATCTTTTTGTTTCATTTTCAGTTACTGCGTTGTGTGGTCTTTTCTTTCATATATAAATGCAGACTATCGCTTTCATCTTTTCTTGTAGATTCGTTGTTAGTTTCGTTATTAGATTCGTTGTTAGGAATAAACGTGAGTGTAATTTAAGATTTTTTATGCACACGTTATGTACGTTGAAGAAAGAAAATGAATGGTAAGTGAAAAGGAATGATGTGATTGAAGGTTTGTTGTGTGATAATAATTTTGAGTGTAATAAATGAATGAGTTTATATGGAGTGATCTATGAATGTGGTTGAAGTGAGGGTGGTATGTTTGGATGAAAATGTTTGACGATGACTGGTTGTTTGATGGGTGTGATGAGTGAATGTTTTGTGAGTGATTTTAGGGTTCGTGCTACCCCATTTGTTAGGATATAGCGTGAAGATATGTATGTATGTATGTATGTATGTATATTGGCATATAGAGCGCGACAAAATAACATCGTAGCTGGTATGCGCTTTAACTCCATCCATTTAGGTATATAACGAATGGCGTAGCTCTGCTTTGGCACAAAAGTCAAATATACAGTCTCAGTGAAAACATTTGGTCGCCGCACTATGTACAATATGAGCATTTATCTAAATTTGTTAATGATATATTTATTTGACATTTTGTCTTTGTATTATACATTTGTTATTATATATTTATTGAATCCTACATAACTATTATTTGACGTGCTATTTCTATAAAAGGAAAACATTACACATTACGTCTTATTATTACATACAAATTATGTACCTTGAACCTGTTTGTTTCATTACATTAGTCATAACACCATCTGACATAAGTTGACTCATTTAAGAGATAAGAGAAATGTATAAATAGGCTAGTTTAGAGAATAAGCACGCTCTTGTATCGTAGACTCTGCACAGTCAAGTACTGTGACACATATGTAACCACATATACAAATTATAATAAAGTTATAATATTATTAAAGATTTTAGTATTCTTTTTAAAAACATTAAATCGAATACTCAAAATTTAATTGGCGCAGTCGGTAGGATCAATAGCTTCGAAACACAACTAAAAAATTGTGTGGTGGATTTTTATCCTTTACCAAGCAAAACCTACAAAAATCTACGAAAACCGGTCGAACAGGACCCATCAGGCCGCAAAGGCACAACGTTCGTCTACAAGATTCACGTACTTCAGAGTGCTGTTCCGAAACACGTCACTCATCAGAAGCACTTGCTGTATCTACTGGACAACACGAGAACTACGAACAAGACGCCGCAACAGAAGATGATCTTCACAAGAATCATCACAATCACAATCATCATACAAATGTAAGACTTTATTTAAAAAGTTTGTAAACTTTTATATCATAATACACAGGGGTATTTCTAGCTACGACTAGTAATAAAAATACCGAGACCCGGCACAGGTCAATCACACACATAATACAACTTATGTCAGAGAGCGATAGCTCTGAATCAATAGAATCAGACGATTCTTTAACACCGTTACCAATATCTAAAAATATTAAAATTAAATTAAAACCTAGTAGATTAAATCGCATAACAATGGCTACTACAAGTGTACAAGAAATAGAAATGTACCTCAAAACAATCCCATGTTACAATGGAAATATTAAAACATTAAATAATTTCATAAAACAAGCCACAAAGATTATGGACATTTTTAATACACTAGATCTCACTGCGAATCAGCGAATGTTTGCATTCAGCATGATAAAATTAAAACTAACTGAACAAGCAATTGAAATTACAAGTAATAATGAATTTGCAGAATGGGAAGATTTAAAACTATATCTGACCACAAACTTTGTAGATAAAAGCACATCAGAAACACTGATGATAGAACTAATGGATACTAAATTTTCCAAATCAATAGAACAAACGTTAAAAATAATGCTTGAAAAATTTTCACTTTACAAGTCAAAAATACATTTAACAAATTACTCACAAGATCAGAAGAATGCAATAATTCATGAAAATCAAAAATTTATAGTAAAAAGATTTATATCTTTATTACCAAATCATGTTAGAGGATCATTCCTTATTAAGAATCCCACAACTTTGGAACAAATAGAATTAATGATTAAAAATGAATTTAGCTTTATTAATACTTTTAACCAATCACCTATGTTGAGAAACAATGTAGAAAGACCAAAATTTGGCAATGGGCAACCTCCACAAAAGTTCCCATCACAAACATTCCCATCAACATCATTTAATCCCAGACAACCACCTCAATACCAGAGAGCTAACCCAAATTTTGCACCTAGACAAAATATAAAAAACTATTATGAGACGAAACGATTTAATCCAAAACCTATGACACAACAAACACGAATCACACAACCAATGTCTACACAAACAATAAGACAAAATAATAACATAGAAGAAGTAGACTTAGACGAAATAGATTTCGAGACGGAACAAGCATTTTATAAACAAATAGACGAAGAGTTAAACAACGAAAGATTAGAAAAAGAAAAACAAAAGAAAATCTATGAAGATTCTTTTTTAGATTTAGAGACACCGATAGAAGAGATACCGTAGTAATGTCTTCTATAACAACGAATTTACCAGCACTAAAAATCGATCCATATGTCATACTGTTCGATACAGGCTCTTCAATAAACTTTATACACCCGGATTTAGTAAAACAATTTAAAGTAAAAACATATAATGAAAAATTAACTTTTAAAACAGTAAACGGAAAATCTAATTGCGATAAATATACAATAATAAAAATTCATAAAAAACCTTTAAAATGTTATGTTTATAAATTTCACAAAACATATAATATATTACTCGGAATAGAAGCATTTAAAATATTAAATATACAACTAAACTTTAAAGATAATAAAGTAAAATTAGACGACAAAATATATAAATTAGAAGAATTAACAAATTTAAAAGCAGAAACAAATAATATACAAATTAGAAATAATCACTTAAACAATATAGAAAAAAGAGAATTAGATAAACTCATAAACACATACACAGATCTGTTTCCAAATGAAAACGAAAATCTAACCTGCACTACCACCATAGAACATAAAATTCATGTAACAAATGAAACGCCGGTATATACAAAGAATTACCGACTTCCACAAATTTACGAAAAAGACATCGAAGAACATGTAAAAAAATTATTAGATAATAAAATAATACAAAAATCATTTTCACCCTGGTCATCCCCTATTTGGATCGTACCAAAAAAAATTAGACGCTTCAGGAAAACAAAAAACTAGAATGGTAATAGATTTCAGAAAACTAAATTCAGTAACGAAAGATGATAAATACCCAATACCCAACATTGACACGATATTCGATCACATCGGACCTTCCGAATACTTTACAACCTTAGATTTACATTCAGGTTTCCACCAAATAAAAATGAATAAAAATGATAGAGAAAAAACAGCTTTTTCTACAAGTTCTGGACACTACGAATACATTAGAATGCCGTTTGGACTTAAAAACGCACCTGCCACATTTCAACGAATGATTAATGAAGCATTAGGCGAATTAATAAATAAAATTTGTTTAGTATATATGGACGACATTATAATATTTGGCAAAAACTTAGAAGAACATTTAAAAAACATAAGACTAGTATTCGAAAAACTACGTCAAGCAAATTTAAAAATACAAATAGATAAGTCAGAATTTTTACAACAAGAAGTTAAATTTTTAGGATATAAAATTAATCAAACCGGACTAACAACAGACGAAAAGAAAATAGAGACAATAAAAAATTTAAATTTACCAAAAACACAAAAAGAAATAAAACAATTCTTAGGAACTTTAGGATGGTACAGACGATTCATACCTAATTACGCAAACTTGACAAAACCTTTCACACAATGTTTACGAAAAAATGTTAAAATAGATATAGATGACGAAAATTATAAGAATGCATTTGAACAATGTAAAAATACATTAATAAAATCCCCAATATTACAAAATCCAGACTTTAACAAAGAATTTATATTAACTACAGACGCAAGCGACTTTGCAATAGGCGCTATACTCGCACAAAAAACAGCTGATAAAGAATTACCTATATGTTTTGCCTCTAAGACTTTAAATAAAGCAGAACAGAATTACAGCACAATAGAAAAGGAATTAAAAGCAATAGTATGGGCAGTTAGAAATTTTAGACCATATATTTACGGACGGAAGTTTACCATAAAAACAGATCATAAACCTTTAATCTGGTTATTCAATATGAAAAACCCGAATCAAAAACTAATTAGATGGAAAATAGAATTGAGTGAATACAACTTTGAGATAAATTATTTACAAGGTAAAGAGAATGTTGTTGCAGACTTACTATCCAGACAGAAACCGAAATTTAAATTAAATAATTTAATAGGAGATGTATTAGAACAAAACCCCATCGCACATTGTATATCAAAAGACTGTGAAATGTCACGAGGTCTGGCTGAACAAATAAATTTAAAATATGATTGTAAAAACTTTTGCAAAGAACGAAATAATAAAAATATCATTATTCAAAAAATAAGTAATAAAATAATATTTCACTTGATTACAAAAATAAATCATTTTGATAAACCATTACTAAAAAATTTAGACAAACCCTTAAAAGAACTAAGAGACTATATGATTATAAATGAACTACCTATAATAAATATCCCAAAATTAGGATGTGGTTTAGACATATTAGAATGGGAAAAAGTAAGAGAAAAAATAAACAAAATATTTGAAGATACTAATATAGAAATAAACGTTTTCACATTACCCGACGTTAACCATAACGAAACAGAAAACAGTAGCGAACAAAATAATATAGATCAAGAAGAAGATAATCAAACAGTACACAGCGCAAATGAGAATCCCATAGCAGGAATAAAATATTTAGATGAGAGAATTAATATAGCTGACAATCAAATAATAATTTATAAAGTAGACAGGGACACTGAAATAAAAATAGAAAAATATTTTGATAATAAAAAACAAAGACTTATTTGTAAATTTAATAAAGTAACTTTTAAACAAGATGTTATAGATTTTATAAAAACTTATCTCACCCCAAAAATTAGATATTTAGCCTTATTTCAAAAAGATTTAGATAAGGAAGTTTCAAAAATATTACAAGAAAATTTCCAACCAAATTCTATAAATATCATAGCGTGTACAAAATTAGTAAACAACGTAGAAAATAACGAAGAACAATTAGAAATTATACATGACTTTCACACAGGTCTTACAAATCATAGAGGAATCTTAGCCACAATAAGAGAACTAAAAGAAAAATATTATTGGCCAAACATGAATAAAGACATTCAAGAATATATAAACAACTGTGAAACGTGCCGATGTAATAAATATGAAAGAACACCTATAAAAACAACTGACAATCTTACAATAACACCAAGCACACCATTTGAAATGATAAACATAGACTTGTTATCACTAAATAAAGAACCTTACTTGACGATATTAGATCAGTTCTCCAAGCACGCACAGATTATCAAGGTCGAAAATAAGAGCGCAAAACAAATAACAGATAAATTAAGAATATATTTCGAAACATACAAAATACCTAAGGAAATAATAATGGACAATGGTACAGAATTTAATAACACACTAATGAAAGATCTCTTAAGCAAAAAGAAAATTAAATTACATATAACTTGCGTTAATAACCCAAAAAGTAATGCAGTGGAAAGACTTCACTCAACATTAATAGAACAGTTGAGAATACTACACTCAAGACCAGACATTAAAAACATAGCAATGTCAGAAAAAATACGAATGGCTACACTAGCGTATAATAATACAAAACATAGTACAACACAACTAAGCCCAGTTGAAATACTTTTCGGAATATCAAATGAAAACATTTTTATAAAAACAGACCAATCCAAATTAAGAGAAAATTATGAAGAACAACAAAGGAAAATTAAGCATATTATAAAAGATAGAATAGAAAGAGAAAAATTAAAGCGAAATATAGAAAATGACAATCCTTTAGAATTAAAAGATAAAGTATACGTTAAACAAAATCCTAGAATTATTCATAAAATAAAGAAACCAATATACAGAAAATATTCAGTTAAAAATTATAACCCTTTATTAGGAAAAATTAAAATATTAGATAAAAAGAATAGAAGTAAAAATATAAAAATAAATCAATTAAAAATTAAATAAAACTTCAGATGTCAAGGACAAATTCAAGATATCTCGAACAATAATGGATTCCACCTTGCCGAATTAGGTGAATGTAAAATCAAGACTGGTGAACAACTAATATACTATAACTACAATATAAATCCCATTTATGAAGAATTCCTAAAATTAAGAACAAATAGAGATAATCTATTAAAGAATATAAAACCCCATAATGAAACATTCCAAACATACATTAATATTTTAAATTACAATTATTTAGACTTAAATAATCAAATTCAAAAACTATTTAATAAAAGACAAAAACGCGGACTTATAAACGGATTAGGCTCCATTGTTAAATCAATAACAGGAAATTTAGATTCTACGGATAGTCAAAGATATGAAGAAATGTTTAATAAATTAAAAACAAATCAAGAAATATTACAAGAACAGAATGATGAAGTCATTAAACATAATAAAGATATGACAAATAAATTTAATATACAGTTAGAAAATGTCAGACATAATGAAAAAGAATTAACACGTCAAATTGAGAGCATAATTCATGCCTTAAAAGGAAATTTAGATTGGAAATTACAAATAGATATGGAAAGTAAATTTCAGAAATTAATATTAATAATAATGAATTTAAATGAATTAACAAAACAGATAGAAACAAGTTTAACCTTTTGCTCACTACACAAATTAGATGTCAGTATAATATCTTACGAAAATTTAAAACAAACTACACAAAATAACGACATTTGGAATTTAAACGAACTAATAGAAACCCATTGTAAATACTATAACGGAGAAATATACTTCATAATATCAATACCAACCTTCTCCCAAGAATCCTTCAAATTAAACCAGTTTACCCCATTACCCATGATTCAGAATGATAGATTTATAATAATGAGTGAACCTCAACAATTATATTTTATACAAGATAAGACTTATAAAATAAGTGAATGTAGTTATATTAAGAATAAATACTTGTGTATTACACAGTTTATAGAAATAAGTAAATGTATGGGAAATATATTAAATAAACAGAAGGATGATGATTGCAAATACCATAATATTGAGAAAAAGAATACTTTTGAATTAATTCAAAATACAAATGAACTAATTATGATTAGTCCAAATAAACAAGAAATTCAAATGAACTGTAACGAAATAAAAATAAAAAGAAATATTCAAGGAATCTATAAGATAAAAATTAACCAAGAATGTCAAATAAATAATTTCACATTTAAAAGAATTTTACAAAAATATAAAGAAATTGAATTTAAAACATTTGAGAAGGAATTAATAAGTTCAAAATTTAATGATACTAAATTACAGAATATCTCTGATATTATATTTAGGCCCGGTTGTACAATATAGGTTCAGTGTGAGTTCAGTCTTGAACTTACAGTGAGATGGCAGATTGCGTTGTACAAGCCTGGTTCAAATAATGAGCTTGGTTCAAAGTGCGGTTCAGCTGAGCGACCGAATTCTGCAGTTCAACCACAGTTCAGTGAATAAAATATCATCATGTGTCAATTTGATTAACGTGACAGTTATTATTTTAAAATTATGAATGAATTAATACATATATTTCAAGTGGCGATGAAGATATATTTGAATTAATAAATATATTAAAACGGCGTAGAGCTGAAAAATAATGTAGAAAAGGCGAAGATCATTTTAAAAACTGAAATGATAAAGAATTTAGTGCAAGATTCTGTAAAATATATAATAGAAAAAAATAAAGATGAAATTTGTTCTTCCACATAGAGATAAGTAACATAAAGTAACAGCTATACTTGAAGATTAGCATTTACATTTTCTGAACATAATAATTAATTTATTTAAGAAACAACACCGTATTGCCGGAAAATAAGGTGCTAGTGACTCTGCGCCTTTCTGCAACTGGTCCTTTTTTGCAAGTAGCAGGAGATTTTAGTGGATTTGATAAATCTACTACTAGTACAATCATTCACAAAGTGTCCAGATCAATTCATAGATAGCATAATACTTATATTAAAATGCCTGCAACAGAAGAATGAATCTCATTATTTGTATTAAATTCTTTTTTAATTTCCATCCAGCATTCTGTTTACATTTTATTCATGTTTATATTGCATACTACATTCGATTACCGAGACATATATTTTTTTTTATCAACAATATCATTTTGTCTCTTCTGAATTTGTTAAATTTGCTGATCGCATCATAATAATGAAATAAATAATGTATCAAAACTATGAAAAATTGAATCCATAAAATCATTGAAGTATATAATGTATTTGATGCGAAATATTTAACGTTAATTTGCCTTACCTTATTATATTCAATTCAAACTGACATAAAATAACCAATTTTAAAATTGAAAATGACAAAAAAAATTATGACATTTGACATTACGCATTACCAACTGAAGTAATTTTTATTAGTTATATAGTTCAGCTGAGGTTCAGCTGAACTTGCATTCAATTTGTTTTGTACAACGCACAGCCAATTTGAACTCAGGTTCTATAAAACCCTAGTTCAGTTAAACTCAATATGAACCAATGTTTGTACAACCGGGCCTAAATGAACCAAAAATTACAAAAATAAAAGAAATCAAAATTGAAAATAGCAGTCATCACTCTTACATAATATATGTTATAATATTCATATTAATAAGTTGTTATATTTTAAGAAAATATGTATTACCTAGAATAAAAATATATAGAAATGAAAGAAAGTTAAAAAGGGCAAAAACGGTAAGGAAAAAGCTAAGTGAATTAGCTATGCAAGAACAAATATAATGAAAAAACTAAAAGGGGAGGAATTATGTACCTTGAACCTGTTTGTTTCATTACATTAGTCATAACACCATCTGACATAAGTTGACTCATTTAAGAGATAAGAGAAATGTATAAATAGGCTAGTTTAGAGAATAAGCACGCTCTTGTATCGTAGACTCTGCACAGTCAAGTACTGTGACACATATGTAACCACATATACAAATTATAATAAAGTTATAATATTATTAAAGATTTTAGTATTCTTTTTAAAAACATTAAATCGAATACTCAAAATTTAATTTACATACAAATAATCCGCATGTTTTGTCAAACCAACTTTCGACACTGAACAGACTGACGATAGTAGCGACCTCCGAAGATATTCCCCTTGATGTTGTAAATTATTTTGACCAACTCTATATATAACAGATGAAACCATTTTTTTCTCTTAGAATCCCCTAACTCTTTAAAACTAACATACCGGTAAGAAAATAAATCTACTTTCACCCCTGCACGCAATCTTTCACCCTAAATATCACCATCATATACCTGTTTCACAAATCTCTCATTCGACATACGTTCTACATGCCAAAACCACCTCAACTGATTTATACCTACTTTTCTAACTACATTCTTCTCAATTTCACACTGATATACACCAATGTATCCCGGACACCATCTCTTCTAGTATAACCACACAAACCCCGCAAATACCTCATTTCCACAGTTTCATGTTTCTTCATCCACACCCAACATTCAATGTAGGTACTAAAACATCATTATATATACACTCAATCGAGCATCTCTGGATTCATTCATATTTCAAGCAAATAAGCTTCCCAGAGCACCCAATACCTTGCATCCCGCAGATACTCCTCATTCAATCTCACAATCAATACGTCCATCCCTCGAAAACATACTGCCCAAATATAAAAATTCATTCACTCAATCTCTCTCCATTCACCGAAACATTGCAGGTAGTCACCATATCGCTCTTTTCAAACACTAACACTATACATTTATCAACATTTAATAATAAATTTAAATCTTTTTCTACTTCATTTCTCCTTAGAATCATTCGTCTCAATTTCTTTTCAGATTCACTCATAACAGCAACATCATCCGCATACGCTAACGCAGGCACAACACTACCACAAATATGTACACCATCCATCCCATTCAACGCTGTTCGTAACAACACATGGAGACATCCCGTCACCTTGTTTCACGCCAATATCTATACAAAACCAATCACTCAATCTACCATTAGCTCTCACCGTATCCCCACTACCGTCATACAGCGCACGAATTGCCCACAACAAATTACCATTTTTACCATACTATAGAAGTACATTCCATAATGTCTCGCGATGATGACTATCATTTGCTTTTTAAGATCGAGAAAGCCACAGAACACCATCTTGTACAAGTGACATTTCAACAATCATACGAAGAGAAAAAAATTGATCCACACACCCTCTCTCAGGAAAAAAACCACCTTGCATATCGCTTACCTTGGAGATTGTTAAGGTTCGTACCTTAACGAATACGAATCTTCCCGTAAAACTTCCCTACCACACTCAGCAAACTTATCGCACGGAAATTAGTACACTCACTCGAACTACCTTTACCTTTAAATAAAGGACAAATGATAACACGTTTCCAATCATCAGGCACCACATACCGTTTTAAACAAAATCTAAACAAATAAACTAACCAGTCAAATTACCTCTCGCCTCCATACTTCAACATCTCATTCGATATACCATCCAAACAGGGCGCCTTACCATTCTTCAGACGCATCAATGCGAAACTAACATCACTCTCATCTATATCCCATTCATTACCACTAACATTTTCAATACAACCATTCGGTCTATTAATGCTACCATATAAAGCCCTAAAGTACTCACACCATCTATTCGTAACATCTGATTCATTCCACAGTAACTCACCATCCACACTCTTAAACGCTTTTACTGCTCTTACAATGCCACCTCGCAATCCCTTCACTCTCAACCAAAACATTTTTTTATTCATACTAAAATTCATTAGTCAATCTTCCACTCATCAAATCATCAAAACAAGCTTTGCTTTCTCTCACTACTCTCTTACCACATTTATTTAACCTCTTGTATTCCAGCAAGCATTCATCACGTAAACTGTCAGGCACATCTTTTACATTTAGAAATCGCAAATATGCTCTTTTTTCAACACAATAGCTACTTTTACTTCTTCATTCCACCATGCATTCTTTGGACTATACTACATTCACCACAAATTTCTTTTGCACATTTAAGAACTTTATCTGTAAATTTCAACCAAACATCATTTATGCTGCATTCAAAATTAAGCTCACATGCAGACAAAGATTCATTTATTTTCTCAACAAACAAATCTCTAACATATTCATTCTGCAGCGCACTAGATTTCACAAGAAACATTTTTTCGATATTTTTCACCCTCATTCTCCAACTTTTATCTAGATGTATACGTGATATCGCCAAATAATGGTCATTCGTACCCAATTCAGCACCATGCTTCACACGCGTATCAACAACTAAATTTCTCAATCGTTCATCATACAAAATAAAATCAATCATACTTCATCTATTCTGACTCACATTCTCCCATATATACAATTGAGTTGATATATGTTTAAAGGCAGAGTTGGAAACAAATAGTTCGCGCTCCAAACAGAAATAAACTATTTTACTACCGTTTTTCATTCACTCTCGCATCGCCAAAGTTACCCAATATATTTCCAGACATGCTTCTCTTAACTCCTTCCAGCCATTTAAATCACCACATACAATAACTTTCTCACCTGAATCACATTAATAAATAACACTATCTAACAAATTCCAAATCTATCTTTTTCAAGATCATTTTCGGATTCGGTTGGGCCATAAACTGACACATCGAAGATTCTATGAAAGCCTACCTTTAATCTCAGCCAAAGAATTCCTGATGAAGTACAACCATAATACCTCACAATTCGTTCAAGAACACCCACACCATTCTTCGTGTGTTCATTGTCGGCAACACCCGACTACAAGCAAATCATTCCATCCACCTCACTACATCTTTGCCTGTTAGTCTCACTGACACACAAAACATCAACATTATACAAATTAAATAAGTTCGCAACAATGATTTTTTTTAAAATTGTTTATTTTAATCAACAGCTCACAACTCAGTTGTTTACACGTTCAGTGTTAGCTATGATCTGAATACTATTCTATCTTTTACAATAATACATTCCTAATCTAACAGTAACATAATACATGGAATAAGGTGCTCTCGGCAGATATGCTGATGTTGCATTGTTGGGTTGGACATAACTCCTCCACCTTTAGATGGCAGCTTCCCCTGGAAGTTGAATTTCCCTAGCAGGAATATTGGTTTCTTTTGTCTTTCTAATTTTTATATTCTTACAATAGTTATACAAAGTTATTATTACTATAATTACTATTTTAACCCTACACTGCGCAATTTTTTTTTATTTGGAGAAAAAAATATATTTAGTGTAATTTGACTTCAATAAGAAATAAAAAATAAAAAATAAATTATTTATTTAATTTTTAATAAGATATTTGTTTATTTATACTTGTCTCAAATATGATACATTGCGCAATAAAGGAACAAAATATTCATGAAAGCCAGGATGTACGAAACTTACGCGATATGCAAATAATTGCTTAAAAATCTAATTTATTGATGAAAATCTATAAAACCAATTAGATTTTTATGGAAATACAGACATAGGCCACATTTTTCATATTTTATATAAGTAGGTTTCTAACGATCTGGCTTTTTAAATCAATTTCTATTATCGGAATATAAAGATCAATGTTTTACTGAGTCTGTACGCATACTGATAGGTTTGAATATAGGATGTAGGTTCTCTTCTTTTCTACTATATTTTTATCTATTCTTGTTGAAAGTCTGACTTGCTTTGCATTTTTCGTAATTTGTCCAGTTCGACATAAACGGTCAGCCACCTCCGCTCTAAATTCCACAAATGTTAGAACATTTTATTTTCTGTTAGTACGGTCCTTACAATTCAACTGTCTATGCAAAACTAAATGGTAAAAAAATTATCATATCACTTCTTAGTACGAATTTGTATTTTATGTCGGCCAATAAAACTATGTAAGATATTACCCCGCACATATGTCGATTATATTCGATAATTATATTTAAACTGATACAGATATTTCGGATTAATTAAGATGTTCTACTTCTTCCATCATATAAGTGTAAACTATTCTTTAAAATGTTCTAAAATCTGTTCCTCATTTTCTGCAGACGTAATTTCTACTTTGTTTTTTTTTTCATCTATTAGGTAATTTTCATACACAATTAGCATATTTTCTACATCGAATTGTTCAATATTTAAATCTTCTTTAATATCATGCTCATTTACGCTTTTCTACCGTTCTTCTGTAATTTCTTTGCGATATTTCTCAGAAAAAATCTTTTTTGAGTTTCACTTCGATATGCTGATAATGTATCAATAAACGCGCAATGTATCATTTTTGAGACACATGTATTTATAACGTTATCTCTCATAATATAGTATATAATAACAAAATAAATGAAATTCTTTAAACAAAAGATATCAATCCAACACAAAATATTTTTTTCAAATCATAATTGTAAATATTTCATCCGAAAACCACTTTTTAAAACCACCTATTTGACAGTTGATGAAGACGTACACATCGGTTGAAATTTATGCGATTTTAATCAAATATATTGACATATATGACTCTAGTAGATATTTAAATGATGAAATCGGAAGGTATCATATTTGATACAATGAGAATAACAACGAAATAAAAATTACATTGAAATAATATATAATTTTTTAATTTGTATCATATATGATACTGTAACGGGACGGAATTATATTTAAATTTTTTTTTGTAAATAAATTAATTGTATTTCAAATACATAATTGTAAATAAGAAAATGCAAGAATATTGTGAGAGTTCACGGAAATATCGTTCCGAAACTAGAGTCAAAAGTTACGCGGAGCAGGTACTCGGATGTGAGACAATACGTCAGCCACCGGCTATCTTTAGAAATTTTAGGGTCATTTTTGTAGAAGAAACACTTGAGTCGGGCACCGATTGTGGAAAAATTGTCAAGTGAGATATTTATCGTTACCATCTGTAGGAAGACATTTGAAACCGTTGTAAGTAAATTCGCAGTCTAGAAGGTTGTAAATTATGAAATCTTTGTATAAAACGTCACTAGAGAATGCAAACAGATCAGAGCAATGAGGGAAACAGAGAAACCGAACACATGTTTCTAGGAAAAGAATATGAAATGAGCTGCATTGTTCTTCTAAATTCTTCATGTCCAAGTAGTGTAACAATTTGTGTGTTTAATCGATCAATAGATCGATACAACTTCTAATTACTTAGATCCCGATTAATTGTAGTATGAGTAAAGTAAAATCATTGAAAATTTATTCCTGTACTAAAAATAATTGCGCGGTGATGAAAACACCACAAATGAACGAATGATGTTTTACAAAAGTCTACTGAGTGAAATTCCGCAAATACGCATACGTTTATAAAGTGATGATAAATTCAAGTTAGAGTAAATACATAAATTAATACAAGAAAGAATCGAATTCAAAAAGGTAGCAAAGTATTGAGGGTTGGTTGGCTATCTCCGTCTAGCTAAGGGTAGGAAGGCTCGCGCGCTCTCACTCTAACTGAGACTGACCGGCGATTGGGGCACCGGGGTCCGGCTTAAGTAAACGGACGAATCTTCGCTAAGCATATTCAGGAAAGAACGATGTGGGTGGCTGTGACGTAACAGCGTCACACTTTTGGTTTAGTTACAGATACGCGATTTGTTGATTTCGTTAGGGGTGTTGGTTTTAGTAGAGGTGGTAGTTTTAATTTGGAGAGGGTAGGAACATCGGTGGGGTAATTAGGTTAAATATGCATGTTTGAGAGCAAATCGAGGAACTTGATTCCGATCTCGTTCCGTTTGGCTATCTTTGCTCTGTCGAAAAGTGTGTGATCGCGATCGGCTACGCCGACTCCGTTGAAGCCTACTTTTAGTATTATTAGCAGAACTTTGATTCCAAACATTTCGTCCTGGGGTATGTGTTCGCGACCAGTTTATTCTGGCACCGTTGAGCCTACTCAGATACTTTGTATTACATTCTGACTTTGAGTCTGAACACCTGCCGAGTGTTGGTCTCTGACTATTTTTATTGTGTGTGATCGCGATCGGCTACGCCGACCCCGTTGAAGCCTACATTAGAAAGAAATCAGAGTAACTCGCATTCGCGCTGTATTATTAAACACATCAGCTGTCTTCTGCCTTGTGCTGAAGTTGGTTATATGAGCTGTTGTGGGAAGGTAATTGGTTACATAATTTTGTTGTATCGTCTGATCGCGACCGGCGAGGCGCCCGCCGACTCCGTTAGAGCCTGTACAACAAGTGCCAATTACTGTTATATTAAAATCCAACGAATTCATTATTTCGATTTCATTGGTGACACGGAAACTATTTCTGACTGACATCAGAATTGTATTATCTAGCTAAAGTGTTGTAATTGAGAATTTCGGTTCTCCGCAATATAAAATCCAACGAATTCATTATTTCGATTTCATTGGTGACACAGAAGCTATTTCTGACTAACGTCGGAATCGTATTATCTAGCCCAAGTGTTGTAATAGAGAACTTCGGTTTTCGATAATATTAAATCCAACTAATTCACTATTACGAATTTGTTGGTAATACACATAAACTATTTCTGGCTTACGCTGGAAACTGTATTATAATAGTTAATGTGTGTGTGTCGTGTGATTCTCCCCGAGAATTCCCGACCGTGAAAACCATCATTGACTTGCGTCAAGGAGGACATCAAAAATCCGTGGTATTGTATCGTTCGTAATTTATTTATAACAAACAGCTTTTTAAGACGGCCGTTTGTGGCCGCACTGTGTGTTTTCAGTTTGCTGTGATCGACCGCGCCGAGTTTGGGTCCAGTACCTGAACCAGCCCGCCGCTGACCGCCAGGCTGTACGAGGACCCCCCGGGAAGCCTTCCAATTGTTCATTCCTCTTTTGTACAGAGACCGCATAATATTGTAATGTCTTTTAATTTCATTATTATTTGTTTACTTTTTGTTTAATACTGGTTTAATTCTTACGTCGAGTTGGTTGTTGGAGCGCGAGTGTTGTGTCCGCGGTTTGATTGAGGACCGTGTCAGTGTATTACGTTTGCTAAACTTCTGCAGTTCCTACACACTAGCTGATCATGTGGGGAAGTGAACGTAGCGCCATAGCCCAAACCTAACATTATTAATTTCAACTCGTTCGGCACCGAGGTCCGGAGTAGTTCAATAGTCCCGCTCGGCTGAGGATCCGGTGTAGTTAAATAGTCCCGCTCAGAGCCGATCGACGAGAGGGCGAGTTACGGCTATCTAATAGCTTCACCAACCACTGATCTAGCATACCTGTCATTAACCAAATAGCAGTGACGGCACTTGTATTGCATTGATGCGTACCGCGAGCAAATGGTGGATGCGCACTGTGTTTCAGCGACCGACTGTTCGTCTGAGTTAAACCAGCTCGTTTCGAATATTTTTGACTGTTTAATAAATAATTAACACTCGTTTGGTGCTGTTATTTCATGACAACTTTAACACATCCTAAATGACGACTTCAAATTACGAATCCTGAGAAAAGGTAGTTCGTTTAATTCAATAAAACACAACGTAGGAATGTAATTGACGATCACAAAGCTTATTATATTATTAACTTATTAATTTTAATTAGATTATTAAATAGTTAAATAACTGCCGCGTTACAATTGGTGCCGTGACCAGGATTTGAAGTTTTTTGAAGTCATTTGAGATGTTTTGGTTGTATGTGAGATAAAAGGTTTACTAAAGAGAATAATATTATTTTCAGCAATTGTTAAAAGCTATCTTTTTTGTTTGTTCACAGTTACTGGAGAGCGATATTGCATCGACTACAATGACATTAATTATCTTTCCAGTAATAGTTTTTTGACAGCTCATTTGGAACTTTATGTGTTGTTGACTCTATTTATTTAGGATTCGCCATTTTAATTGATAATACCTTTGCGGTATGTTTGTAGTAAATTTAATAACACAACCATTGAGAATGCAACATTCATCGGCAATACAAACAATGTTGATAACGTTAAAGCAAGCAACTTAGGTAAAAGAATAAAAAAAAATAATAATAAATAATGAATTTTTATTGACAGCTACGAATAGAATTAGATCAGGGGGAGTAAAACCAGAAAATTAGATGACTACAACCACAGTTAATTTCACCATAATTACTTAAAAATAAGTGTTGTTCCACGGCATTATATCGTATCTTTGATTGTGTATATAATTCTCAACTATCCATGCATGAGGAACTAAATTTAAATATGGTTAAGATTATGATTGGTTTTCACTCCTGCGCAAACCAATCAGAATCGGGGGAGAATGTAACGGGACGGAATTATATTTAAATTTTTTTTTTGTAAATAAATTAATTCTATTTCAAATACATAATTGTAAATAAGAAAATGCAAGAATATTGTGAGAGTTCACGGAAATATCGTTTCGAAACTAGAGTCAAAAGTTACGCGGAGCAGGTACTCGGATGTGAGACAATACGTCAGCCACCGGCTATCTTTAGAAATTTTAGGGTCATTTTTGTAGAAGAAACACTTGAGTCGGGCACCGATTGTGGAAAAATTGTCAAGTGAGATATTTATCGTTACCATCTGTAGGAAGACATTTGAAACCGTTGTAAGTAAATTCGCAGTCTAGAAGGTTGTAAATTATGAAATCTTTGTATAAAACGTCACTAGAGAATGCAAACAGATCAGAGCAATGAGGGAAACAGAGAAACCGAACACATGTTTCTAGGAAAAGAATATGAAATGAGCTGCATTGTTCTTCTAAATTCTTCATGTCCAAGTAGTGTAACAATTTGTGTGTTTAATCGATCAATAGATCGATACAACTTCTAATTACTTAGATCCCGATGAATTGTAGTATGAGTAAAGTAAAATCATTGAAAATTTATTCCTGTACTAAAAATAATTGCGCGGTGATGAAAACACCACAAATGAACGAACGATGTTTTACAAAAGTCTACTGAGTGAAATTCCGCAAATACGCATACGTTTATAAAGTGATGATAAATTCAAGTTAGAGTAAATACATAAATTAATACAAGAAAGAATCGAATTCAAAAAGGTAGCAAAGTATTGAGGGTTGGTTGGCTATCTCCGTCTAGCTAAGGGTAGGAAGGCTCGCGCGCTCTCACTCTAACTGAGACTGACCGGCGATTGGGGCACCGGGGTCCGGCTTAAGTAAACGGACGAATCTTCGCTAAGCATATTCAGGAAAGAACGATGTGGGTGGCTGTGACGTAACAGCGTCACACTTTTGGTTTAGTTACAGATACGCGATTTGTTGATTTCGTTAGGGGTGTTGGTTTTAGTAGAGGTGGTAGTTTTAATTTGGAGAGGGTAGGAACATCGGTGGGGTAATTAGGTTAAATATGCATGTTTGAGAGCAAATCGAGGAACTTGATTCCGATCTCGTTCCGTTTGGCTATCTTTGCTCTGTCGAAAAGTGTGTGATCGCGATCGGCTACGCCGACTCCGTTGAAGCCTACTTTTAGTATTATTAGCAGAACTTTGATTCCAAACATTTCGTCCTGGGGTATGTGTTCGCGACCAGTTTATTCTGGCACCGTTGAGCCTACTCAGATACTTTGTATTACATTCTGACTTTGAGTCTGAACACCTGCCGAGTGTTGGTCTCTGACTATTTTTATTGTGTGTGATCGCGATCGGCTACGCCGACCCCGTTGAAGCCTACATTAGAAAGAAATCAGAGTAACTCGCATTCGCGCTGTATTATTAAACACATCAGCTGTCTTCTGCCTTGTGCTGAAGTTGGTTATATGAGCTGTTGTGGGAAGGTAATTGGTTACATAATTTTGTTGTATCGTCTGATCGCGACCGGCGAGGCGCCCGCCGACTCCGTTAGAGCCTGTACAACAAGTGCCAATTACTGTTATATTAAAATCCAACGAATTCATTATTTCGATTTCATTGGTGACACGGAAGCTATTTCTGACTGACATCAGAATTGTATTATCTAGCTAAAGTGTTGTAATTGAGAACTTCGGTTCTCCGCAATATAAAATCCAACGAATTCATTATTTCGATTTCATTGGTGACACAGAAGCTATTTCTGACTAACGTCGGAATCGTATTATCTAGCCCAAGTGTTGTAATAGAGAACTTCGGTTTTCGATAATATTAAATCCAACTAATTCACTATTACGAATTTGTTGGTAATACACATAAACTATTTCTGGCTTACGCTGGAAACTGTATTATAATAGTTAATGTGTGTGTGTCGTGTGATTCTCCCCGAGAATTCCCGACCGTGAAAACCATCATTGACTTGCGTCAAGGAGGACATCAAAAATCCGTGGTATTGTATCGTTCGTAATTTATTTATAACAAACAGCTTTTTAAGACGGCCGTTTGTGGCCGCACTGTGTGTTTTCAGTTTGCTGTGACCGACCGCGCCGAGTTTGGGTCCAGTACCTGAACCAGCCCGCCGCTGACCGCCAGGCTGTACGAGGACCCCCCGGGAAGCCTTCCAATTGTTCATTCCTCTTTTGTACAGAGACCGCATAATATTGTAATGTCTTTTAATTTCATTATTATTTGTTTACTTTTTGTTTAATACTGGTTTAATTCTTACGTCGAGTTGGTTGTTGGAGCGCGAGTGTTGTGTCCGCGGTTTGATTGAGGACCGTGTCAGTGTATTACGTTTGCTAAACTTCTGCAGTTCCTACACACTAGCTGATCATGTGGGGAAGTGAACGTAGCGCCATAGCCCAAACCTAACATTATTAATTTCAACTCGTTCGGCACCGAGGTCCGGAGTAGTTCAATAGTCCCGCTCGGCTGAGGATCCGGTGTAGTTAAATAGTCCCGCTCAGAGCCGATCGACGAGAGGGCGAGTTACGGCTATCTAATAGCTTCACCAACCACTGATCTAGCATACCTGTCATTAACCAAATAGCAGTGACGGCACTTGTATTGCATTGATGCGTACCGCGAGCAAATGGTGGATGCGCACTGTGTTTCAGCGACCGACTGTTCGTCTGAGTTAAACCAGCTCGTTTCGAATATTTTTGACTGTTTAATAAATAATTAACACTCGTTTGGTGCTGTTATTTCATGACAACCTTAACACATCCTAAATGACGACTTCAAATTACGAATCCTGAGAAAAGGTAGTTCGTTTAATTCAATAAAACACAACGTAGGAATGTAATTGACGATCACAAAGCCTATTATATTATTAACTTATTAATTTTAATTAGATTATTAAATAGTTAAATAACTGCCGCGTTACAATACATTACGCAGTGTAGGGATAATTATAACAAGAATATACAGAATTAGATAATTATAATTTACAATTTCATTTATTAATTCAGGATTTATTTCATTTAATTTTTCTACATGAAATTTTATTTCGTTTAAGTTTTCCAATTGTATTGCTTTATTTAATTTATTAGTATGATTAATATTTTTCACCTTATAATTTTCAAAGACAATCTGGTTAAAGATTAGGATGTTTACACCATTTATCTTACACTTATTAGCTTCTAACATATAAATACCTTCAAGATTATATATTTTATTCATATTATTACAATCAATATTTATTTTTGTTTATTAATAAATTCTAATATTATAATGTTAGAATTTTCTATACTAATTACATGGTTATTTCCTTTTACAGATATATAATTACAGCTAATATTAAACTTATTACTAAGTATCTCGTAGTCGCAGTTTTAAATTAAGTCTTCGTTATTTCAGAAATATAGAGATTTTTGATTGTTCAGACACGGGTTAAAAACTAGTTTTAGAGTGTTTTCGTGTTTTATTATAAAATATTGGGGTAAGAACATAGTGATGTAATTATTGCCATGTTTTGTGGGCATTGGAGTAAATTGAAATAATTCAAATAATTTATGGAAGTTTATTGGGATTTTTATTATATACTTTATTTTATTGTTGTCAATCTGGCAGTGCAACTTCATCAATTTATTTAGTGAATTTATATTTTATTCATTTGGTTCTACTGGCAATTGGTCGCCATAATAAGAGTCAATTAATTTTAAATTATCTAAAAGAATATGAGTTTTAATTACATTATTGTGGATTAATCATGGACTACAGAATGACAGTGACGTTTCAATCTCTTCGAGAATGTTTAATAGGTTAAAAATGTAATTTGATTATAAATATCTTTCACATGTAAAATTTCTTGCCAATTGAAGTCTAATTTCAATAATGATTCTATTTGCATAATTCGATATTTTAGAAGTAACTGATTATGTTTAATTCTTTCAATACTTTGATTATAATTTTGAATTATTTCAAGGTTTAGGTTATAGTTTACCACGTACCGCTCGGGGGTTATAATAACAACAAACGGTAAACGCGATTTTATCATGGTTTTTCCTTACCGTGAGGATGAGGTGCCGGCTCTCAGTGGAGAAGGGGGTGGTTCTAACTCGGAAAATGCGGGCGCCATACAATTGGGAAAGCTAATTCACCCAAATACCTAATTGTGAAGGCGGACAGGAAAAACGGTAGTTCTCGACATGGTATGACTGTACGGAAAAGGATGCGTTCGCAGGTAAGTTGGAAATGATTAAATGAAATGCTAATCTGTTACAGAAAACGGGAATTGACGGACTATATTGTATGGAAAGAAAATACATAATAAATCAAACAAATAACGTTGCAGCTACGTAAATGGTAAATAAAGCTAAAGCGGTAAATCCAATTAAGAATCAGGAAGAAAATTAAACAAAGTAATGCACGCAAGACAAATGAAATTAAAGGCGGGGCGCTGTGTCCCACATTAGAGACTAGGATCACGATGATGGTCAAAATACCTAGATTATATAAAACAATACACGTAGCTCGACGTATTACGAGTCGTTGGCCAACGGTGCGCGATACGCGACTCGACAGACTGACATAAAACAATCGTAGATCCTACTGGCTACTTCGTCACATCAGCAACACACCTTACGTGTGACAGACAACGTCCAAATAAATAAATAAACTAAATCCAAAATCTAACGCTTAGTTGGATTTGTACAAAAATAATGTAAGTACTTAGAATTCACATAACCTACTGTAAAACTGTTTTAACGACAAATGTCCGTAATTTCAGATATGAATGAAATTTAACAATGAGAATAATAAATCAAAGGAACATAAATAAAGTAATAAAACATAAGGATCTGGCCGGTAGGTGGCGTCTAGGTGTTTGCAGGAGGCAAAATCGGCAGCACCGGCTCAATTCCACAATATGGACGCCACCTGACCGCACCCAAGATGGCGGCGTCTCTCGTACCCTCGTGACGTCACACAGATCCTCGTAAATCGAAGCTGGGGTCAGTTCCTCGTCAACAAAAATGCCTGGGACAAGAGGAAAACTCAACCCGTCAAATAAAACACTGGATAAACCCAATTAAATTTCAAAACAAGCCTAAAACAAAGGGAAGTCAAGATTAGGTTCACGTAGGACGGTGGAACAGCACTGATTCGCGAAAAACTCAACAAAAGAATAACCGAATCACGTGAAACACTTTCCAAAGTTTAATTTACGGTATTGAAAAAAGAGTAATGTTTACCTTAGTTTGTATGCGGCTTAAAAGTGAGAAGAAAAATATTTGAATCTTCGGCGATTTTTATCCGGACCAAATCCGACGAACAAAATACTATTCTGGGTAGCTGAACTATTTTAAATCCCCAACCAGGTAATAATTTTACAACCAAAGTCAAACTTCAAAATTTGCCAAATCACAACTTCAATAGCACAACCTTTCGCTTCAGACGCTGATTTCTCAATCCCCGTTAAAAAAAACTAAGTAAAAATCATCAAGTCATTTCGCGTCTCATCAGTCATTACTTTAATTGATTCGACTTAAATCCGTACCATTCCAATAAGCCGTCCCACATAACACCCACTCCTGACATCCACAGGGGCATCCACGTATTTTAGGTAGCCTACCGAGAAGTAAATAAGAAATAGAGAAAGAATGAGAAAAGAATAGCAGAACGAGAAAGAAAGAAAATATAGCGCGTCATGAAAATACGACTTAAAAGATTTGTTTCCGAACGCAATCTGGAATAAATAAACAAGGAATCTGGGCAAGTGAAGCTAAAGTATAATTAATAAAAGGAGGTACGGAGTCTGGGAATTTTCAATGCATTAATTTATTGTGGAACTACCTACTGACGATCGCCTGACGCTGCGCTGGTGAACCAGCCTGTACATTTAAAACCAAACCACGCGCCAGCGGCAAAACAATAGACTAACGCTATCACTAATGAATTACTGTCAACAAATGATTTGACAAAACTAAAAAAAGGAAAATATTTAAATATAAGAATAACTAAAGTTTTACATAATGAAACGATGAAAAATAAAAATCTACGTAAGTATCTTTTAACTGAAATATTTACTAAACAAAATTACAACAGACTAAATTATATTTTAGGTTAAAGGGATAAGGAATAAGTTAAAAAGGATCAAGGATTAGATTGGCACGTCACAAGTTATGTTTTAATTGCTTTTGTAGGGACAGCAGTCCTCGTTTAGTTCTGTTCGAATTTATATTACTAATTTTTGTTTGAACCTGCGAGATAATATAATTAAGTATCTTTTCGTTATTTTAAAATTCGAGTTTAGTATTGTTCGAAATTTTGTTACTCAACAAATGGTGTTGTAATTTTAGGTTTATAAATTCAAGGATTAATGGATGTAAATTATATTCATAATATATTATGTGGGAAGTTTCCTGTAATTTTGCTTCTCCAAGTTTAACGATAAAGGCACCAGGGTTGATTGTAATGTTCTTTATTTCCTGGCATATTCCTGACCAGAACAGGAAGATTCTGTAACAGTTTCATTCATTATTACTCTTGGTCTTTTAATTTTATTAATTTTGAATTGTTTCTTATTTTTTGTTGCTATAGTTTTTATTTTAGGGTCGATACTTTTTATTGGTGCTTTAATATATTTTTGCTTTTCAATTTTTCCTGAGTGTCGTGGATTTTGTTTAACGAAAACTTCGCTAGGAATATTTATTGGTAATGCTTCCTTATTTTGGTTTATTTTTGTTACTAATTTTTCCTTTCTTTCAGTAAGATTTTGAGTTAATTCTTCATATATTAATTCCATTTTATCTCGATATTGTTGATTAAAATTTTGAATTAATTTTTTATCTAAGTCTGGTAATATATAATTATTTTCAAACTGACCGTTTAATAATTCTATAGGCTTATAATTAGTGGTACTACGAATAGTGTTATTATATGCAATTAGGGCGTATTTTAATTTAGTTTTTAGTATTTCGTTTTTAAATTTATCTCTTATATTTCAGATTCTGAAATGTTCTATTATTGTTGAGTGAAATCTCTCAACTAGGCCGTTCGAATTTGGATTATCTATAGATGTGAAGTGTATTTTGATTTTGTGTAATTTTGGTAACTCTTTTAAGGTGTTATGGGATACCATGATGCGAAAAATATTTCAGTTTTTTAGAAATAATTATTTGAAAAAGCAATGAGCGTTCGCCGGGATTTGAACCCAGAACCTTTCATTCGCATGATGACTGCTCTAACCAATTGAGCTACAAACACTCGGCGAATACTCATGCTTTTTCGTGCAATCTTTAGTTGAAGAAATGTAAAGTGACATGGATTGCGTCAATTCGTTACAAGCTAACAACCTAGTATGCGTTGGGTGATATTCCCTGGGTGAAATTATTATAAGAATTTGTTTATTGACGAATTGTCTGTTGATAATTATTAGAAATAATTATTTCAAAAAGCAATGAGCGTTCGCGGGGATTTGAACCCAGAACCTTTCATTCGCATGATGACTGCTCTAACCAATTGAGCTACAAACACTCGGCGAATACTCATGCTTTTTCGTGCAATCTTTAGTTGAAGAAATGTAAAGTGACATGGGTTGCGTCAATTCGTTACAAGTCAACAAACTAGTATGCGTTGGGTGATATTCCCTGGGTGAAATTATTATAAGAATTTGTTTATTGACGAATTGTCTGTTTGTAATTATTAGAAATAATTATTTGAAAAAGCAATGAGGGTTCGCGGGGATTTGAACCCTGAACCTTTCATTCGCATGATGACTGCTCTAACCAATTGAGCTACAAACACTCGGCGAATACTCATGCTTTTTCGTGCAATCTTTAGTTGAAGAAATGTAAAGTGACATGAGTTGCGTCAATTCGTTACAAGTCAACAACCTAGTATGCGTTGGGTGATATTCCCTGGGTGAAATTATTATAAGAATTTGTTTATTGACAAATTGTCTGTTGGTAATTATTAGAAATAATTATTTGAAAAAGCAATGAGCGTTCGTCGGGATTTAAACCCAGAACCTTTCATTCGCATGATGACTGCTCTAACCAATTGAGCTACAAACACTCGGCGAATACTCATGCTTTTTCGTGCAATCTTTAGTTGAAGAAATGTAAAGTGACATGGGTTGCGTCAATTCGTTACAAGTCAACAATCTAGTATGCGTTGGGTGATATTCCCTGGGTTCAGTTTTTTGTTTATTATTTCTATAGAATTCATAGAGTGTAATTTATATGCTTGTCTGTATCTAATGAAGCTATCGATTATTATTAGGAATTTTTGTTTCTCTAATGATAATACTGTTTTTAAGTTGGTGAAGGTCATAGTTGTCATAGTTGCCATAGAAATATCAGGTTTTTTTTCACTTGTAAACCGTGGAAAAGTGAGTTTAAACTCGGAAAAAACTAACCAAAAGGGAAAGATTAAGGATAAGTACCAGGAAATTATAGATAACATCCAAAGGAGGTTAGCAATCCGTATAATACGTGATAGTCAACAAAGCTAACCTATAACAGCAATCAGCACCACACGAAGAGAAGACAATAATCAGAGCTAAAACAGGGCAAAAAGCAAGGATTTAGTCTTGCAAAGTATCCTTTATATTATAAAATTTAGATATAAGGCAAGAATTAATAAAACTTAACTCGAGACAATACACACCACGAAATTCCACCGATCTTGCGCGGCCGCAACCCGCACAGAACGGAACAAGGACGGGCCAACCAGCCAGAAGGGGTTTAAAACATCAAGAAGTGTCAGAGAATTAGTTTAACTATTAGTTTTAACAATTAATTATAGAACAAAATTAGTATAAGTTATAGTATATAGTATGTTTAAGGGGAATTGTTAAATAATTAATTGAAGAATAGGGTTAAGTTATTTAGTAAAATTAGTTAACATATATACTTGTAGGATACATAAAGTTGAATTGGACGGCGACAGCTGAACAGGTGATAGAATCAAATGAGTAAAAACACAGAAAGAAGTAGTAGCTTGATCAGAAAACGCGAGGAAGAAGGAGAAGAAGAAGAAAGCAGAGATAGAACATTCAAACGAAGCACTAGAATAGCAAGATCACCAGCAAAAAGAGAAGAAATAAAAACAAATATAAAAGATAAAACCAAGGGAGAAGAGAAAATGGAAGAAATACTACAACAAATGGCAAACTCAATGAAAAAATTAACAAATAACTTTTAGGATATAAAAAAAGATGTAGAGAAAGGCAGAGAAGAAGTAAGAGAAGGAAACAAAAAAATAAGAAAAGAAATGGAAGAGTCCTACAAAAAAATAATAGATAACATAGAGAATATAAACACAGAGATAGCACATATTAAAGTAAAAGAAAATAAATGGGAAAAAGAGAAAGCAGAACTGGAAGATAGAATGAAAAAAATGGAACGGAAAGCAGAACAAAGAGAAAAGGAAATAAACAAAACCAAGTTTGTCATAACAGGACTAGAAACTGGAACAGATACAGTAGAAGATGTCGAAAAATTCATAGAAAGGAATTTAGGAGTTACGGCCAAAATAATCGAAACCTACAAAGTTAAACAGTACTCAGCTTTATCGAAATTAATAGCAAAAGTGAGTACCTGGGAAGATTTACAACATATATTTAAAGCGAAACATAAACTAAGGGATCAAAAAATATATATAGACAGATTTCTCACTTATGAAGAGCGCAAGATACAAAATGAGATAATAAAAATAGCAAAAAAAGAAAAAGAAAACGGCAAATCAGTAAAAATATATTATAAGAGAATAAGAATAAATAATAATGACTGGATATGGGATGAAGATAAAAACAATATAAAACCAAAAAACTGAGTATGAAAGATGGAAATACACAAGAGAATAAAACGGAATGGCAAAGAAACGGACAAGAGAAAACAAAAAGTGGAAATTTAAAACAAAATAACACAAAGAAAAAGAGAAACACGAGGCAAAAGAAAAAGAGAAATGAAATAAAAATTAGCACATGGAATGTAAGGACAATGCTGCAACCTGGGAAAATACAAGAAATAGGACAGGAATTGATAAGATACAAGATAAATATAGCCGCTATACAAGAAACAAGGTGGAAAGGTGTAGGAAGAGTTGTCAAAAAAGATTTCACAATACTATACTCAGGAAAGGAGAAACAAGGACAACACGGAGTAGCTTTTATATTAACAGGCAGCCTCAAAGATAAAATAATAGATTTCGAACCAATAAACGAAAGAATAGCATACATAAGACTGGAAGCAACACCCTTCAACATATCGCTAATAAACGTATACGCGCCAACAGAAAATGCCAATAAAATCGAAAAAGAGGAACTCTACGAAAAACTAGAAGAAGAAATCAAGAAAAAACCGAAAGAAGACAACCTAATTATCCTAGGAGACTTCAATGCTCAGATAGGCAAAGAAGATTACATACAACAAATAGCTGGAAAACATACTATTCATGAAAAAACGAATGATAATGGGCAAAGATTATGCGGAATGGCAGCCAAGCACAACTTATCTGTTAGCAGTACTATTTATGAACATCCGAAAAAACATAAAGTCACATGGAGCTCACCAGACCAACAACATCAGACACAAATAGACCATATACTAGTAAAGGATAGAAGGAAATCAATGGTAAAAGATGTTAGAACGTACAGAGGAGCTTGTGCGGAGTCAGATCATTTCTTAGTGACAGCAACATTTAAACAAAAGATCAGGAAAAATATAAGAAGCAAAAACAAACACGCAACATGGAATGTAGAAAAACTCAACATAGAAGATGTTAAGTCTGAATACAAAACAGAAATAGACAAGCAAATTCAAATGAAAAATAGAGTCTCAGATGACGTAGAAATGAACTGGAACAATATAAAGGAATGCATAAACCAAGCAGCAAGAAAATGTATAGGCGTAAAAAAACGAGTAAAAAACAAAGAATGGTTCAATAAGGAGTGCCAAGAAATAGTAACAAACAAAATAAAATCGAGACTAAAATGGATAAAAACAAACAAGGAGGAAGACAGAGAAGAATACAAAAAAATGAGGAAAACATGTAAAAATACAATAAAAAGGATAAAAAATAACTGGATAAAAAGCAGAATAGAGGAAATCGAGAAAGAAAGAACAAACAGTAACACAAAACGATTTTATCAAAAGGTAAGAGAACAAAACAGAACATATAAATTAAAAGCAGAAAACATAAAAGACAAAAATGGAAGAAAATCCGAAAACGAGGAACAATACAAACAAACATGGGCTGAATACTTCAAAGATTTGCTAACAGAATATAGACAACAAGAAGAAATACAAACCCAAGAAGAAACAGGGGAGGAAGCAATAGAAGAACCAACAAGAGAGGAAATAAGACAGGTAATAAGAAACATGAAAAACGGAAAAACACCAGGAGAGGATAAAGTAAACATAGAACTAATTAAATACGGAGGAGAGAATCTGCACGAACTTGTATACAAGTTAATCAAAGATATATGGAAAACCGAACGAATGCCAGACGAATGGAAGAGCGGTCAAATAATAACAATACATAAGAAAGGCGACCAGCAAAACTGTCAAAATTATAGGGGAATAACCCTACTTAGTGTTACATATAAAATCATGACAACCATATTACAAAGGAGACTAGTACAAGAAACGAAGGACATAATTGGACAACATCAATACGGATTCACCCGAGGGAAATCAACAACAGATGCAATACACAAGAAAGGCGACCAGCAAAACTGTCAAAATTATAGGGGAATAACCCTACTTAGTGTTACATATAAAATCATGACAACCATATTACAAAGGAGACTAGTACAAGAAACGAAGGACATAATTGGACAACATCAATACGGATTCACCCGAGGGAAATCAACAACAGATGCAATACACATAGTAAAACACATTATAGAAAAAGCACATAAACATAACATAGAAATAGAGATACTCTTCTTAGACTTCAAACAAGCATTCGATTCAATTAAAAGAGATAAACTACTGACAGCACTACAAGAATTCAACATAAATGGGAAATTAAGAAGGCTAATAAAAATGACAATGACCAACACGACAGCAAACGTCAGAACGCAAAAAGGACAAACACAAGAATTTGAAATAAATAAAGGAGTCAGGCAAGGAGACACACTATCAGCAACCCTGTTCAACATAGCGCTAGAATACGTGATGAGAAAAATACACAAAGGAATGCTCAGGACAAGCGGCGGTCAATTAATAGCCTATGCAGATGATATCGCGATCGCAACAAAAAACAGGAGAATAATGTTAGAAATACTAGAAGAAATAACAATAGAGGGTGATAAGATAGGATTGAAAATAAACGAGGGTAAGACAAAAATAATGAAACTGGGAAAAGAAAACGAAGAAGAAAACATACGCCTAGGAAAATACCATTTTGAAGTAGTCAAAAAAATCAAGTACCTCGGAATTACGATAACCAATAAAGGAAGCAGAGAAGCAGAAATCAAGGAGAAAATAATAGCAACAAACAAAGCCTACTACAGCAACAAAAAGCTACTACATGATAAAAACCTGACAAAGAAGACAAAAATTAAAATATACAAAACCTTAATAAGACCAGTACTACTATATGCCGCGGAGACACTAACTATGACAAAAAAAAACGAAGAAGAATTGAAAATAGCAGAAAGAAAAATAATACGTTCTATCCTAGGACCAATAAAAACAGAGGAAAGTGAATACAGAGTGAGAATGAACTTTGAAATAGAGCAAGAACTGGGCGAAGAAAACATAGTAAAGAAGATAAAGCAACAAAGGATAAGATGGATAGGACACGTTTGGCGAGCAAACGAGAAAGATGCAATAAAAGCTATAGTACTGTGGGAACCAGGTGGAAAAGGAAGAAGGGGTAGACCAAGATCAACATGGTTGAAGGAAGTGGAAGAAGACCTGAGAAAAGCGGGAATACAAAAATGGAAAGAAAAAACAAAAAACAGAAATATTTGGAGAGACATAATACAAAGAATGTAAAAATAGGAAAACGGGGACTAATCCACCCCAAAAGCTGGATTTAGAAAGCTTCATTGAAGCGGCACAACCCCCGAGGGGGTGTTAAGCCACTATATATATATAATGATAATACTTCAATATGAATTTGTTCTAAACGTCTTTTAGCTGAATAGGTTAAATTCATTTACGTTTTTATAGGATTTCTTTCATATTTACATTTGGGACATAATTTACAATGGTTTACATAATTTTGAACAGTTTTCATTGGTTAGGTCAGTAATATTTTAGTTTTATCTGTTTTAGGGTTGTCAGTATACCTCTATGATTTGTTTACCCTTCATGATAATTACGAATGATTTCTATTTGATCTTCTAGTTTATGAACATCCTCAAGAATTGAGCTACATTTAATTAATTTCATTATATTATGTTTAAAGAATTTTTTAATAACGTCATTAAAATTATAATATAAGTTATCTTGGATTAGACAATAACATTTTACATTTGGTTCCAGGTAATTTTTTATAAAATTAATTATATCTTCATTTAATCTAGTATTAGATATTT
This sequence comes from Pterostichus madidus, assembly GCA_911728475.2. Classification (NCBI taxonomy): domain Eukaryota; kingdom Metazoa; phylum Arthropoda; class Insecta; order Coleoptera; family Carabidae; genus Pterostichus; species Pterostichus madidus. Next base: position 16,777,296 of record OU452316.1, on the reverse strand, counting down.
GAACTGTGATTCTTTGTTTAATTCCAAATAATTTTTCTATTGTAACTGGATTTGTCGTGAAGGGGACCTTTTGAATAATAATTTGGTTATTTTCGATGTTAATAGAAGAGTCAATTATAGTTATGCCGCTGATAGTGATTTCTTCGGCTGAATGTATTGTACTTATGTCGTTTTGGTCATCTTTTACCCCCCGGTTACTGTCTATATCGGTTTCTTCTACTTCGTTTACAAATATTTCTACTGGGTTAAAAATATAAATTTTAATTTTTATATTTGACATTTTGAAAACATTAACAATGATTTGTTTTACTTTTTCCCAAACTAATTCGTCTCGTCCGCATCCTAATTTAGGAATACATAATTCATGTATTTCATTTTGTATCAGAAATTCTTTTAATGAATTCAGTGTTAAGGATAGATTTTCATAACTCGGTTTTTTAAAATGATTTCGTTTAGTAACTAAATGGAATAAAAGTTTATTATTTTCAATTCTCTGGATTAGAATGTTGGTTACGTTATATTTTAAGTTTACCAAGAATTTTTCATCTATTTGTACCTCTAGGCTTTTTCCTAATTTTAGATCTTGACTAATGCAATGTGCAATATTACTATGGAAAATTAGTATATTTCCATGTATTTCAATTATTTCGAAATTATTAATTTTTATTCGCGATGGTGCGTTTGCGTTTTGATTTAATTTTCCTTTTTTGTACTCGATTTCATAATTATATTCTTCCAATCGTAATCCCCATTTTATTAATTTGGAATTGGGATACTTCAATGAAAAAAGCTATTGGAGGGGTTTGTGATCCGTTACAATTTTGAATTTTGTGCCATACAAGTATTTGATTGCCCAACCGATTGCCAATATTTCTTTCTCTATGAATGAGTAATTAATTTCATGTTCGTTTAAAGTTCTGATTGCGAATACGACGGGCAACTCTACCTACTGGTCCTTGAGACAGAATGGCGCCTACTGCAAAATTGCTCGAGGACGAAGGGTTTGTTGAAGTCAGGTTACTGTGGTATTGGGTCGTTAGTCAGTAGAAGTTTACATTTTTCGAAACATTTAATGTATTCTTCGTTTTTTATATCAATTTTTGAATTCTTTTTTAGGCATTGCGGCAGCGGCTTGGTAATTTTGGAAAATTCTTTTATAAATCGACGATAGTACCGTAGTAATTCTAGGAACTCTTTAATTTCTGTCGTCGTTTTTGGAATGGGATATTCAAGAATGGCATTTATTTTGTCGCGGTTTGGCTTTACGTCATCTTTTGTGACTACGTGTCCCAGATAAGCTACTTTCTTCTGTAAGAATTCTGATTTGTCTATTTGGATCTTTAAGTTTGCATCTTTAAGTTTTTGGAATACTTTTTTAAATATTTTGAATATGTTCTTCAAGATTCGTTCCTAAAATAATTATGTCGTCAAGATAGACAAGACATATTAAATCTTTTAATACAAAATTAATTAGGCGTTGAAAGGTACTAGGTGCATTTATGAGACCAAACAGCATTCTTTTAAACTCATAATGTCCGAACTCGACGCTAAAAGCTGTCTTTGCTATATATTTTTCATTGACTTCGATTTGATGAAATTCCAAGGCAATGTCTAGTGTAAAATAATTACAATTTCCGAGTTTATCTAGGATATCGGTAATATTAGGTATCGGTAATTTATCCTCTATCGTTTTTTCGTTCAGTTTCGTGTAATCTATAACCATGCGGAATTTTCTTTTACCCGATGCGTCTGGTTTTTTTGGAACGACCCACACTGAGAATGACCAGGGTGAGAAACTATCTTGTATTATACCGTCTCTAATTAATTTTGAAATTTGTTCTCTGACTTCTTGTTTATAAATTTCGGGATACTGATAAGTTTTAGCATACGTGGGAATTTCATATTTGGTATTAATGTCGTACTTTATTTTATTAGTGAATGATAGTTTGTTTTCATCTTTATAAAAAATTGTTTTGTATTCTTTAATAATTTTTAGTACTGCCCGTTTTTCTTCCTCGTGTAAATGTTCTAGTCCGATAATTCAAATTTTTATTCTACAATTTATAGTTTCCTGCTCAAATTTATTAATATCGTTAGATATTTCATATTTATTTAGTTCAATAAAATTTTCAATTCTGAATAATCCTGAATTTCGTTAGTATTATTTAAGATAGGATATATTAATTTATTATTTTTTATTTGTGCTATGCCATCAAGCAACCCTATTTTATTATTTTCATTTTTCTCTAATAAGTTGTCTTTATTTGGGAAATTGATTTTGAACATACCGATTTTATATTCTTTCGGTTTCAATTTATTTTTGTGAATTGTATTTTTAAAACAGTTTAACTGGAATTTCTCATTTAAGAAGATTATTATATTCTTTTTAATTTCTATTCTAGCATCTAAAATTTCTAAGGTATCTAATCCAAATAACAAATCAAATTGATCATGAAACTTAAATAAGTAACATTTATTTTCTTTTCCTTTATATGTAAATTAGATGAATTCGTTTCCTTGAGATATTCCATGTGCAGTATACATAGTAAAGTGTTCATTATAGATTTTAAATTTATTTTTATACGCAATTTCCGGATTTATTAAGGATCGTGTGAATCCGGTGTCGTTTAAGCATTTATATTCTTTTAACTGTAAGACAGGCATTTTACTTGTATAATTTAAATTCATTATTTCACCCGGTTGTTGTGGAGGCACGGATCTTCTAAAAAATAGTCATCGTAAGTTATATATTCCTGTTCGTTTTCTAAATTAAAAATTTCTTCATTTTGCATCTCATCGTTTGAGAAATTTGAAGTTTCGCAAGTGGGATTTTGTTCGTTACTTATGTCATTATTAAATAGTTCTGCACTAATGAAATTAGGCATTTGTCTATAATTTTGTCTGAATTGCGAAGTACTTAGCCTTGGCGTAAATGTTTGTTTTGTTGAAATACTCATTGGGGTCGGATTTAATATAGCTGGTTTATTAAAAGATAGTCTAATAAAATTTTGATTATTTGGTTTCGTTATCGTTTGAGAATTTGGATTATTTAGGTTACTTTAAAAGTTACGATTAAAATTTGTATTCGGGTAATAATTTGGTCTGATATTCTGTGGTCAATTTATTTTAAATCTTTGTGTCATAATAGGTTTCTGGATTGGTTTGGTGTTAGTTTTAAATACTTCTTTCTGGAAGTCATTAGTTAAAATATGTAAAGCAATATTAAGGTCTTCGGGACTTTTAGTTCACATAAGGGATCCTAAGTGTTCTTTTAAACCTGGAAGTAAAACTCTTAATGCAATATTTCTACCCATTTGATTTAATATTTCTTGTCCTTGGGCTTCTACGATATGATTTTTGACATAGGCAATATACATATTCAATACTTCTAAAATATTATCATAAAATTCGAAACATGTTTAATTATTTTGTTTCAGGTACGTTAATTCAATAATGAGGGTGTAACAATCCCTCTTATCCGCGTATGTATTTATTAACACTGTCTGTAGGTCGTTCCAAGTTACAATGGAATAATTAGAAATGTTGATAGCGGCGTCACCTTTTATTTTATTTAGAATACTCATTATAAGGTATTCATTCCTAAAGTCATTTACATCTATGCGATTAAAGAACTTATTTACAAGTTTCTCAGATATTTGAATAAATCTGGCTAAAAGTTTTGGTTCCCCTGTAAATTCGGGAAGCATATATTCTATATATTCTTTCTTTAATTGTGGCACTGCCATATTGACAATATAATAGTATTTTAAAAATCACACTAACTATATAATCAATTTCAAATTAACAAAGAAGGAATGGCAATAATGTACTCTCAATAATATGATTTTCTTCATTGAGATCACTAGGTTCTGGTTGCCGACTCGATGCGGTGTAGAGCTGCAGGAGTTCTAACACGCTGGCTCCTGGGATGGGTTCGTCTGGTACGGCCACTTATTTCTCCTTACGTAGATCGGACTCGTACTACGGTGTTGTACTCAGAAGAACAATTTTTTTCTATCACTTTGTTTATTACCGAATTAATCGTAGTAACGAACCGAGATTTTATTGATTGATTACTCGTTTCGGTAATCCTGTGGCAATATTTATAATTTAGTCTGTTATTGTTAAATTATGTGTTTAGCTTTACTCGTTTTAGTTAATTTATGGTTATGAGTTTGAGAAAATATTAAGTATCATGAGAATGATATGTTTGGGGTTGTGTTTGTGTTTCTAAACTAATAAATTATAGTCAAGTGTGCCTGGGTCTGTCTGAGTGACGCCGAATGTGGAAACATGTTGGAATAGGTGAGGGATGAAGAGTCGTGTGTAAATGGTTAAGGGTGCATGGTGACTTTGTAGATAGTTTTAAGATAGTGTGTATCCGGCCAGAGACGAGAGAAGTTGAAAGGTTAATCATTTGTAATTATATATTTTAATAAAACTGATGTACATATTCTCTGTACTTCGTGTATTATTTATCCTGACAAATACATGAATAGAGAAGTGCAGAAGGAGCATTAATCACGGAAAAAGTTACATCGTATTTAGGCGACAATTATCAGAAGTGGATAGATTTCTAAATTGTTTTATATTAGATTGCGACAATTATCAGAAAGTAGGATAGAATTCAAAGTGCCTAAGATTGAACTCAAAGTGTCTGAATTTGAACTGTAACAGTGGGATAGAACTTAAAGTGTCTAAGTTTGAACTGTAACAGTGGGATAGAGCTGAAAGTGCCTGAGATTGTGCTCGTGTCTCTTGGAAATTTAGTGCGTGTGTCAGTTTTATTCGTGTGAGTTAACTTTACAATTATTCTACGAAGGGTGCAAGACGTGGACAACAGGAAGCGGAATCGGAGAGTTGCAGCAGTGGTCGCAGCGGTACCTGCGTAAGTGCCAGGGGCGTACATCTGGGTGGTGTACGTGAGTTATTGCCGGTGTTCGATCCTGTAAAGGGTTGCGATATTGGAGAATATATCGCCAAGCTGGAAGAGTTTCAGCGCCATTACCGATGGAACGACGTCGAGATTCGGAATTATGCCCTAGGCAACTTAAGTGGAGTTGCGAGGAGCTGGCGAGACAGCGACCCCTTAGGTGATCGTATCTGGAGCGAATGGAAGAGGCTCCTGCAGAAAACGTTCCCGAGTCGACAGTCTGCGATGAGCTTGAGGTTAGAAGCTCAAAAATACCATCGGAGATACACTCAAGATGTACTCGAGTATGTGTACGAGAAGTTTGCACGCTGCAATCGTGCAAAAATGGAAGAATGTGAAACAATCGAGTGGATTGTTGACGGGTTAGATAGTTCGGAGTATCGTGTTTTTCTCGGTCCGTTGTTTCGGTATAAAACTGTGTATGAATTGATAGAGGCAATTCAAAGTGTAAATCATTTCGGAAATCAAGTTAAAAGTAACAGAGACAGTGTTGGGCGTGATAGAGACAGTAACAAAGTTCATAAGGTTAAAAATGTTAAAGAAAATCAACGAGAAGTGATTGTGAAATGTTACGCGTGCGGTGAAATAGGACATATGGCGAATAAATGAGAGAATAAAACAAACGTAATAAAGTGTTTTAATTGTTCGGAGGATGGACATTATTCGCGCGATTGTCCTAAGAAAGAAAGTAAAAACAATTTGTGTATTTCGGTCAAAATATCAAAATTATAAAATGTAAACTCTGTAAAATCGTGTGTGAAAATCGTGAAACCGTTACCGTAGAGAAATTCGTGTCGTCGTGCGAAATTGCAGTTCGCGGAGGCGTCGGAGAGCGTAGTGTTCGAGTCGCGATCGGTGGAAGTGCCACTGATCAAGTCGCCGGCGAGGATGCCGTCCGAGTTTGATGTGGTTGAGAATCACTACTTAGCTGAGTGCGACGCGATAGTGATTGATGCAGAAGTGACAGCATCGCCAACAGAAGAGAAAAGTGTTCCAGCTGTCGAGGACGATGCTACCTGCAGCGGAAATAGCACTACGTATGAAAGTAGCGAGCTGAATTTGGGCGTCGTGTCCGAAGAGGTCGAGCGGAACGAGTTCCGACGGTATTCCGGTGAAGGCAAGAGGCCAATGACGCCGACTACCAGAACATCGTGTCCGAAGACGTGGATGATGTGCCCGAGAGTGTTAACGACGAGGTGGTCGCAGCTGACAAGGCTACGTGTCACAATTTGGGGGTCACTAGTGAAGAAGTCGAGCGAAACGAATTCCGAGGGTTTTGCGGCGAGGGCAGAGAGTCCATTGGCGTCGATTACCAGAATGTCGTGTCCGTAGACGTGGATGACGCGCCCGATAATGTTGACAAAGTGGTGGTCTCGTTTGATGAGACGGATGTCGTCGTTACGAATAATTTTAATGGAAGTAGTGACGTGGATATGAGCGTCGCATCTAGTGAAATTGTTGACTTCGATAGCATGTACGATAACTGCAGCATGAAGAACGCGGACATGGACGATGCAGCCAGCTGCGCGGTGAACGAGATCGACAACGAGTGTGGTGCAGCCCACGATGAGGGCTACGTATCAGCTAGTGATACTACTGTGAATGTGAAGTGTAGAGCGGATAATTTAGTGGATATAACGTTTAAAGAGATTGATGTGGTTCGCGATAAGTGTTGTGAGGTGTGCCATAGTAGAATGAAAATCGCTAATAAACATCTAAATGTGCGCCCAGTGAAATTGCAAGTGAAGCAAAAAGAGTTAGTGTTTTAGACATGTTCTTGTAAATTAGCTGAAAATCTAGTTTGTGCTAGAATTGATGAGGACATCATTCCATCAGGATAGCCGAATTGTGGCAATATTTATAATTTAGTATATTATTGTTAAATTATGTGTTTAGTTTTACTTTTTTTAGTTAATTTATGGTTATTGGTTTTCGAAAATATTAAGTATCGTGAGAATGATATGTTTGGGGTTGTGTTTGTGTTTCTAAACTAATAAATTATGGTCAAGTGTGTCTGGGTCTGTCTGAGTGGCCCCGAATGTGGAAACATGTTGGAATAGGTGAGGGATGAAGAGACGTGTGTAAATGGTTAAGGGTGCATGGTGACTTTGTAGATAGTTTTAAGATAGTGTGTTTCCGGCGAGAGACGAGAGAAGTTGAAAGGTTAATCATTTGTAATTATGTATTTTAATAAAACTGATGTACATATTCTCTGTACTTCGTCTATTATTTATCCTGACAAATACACGAATAGAGAAGTGCAGAAGGAGCATTAATCACGGAAAAAGTTACATCGTATTTAGGCGACAATTATCAGAAGTGGATAGATTGCTAAATTGTTTTATATTAGATTGCGACAATCCTACCACGACTACGATAAATAAATAATAAGTACGTAACAAAGGTTTTTTTTAAAATTGCTTATTTTACTCAACAGCTCACAACTCAGTTGTTTACTATGATCTGTGTAACAGACAGGATGTACAAGAAATAATCGTTTGCAAAATTGTTGATTAGATTGCGTCTTTAAGACACATGTCATGTTATTCACCTTTTGGAACACGCGCGATCGTCTGAGGTATTTGCCACATTCAGCGAAATTATTGCGATCTAGCATTTATTTAGTATAAATGCCGTAGTTTAAGATAGTTCGTGGATGATAGTAGAGATAGTATATAATGTAGCACACAGTTTGAAAGTAGTAGATGTTAGTACGTAGATAGTAGTTATGATTCGTGAGTAGAAGAATATTCGAGGGTGTCGAGAATATGATGTTATTAATTTGTTATTTGTTGTTTAATTAATTCATTATCTTTATTTTATGTTAGTTTTTATTATGTTGTTTTAATAAAATATTTACCACTCGCACATGCAGCATCTCATTACTTATTATTCAACTTCAGCACGTCGACAATCAGTGGTCAAGATAAATTCTCGGGATAGACACCCTCGAATATTCTTCTACTCACGAATCATAACTACTATCTACGTACTAACATCTACTACTTTCAAACTGTGTGCTACATTATATACTATCTCTACTATCATCCACGAACTATCTTAAACTACGGCATTTATACTAAATAAATGCTAGATCGCAATAATTTCGCTGAATGTGGCAAATACCTCAGACGATCGCGCGTGTTCCAAAAGGTGAATAACATGACATGTGTCTTAAAGACGCAATCTAATCAACAATTTTGCAAACGATTATTTCTTGTACATCCTGTCTGTTACATCTGAATACAATTCTATCTTTTACAATAATACATTCCTAATCTAACAGTAACCTAATACATGAGATAAGGTGCTCTCGGCAGACATGCTGATGTTGCATTGTTGGGTTGGACACAACTTACACACGAATTACATTAATCAATTAATTTTCTTTACCAATTATACCCGTAACATTCCACGTACCAAACTTGCATTCATTAAATTTCACCCATATATTCTTCATTTAACCAAAAGAAAAAAAAAAGAAAAGAAGAGTTCTCCCAGTAAAAGAGTAGAAGTTAAAGTAGCTTACCAAGCTTATCCTTAACTATAAATGAAAATAGAAATCAATTACATTCACACAGCTGTCAAAAGTCAATCACACCTAAAAACAAAACATAACTCAGCGTTTCTATACTCGTAACCAATATAAACAAATAACGATATGAAAGAAAATATACTATAAAAAAACTATACTACTATAAAAATTAAAGATAACACTTATCTTAGTAAAACGATATTCTAAAAATCCGGTGACAAATAATATATTTAAATCCAACTCAAAAAACCAAGTCAAAAACCCATATAAATTTCTCACTTGACGGGCGAGTGCTATTTATTCTGTTATCTAGGCAACTATATATTTATAATATATATATATATATATATATATATATATATATATATATATATAAATTGTGGGATGACTAGCACAGTGGTATGAAGTCGGCCTGTGGATCCTGAGATCCCTGGTTCGATTCCCACAGGCGACAAATTTTCATAATTTGAAAAAGCTATCCCTGTGGCTCCTCCACCACTAACATGTTTGGGGGCCGTGATTTGACGACTGGTAACCGCACTTCACGCGCAAAATATATCACTTACCGAGATCTGCTTTAGCAGAGTGCCACACCCAGTAATGGGTAGAAGGCGTGATGATATATTTTTTTTTTTATTTTATATATATATAAATTATAATATTAAACAAATTAACTTTTTTAAAAAGACTTTAGGAATTCCTACTGATACAGATTTTGAATTAAGACTACTTAAAACATACAAAGAATATTCCCTAAACTTCAACTACGTATAATGTAATATGATAATTTGTTTGTTGGAGTAGAATTAGATAAGTCGGATATTTGACTTTTATTTAAGGAAAAAGTTTATAAAAACAATTTTCCAACTTATTGGATTTCTTGGCTTTATCCAAGATTATAAATTTATATAATTAAATTCGCCTACGTTTCAGGCTGAGGTGAACTCATCCCCGGGTCTACAATTATTAATAAAAAATAAATTAATTAATACATGTCATTATACAAATCACTTACAAAAAGGAAATATTTTTAAATTTTGGGAAACAAGAAACTTACCAAAAATAAATATTCGATGACCTCACATTAAAATAATTAAACAGTTTTAATAAAACCATGAGTCAAACATATGAGAGGACTCATGGTTTTTTTAGACCTGAGGATGGGCTTAACTCAGCCCGAAACGTAGTCGAATTTAATTATTTAAATTTATAATCTTGAATACAGCCAAGGTATCCAATAAATTGGATTTTTTTTAATATGATAATTCTAGATAAATTCACGTTCTAAAAAGTATTCATTGTCTATGTCAGCATTATTCCGCCCCTTCATCAGAAAGGAACATCTCCTGTTAGCTCGATTTGTTCTTCTTCCGATTTCGAATTAATGATCGGTTTTCTTAGTTTCCTTGATTTTATCGACTTTATTAAAAACTACAGTCCAATTATTATGATTAACAGATCAAACGTAACAGTCCATACACTTGGCACATGGATATTGATGGTTTCTTCTTTAATAGTGACTACAGGGTGTAATGAAATGTCTTCTAGTTTCACAGGGTTTAAGTTTATTGAGAAATTTGTTAATGTCGAAGTATTAACTGTGAAATTTAATTTTGATAAAAGTTATAGGTTTTCTTTATTCTTTATTCAAAAATATTATTTTTTGTCGATTATATATTATTTCACAATTCTTAACATTTTTTATTAAGTAAATTCCGCGTTGAGTATTGATATTTACTTCGTCTAAATACCTAAGCGTTATTTTATCTTCGTAAAGGAATATTAATAAATACTTGTTAATTTCCGGAATTAACTCGAATGGTTTTCTTTCATGTTGATTTTAGAATAGTGACACTACGTAGAGGATTGTTGTTGTAAGATATCTTGTTCACATGATGACTGATGGTGGTTGTAGAATTTGTTTGGGCACTGATAAACCTTGGTGGTAGTACATATGTCATTTAGAGGCATTATTTCAGTATTAGATTTTAGAAAATATCTTGCACTTGGAATAATCGTTACAAATTCTGAATTGTGTATTGTTGGTATAGGATATAAGTAAAACAGTTCAAATTATTTTTCAAAGTTAATGGGAATTGATATTAAATAGATTATTTGTCATAGTTCAACTTTACAGTCTATAGTGAAAAATTATGACCGGCTGATTGTCAATTGTTTTTCCCAAAATTATAGAAACCTACCGGGTTTGGTATAAAATTAAATATTTTCGTTCAATAAAATAGGTAAAAATTGTAACTGATTATCAATAGTTTACCTAAAAGTCATTGAAAATATACCTTTTTAGTTCCTGTAAGGAATAATGAATCAGTCACTAGGTGCTGTATAAATTAATAAGTCTTCAAAAATATTTTTCGTCACGGTAATATCTAACTACATAATAAAAAGTATCTAATTATTACAAACCTTTATACGGTGATAGTTGAATGGTAGACATTGTATTGTTTCTTGTGAAAACACAAGAACAACTTGTGTAGAACAATGATGACCTTCGATGTTCCATTATGAATCCATCATAGGAATTAAATCGTATCTATATGGAGCAATAACACGCGTACTTAAAAATATGCTGATCAAATTTTCAAATATTTAAGCGATATTATACTATTTCAAATGTATATATTACTTACCACATATATTTTATCCTGATGTACGGCAGTGTAGTTACCAGGATAAACAGATACTGCTAAACCATCTTTACAAGTGAGAGTAATGTTTATGTCTTGAGCAGTAGGTCTGCATGAAAGAAATATGCGCCATGGACTTTTTCGAAACAAGCTCATTTTAGAAGTAATAACAGTTAATTGAGTATCACCTTAAAAAGAGATAATTATCATTTGGACAATTTTCAGCTTGCATTGATTAAATATTTCTACTGCATGACTAGAATTATACATTTGCAAATTTTGAATACGGGATGACCTGAGTCTTACAGCATGGTACGGAAATGTAAGTTAAAAAAGTTTACATTTGGGAGGTGTGGTAAACTGGGGAACTTAATAAGGAGCTGTATAGGAGAATTGGATTATAGGGTCTGCAAGGAGGCCGGGAATCCATCTGCTTATAAGGTCACTCGGAAGGCTAGGAGGTTGATAGCGGCCGAATGATTTCTTAGATGGCTCAGCGAATGTAGCTCTGAAGCAGAAACCATATGAATTGTGAGGCAAGGTCTGTGACTCATCGTCGGCGATGGGCGTTTACGTTATCGCCGACAAAAAAGAAGCTAATGCGGCAATCATCGTATACGGGTACGCTCTTGATATAATGACAATACTTGAATTGCTGACAGATATTGGAGTATGCGTGTCATAGAACATAGAATATTTAGAAAGAATGTTGGACAAGATGGATATCTGCCCACTATTGGTTGGTGTGAATGCTAATGCGGTATCGTTTTTATGGCTTAGTAAAGGAAAGATCAGATATGGCGAGAGATTTTCTAAAAAAATTTAATTGAATATTATTTGTTTGCTTCTATAAAAAGTTTTTATTCAAATCATGACGACAAAATAAGCTCTACTCTACAGGATTAAAAAAATATATTTTAAATACACATCTGAGTATCGTAATTTCTGCTAATTTAAAAATATATCACTTCCTGCATATTTAACGCTATACAGAGTTTTCTTTTCTTTTAGGTGTTTTATCCTTATACAATTTTGTTCATTGAATGTATTAGAGTTTACTTATAGTGAATATGTAAATAAAATACGCGTTTTCGCATCAGTGGCTGTAAATAGGTTAAAATATGTACAATATAAGTGAGGTACGAACCACGGACGAAGACGTATATCTTGCTGGATCTCCTGGGCGTGTTGAAGTCTACATCTATTCCGTGGCAGTAGTAGAAGCCGACATTCAATCCAGACACATTATAAATGGTCAATATTGTCTCGTGTTTATAATGAATTTCTTTGTCATTATACATATTGGTTATGTTTTTCTGGGTAATGTTGAAATACTGTAAATAAAAAAGACATTTATAATAATATTTTTATTTGATTTATCACCAGAACTGATTTTATTTTAATGGGGTAGGTGACTCAGTGGTATCGAGTCGGCCTGTGGACCTTGACAATTCTGGTTCGATCCCCAAAACCGACAAACAATTATCACCTCATTAAAATTACCCCTTGGTTTTCCCTCCACAAACACCTTTGAAGGCTGTGATTTGACGGCTGATAACCTTGCTTCACATACATACATACATATATTCAAGCTATATTCTTTAAAATGGGGTAGCACAAACTCTAAAATCAATTATAAAATATTAACTCATTGCATTCATCATATAATCACCTTTTGTCAATCATTCTCATCCAAACACACCATATAAACTCATTTATTTATTACACTCGAAATCATTTACCACACAATAAACTTTCAATCACTACTATTCACTTATCTTCTTCCTATGACGTACATGACATATGCATCTCAAATTACTCACGCTTACTTCTAACAACGAATCTAATAACGAATATAACAACGAATCTACAAAGAAAAGAAAAGACGAAAGAAAGGTTTCTATCCTCCTTCAAACCACTTTAGCTTCAACCACATTCATAATTTCTTTCATACAAACTTGTTTATTCCTCATACTCGGAAACTTCCGCTCACGCAACAATCCTTCAATCATATTCATCCATTTATTCATAGGTCGTCCACGCAATCTTTCACCATCAATTTCACCAACATATACCTGCTTCACCAGTCTCTCATTCGACATTTGTTCTACATGCCCAAATCATCTCAACTGACTTTCTACCTACATTCTTTTCAATTTCACACTCATCATACACCAAGGTATTCCGGACACGATCTCTTCTAGTATAACCACACACACCCCGCAAATACCTCTTTTCCACAGCAGTTATACGACGTTTATGTTTCTTTATCCACATCCAACATTCATTACCATAAATCAATGTAGGCACTAAAACACCATTATACACACTCAATCGAGCATCTCTGGATACATTCACTTTTCGAGCAAAGTTTCCCAGAGCTCCCAATACCTTGCATCCCGCAGACATTTTTCTTTCAATCTAACAATCAATACGTCCATCATTTGAAAACATAATACCCAAATATACAAAACTAATGCACTTGACCCAATTCAGCACCACTATTTTCCTTCCGTTCGCATTCACCCTCGCATCACCAAACTTACCCAATACATTCCCAGAAATGATTCTCTGAACTTTTACCCAGCCATTTAAATCACCACATACAATAACTTTCTCACCTGAATCACATGAATCTATAACACTATCTAACAAACTCCAAAATCTATCTTTTTCAAGATCATTTTTGGATTCATTTGGACACAACGAAGATTCTATGAAAGCCCACCTTTAATCTTTGCCAAAGAATTCTCGATGATATCGTACACGGTATGATTCGGAATACATTTAGTTTGTAACAATTGAGGATGAATTTTTTTAATAATTTCTAAAACCCTATTATGTGACATCCAGCATGGTATGATTCGTAATACTTTATGTTTAAAACAATTCACGATCGTCAAACTTTTTTTTTTATTTAATCTGAATGTTTTTCTAACGCCCTTTTATAAAACACCAAACACGGTATGCTTTAAGTTTGAAACAATTGAATGTCGTAAAAAAATATATTTTTTAAAATTTCGTCTGTAAATTCTTCTAAAGCCCTTTCATATGACATCAAACACGACATGGTTCTGATCACTTCAAGTTAAAAAGAATTGATTGTCGTAAAATTTCAATCAAATACGTGTTTTATTTCCAAAACACTTTGATAAATTAACAAAATTCTTTAGACGTCATTTATGACAGTTCAACATTTATATTTTGTATGTACATGAAATCAATTGAAAATTTTCTCTAAACCTTTTGAAAAATTGTTGGAAATCGTTGGAATATTATTTCTGACAGCTTTTATTCGAGTTATCTTTTTATACAGTATAGAATTTATTAAAATGAATAAATTGCACTTATCCTTTTCTTCACAAAATGTATTTCAATAATACAATATTTTCTTCCCAAAATTCATAAAAAACAAGAGTTTCATACGAATTGTTTGGAATATTAACTTACCTGCTGGCTAAACATTTGATTAAAATATTTAGCGATTTAAATTTGGACTTCGAATTTTCTTTAAAGAATTCCGAACATTTAATTAACGTTCGAAATCAACCCTGCGGACATACTCGAATCTTTTGGTGTAATCGCCCTATTCCGAACTTTCCTATACCAGAAACAATAGAAATAATGAAAGAAAAACTCTTACTATGTAATTTAGAAAAAGATATCGTTAAGGAATATATTCTGCTGACTAAAACTTGCATGGAATTGAATGCTTTCAGTTTCAATAACAATTATTACCGACAATCGTTTGGTACCGCCATAGAAAATCCCCTATCTCCTTTCCTAGCTAACATTTTCCTCGACAATTTGAAAAAAAATACTGGAATCGCAAACTGATATATTTCCACGAATTTGGAGAGATATGAGATATGTCGACGATGTCTTTGCCGTGGTAGATTCAGGTTTCGATTTAGGCAAATTCTTGAAAATTATTAATTCACAATACCCCACAATTAAATTTACCCATGAATTAGAAACCCACAACATCCTACCTTTTCTAGGTTTGAAATTAATATAAACCCAAGATTCAATAGAATTTAACACGACTTTAAAAATAAAAATTAAAACTAAGAAGTATCATAAATTTACCCATAACAACAACTTACATAATAAATTTTCCAACCTTTTTAAGAAAGTAGACATTGATTTAACATTCTACAATAAATTTACTACAAAATATTTTTTGAACATGAAATTAGAAACAGAAAATAGTTTAGAATACAAGCAAATCAAAATACCTAGGACAAACTAATCGCAAAATTAAAACACGTATTTAGGAACACATATACCATCTTAAAAACAAACACATATTTAATTCAGTTTTAGCATTACATCACCACAACACAGATCATAACTTTAATATAGAAGATGTAAAATGTAAAAAACTGTGTAATAATTATAAACAAACATATTAAAAACCATAATAATGAAGAAACATTGTAAACAATTGTTAAACACAGACCATTCTCCATTGGAGAATTCCCTACTAAAATTTGCAGAAACCAATTGTAATCCAGATCATTAAATGTATTTTCCTTTTAACCGTAAAGATGTTTCGAAATATAAGATCACTGTAAAATCCAACCATTTCACTTGTCAGAAGTTAGGGAGTGAGCTACAGCATTTTGGTAACTGGAGGGGAAGTGCGGGGGAGAGGGTGTTGTGTGGTTAGTGTAAGTATCGGCGCGGGGTTGTTCTATTGTATGTTAATTAGGTAGTTGTTGGCGTGTTTTTTTTTATTTGTATTTTATGTTAATTATGCGTATTATGTCTTTGGGTTGTACGTGCTAATAGTTTCTTATTTTGGTGTGGAAAATATTAAATTAGGGTGAATATGTGAAGACATCAAAGTATGTTGGGCCGGATGCAACACCTGTTTATTTGAAATCTTAAGGTTTCTTCATTGAAAATAGTTTTTAAGTTTTGAATATAAATAAATTGTTTAAGATTACGTGTCTTTTTGAAATACTGGATGTTGCATACCTATGAAATCTGGTTAAATGTTCATTTGAAATATTTTTTGAGTTTTGAATATACATTAAAATGCGAGTCTAACGGTTGTTAAGCTGTTTAATTTGTACGTGATTTTCTGTTGGTTTGTATGCAGTGACAAAATCGTTATAGGGGGTACGAGATAATCTGGTGATTCGTATATGATATCGGTAATATTCGTTATTGCACGTTTTGTATTAATCAGAGTTATTCTGTATAAATACTGGATTGTTTGCGTGTTAAAGACGCATAGCGGGATCACCAGCTGTTGTCTCCAGTACACTACAGAGAGTACCTACGTCAGGTGAGAAATATAAACATTTACATATTAAACAATCGACTGATAAATTTAATTTTGTTAGAATGGACAAAATTTACGCTATCGGTGCCGTGAAGGATATCAAACCTACTTTGAATTTAGAAGAACTAGGGTTGGATAAAATACATAAAGTTTATAACACTAGTATACATGTGTTAATTTGTAATATTTTTGTCTGCTAGAAGTTTGGAATATAATCGATCCATCGTAAACTAATTATGTATGTCTTGTGGGCTTTAGTATTTACGTGCTAACCATTTTTCTCTGGAAACATTTTTAAAGATAGTTTTATGCGTTTTAAAAAAGCGTTGAATATGGAGTTTTAGAATACACCCGTCTTTACCAACCAATGGCGAGACTTGTTTTATCACAAAAAACATGTACGACGGTTTAAAAAAATGAAATTCAAAAATTTTATTAATGTTAAAAATTTAATAATTTCAAGTGCTATATTTGAAAAGTAGAATTATTGAAATGGAAATTTATAAAAATTGTAAGAATTTTTTACAAAAAACATCTCTGCATAAATTTAAACATCAAACAGCAGATTTAAGAAAATATATCTTTAAATCGTTGTTCGAAACATACAATACAATACAATAGTTTGTCAAGCATCGCTAACGAAATATTTTGGGATTTAACCCATTAAGATGGAAATGGACGTAAAACATATGTACTTACATTATGTAACATTGTCAAATAAATAACTATTCCTATAAGTTATACAAGAAGAAGATAGTTTAGACATGTATAATTTTAAAGTGAGAAAAAAAAAATTCGTTTCTAGATCCATAAAATTTTTAACATCGTATCGCCAAGAAAAACCAATGGCGAGACTTGTATGAAAACGTGTACAAAAAAGAAAATAAATAGGGATATAATACTTATTTGAGTTCTCGTGTTCAGTACTACGGTTAAGTAAAATGGCTGATGCTATTGCGTTCAACAATTTAATAACGATTTACAATATTTGTGATGAAATAATTCAAAGCCGAGAAGGATATAAAGAAAGTGAACATTTGCTTATTGATACAGAAGAGAGTTTTAAATATTTTTCTAACCCTGTTAAGATGGAAATGGACGCAGAATATATTTACTTATATTGTGTAATATTGTCAAATAAATAACTATTTAAAATATATTTTTGTTTACCTATTTATTTCCTATTAACTATTCAAAGAAAAAGATAATATCTTGAGTTTAGACAGGTACACTAGAAACAATATGGCGTATTTTATTGTACTCGCTATACAAATGGATGTCACTTTTCAAAAATGAAGGATAAGTTTAAAATGATAATAAATTAAAACCATTACTGCTAATGAAAATAAATTATTTGGAAAGTAGAATTATTGAAATGGAAGTTTATAAAAATTATTAAATTTTTACATGAAACATCGCTATATAAATTTAAAGATCAAATAGTAGAATTAAGAAAACAAATGTACAAATCATTGTCCGATAAAAACACTACTACACCATGTATTGTTAATGAAGTATTTTGAGAGCTGACCATGTATTATCCAATTAAAATGTAAATGGGTATAGAGTATATTGTACTATTACTTGAAAAATTAAAAACAATATGTGATAATGTCACAATGAATTATAGCAAGATGTTATACTATTAAAATAGTCATGGATTTGGAATATGTATACCTACTGTTACATGAATTATGGAAAATAATATGTATTAATGTTATAATAAATAACTATTTAAATAGTTCCAGAAATATTTTAACATCATATCTCCTCAGGAAAAAATGCTAGAGTCAAAATTTTTAGTAAAGTAAATAAATAAATATATCATCACGCCTTCTACCCATTACTGGGTGTGGCACTCTGCTGAAGCAGATCTCGGTAAGTGATATATTTTTGCGCGTGAAGTGCGATTACCAGTCGTCAAATCACGGCCCCCAAACATGTTAGTGGTGGAGGAGCCACAGGGATAGCTTTTTCAAATTATGAAAATTTGTCGCCTGTGGGAATCGAACCAGGGACCTCAGGATCCACAGGCCGACTTCATACCACTGAGCTAGCCATCCCATTTTAGTAAAGTAGAACAAATAAATTAAGTTCTTCGGGGATATTCTTACAGTTTTAATTTATTGTAATTTTTGAGCGAGAGAAAAAAATATTTAGTTTTTATTTAATACATTTTCCTGAAGTAATAATGAAACAATCTTTTAATATAGATATCATTTTGTAATCGGCTGCAAATTTGAAAATATTCAAGTGAGCATCAATTATTTCTAAAAATGAGGCATGTTAAAGAAAATATGATTTTCAATACAGTCAGCCGAATTTGTCAGTAGCACAAGAATAATGGACTCCTGAACCATAAAACCGATTAAATATGTAGTGACATCACAAGCCCGGAAGGTTCCTACAAGCCATAAGTATTTTCGCGCGACTGTTATATTATAACAATCACTATAATGTTATTAAAAGTTTGAATGCAGCATTTTCATCCACATACTTTTGTGTCTTTTATCCAATAAGTGTGCAGGCTGCGACCAGTATTTGCAAAAGTAATATATATATATATCCCGCCTTACTCAAAAGTTTCGACACACAATTTATTCTTAAATATTTAACTGTTAAAATCTAAATTAATTTTAAACGGTACAAAAATTTTATTAATAGAAATTAATTACAAAATTCGATTTATTGATTCAGTTAACTATTTACGAATGACTCTGTCAAGATTACCTCAGGCAATGGATCTGTCTGAGTCTTTTAAATAAGGATACTTTCCACATTTATTTAATACGTCTAATCAAGGTTTTACTAAAATGTAAAAAATAAACTAAATTCTTCAGCATTATTCTTACAATTTTAATTTATCATAATTTTTAAGCCAGAAAACAAGAATTTCGTTCTAGTTCCAGTAAAATAACATCACCAAACTAGATTCAAAACATTATGACATCGCTTCAGGGGGCGTACCTAAAATTCTTACACAGGAATTCTAGGAAAACCAAATTATAATATATTTGCGAATGTTGTTCTCGTTGACGTTGTAATATACGCCTAAGATTATGCATAATTAATAAACAAAAAATATAATAATGCTGGAATGTAACTTTGGATACACCACTGTTTATATAACGTCTCATAACATTATTAGAATAGTTTTTTCTACCTGCGATGTAAGGTCTACTGAACCGTGCGTATCTCGGCCACCGGTACACACAAAAATCAAAAGTACAGTTATTGTCGACACATTAGACATAGCTATAGACAAAAAGCCGACAAACGATAGAAATATGATATTTATTTTGTAAAATATACTGGAATGAAAAATTATGACTCCAGTAAAGCTGAATTATAATAAACTTTTGTAAAATAAATTTGTATTTTGAATTTGATTTGTAGAATATATTTAACCATTAATTGTAAACAAAAAATAAACCAAAAATTGTATCAGTGAACTGTTGAGTTAAAATTTTGCAAAAATGTTTCCGTATTTTCGAATATGATTTCTGAAATATATTTGTATATAACATTTTGATTAATAAATAAATAGTAAAACTATTTAATACTTTATTTGCGTATTTTTAATAAATACTTTAGCTTTATTAAAAGATTTGAAACCTATACGGAACATTACAGACTTCGTGCCAGATTAAAAATATATATGAAAGTGAATGCAAATCTAATTTAGATTGTCTCCTCAGGTTCTTTATAAAATAATAAGTAAACACCCTCCCTTAATAACCCTAGTATGATGGTGATGTCAGGTACCGCGTAGGAGACTTACATTTTAACCCTTAGTATAACAAGAGTTCAAACTTTATTTTCGTAATTTTTTTAAAGCGCTCATTTAAATTGTCTACTCAATATCTCTATGAACGGGAAAGTAAACACCCTCGCCGAATAACCCTAGTATGATGCTGTTGCCCGCTACCCCGTAGAACACGTGAATTTCAACTCTTATTTTGTAACTTATTAAATGTTATAAAGGCTATTCAGCAAATGAGTACGTTAGTGTTTTACAACTCTGGACGGATATGAGTGTCATTTACTACCCTATTGGCTGTTATTTTACCTCAAAGTATTGTGTCATTTAAAGATTTTCCATTAAAAACAATCGGCTGTGACTTTATTAAACTGTACGAACTTACCGTTTCATCGCTGAGCGACGCATTCTCTAAGTTCACGGCGATAGACGGAGTATGAATGATTTTATTTTGTATGATGCACGTGTCAGAAGTTTAGTTGTAGATAAGCGTGTGAAGCGTGGTGATGAATTGAGTACGAATGACTATTATTTGGTGGTATCACGTATACGTCTAGATAAATGTTGGAGAATGAGGGTGAAAAATACCGAAAAAATGTTTCATGTGAAATCCAGTGGGCTGCAGAATGAGTATGTTAGAGATTTGTTTGTTGAGAAAATAAATAAATCTTTGCCTGTATGTGAGCTTCATTTTGAATGCAGCATAAATGATGTTTGGTTGAAATTTATAGATACAGTTCTGAAATGTGCAAAATAAGTTTGTGGTGAATGTAGTCTACGCTCTTGTTCAAAGAATACATGGTGGAATAAAGAAGTAAAAGAAACGATTGTGTTGAAAATATGAGCATATTTGCGATTTCTAAATGTAAAAGATGTGCCTGGAAGTTTACGTGATAAATGCTTGCTGGAATACAAGAGGTTAAATAAATATGTTAAGAGAGTAGTGAGAGAGAACAAGGCGCGTTTTGATGATTTGATGAATGAAAGATTGACTTTAGGGCTTTATATGGTAGCATTAATAGACCGAATGATTGTACTGAAAATGTTAGAGAAAATGTTAGTGGTGATGAATGGGATATAGATGCAAGTGATGTTAGTTTCGCATTGATGCGTCTGAAGAATGGTAAGGCGCCCTGTTTGGATGGTATATCGAATGAGATGTTGAAGTATGGAGGCGAGAGGTTATTTAACTAGTTATTTTATTTGTTTAGATTTTGTTTAAAACAGTGTATGGCTCCCGATAATTAAAAACGTGCTATCATTTGTCCTTTATTTAAAGGTAAAGGTAGTTCGAGTGAATGTACTAATTTTCGTGCGATAAGTTTGCTGAGTGTGGTAAGGAAGTTGCACGGAAAGATTCTTATTCATAAGGTACGAACCTTAACAATCTCCAAGTTAAGCGATAAGCAAGGTGTTTTTTTTGCCTGAGAGAGGTTGTATGGATTAATTGTGTTATTTTCGTATGATTGTTGAAAAGTCACTTGCTAAGAACAAGAAGGTGTTCTGTGGCTTTCTCGATCTTAAAAAAGCATACGATAGTGTTCATCGCGAGAAATTATGGAATGTACTTCTACAGTACGGTATAAATGGTAATTTGTTGGGGGCAATTCGTGCGCTGTATGAAGGTAGTGAGGCTGCGGTGAGAGTTAATGGTAG
Organism: Pterostichus madidus; assembly: GCA_911728475.2. Taxonomy (NCBI): domain Eukaryota; kingdom Metazoa; phylum Arthropoda; class Insecta; order Coleoptera; family Carabidae; genus Pterostichus; species Pterostichus madidus. The sequence goes on along the minus strand of OU452316.1, from coordinate 16,755,474 downwards.
ATTGAGTGATTGGTTTTGTATAGATATTGGCGTCAAACAAGGTTGTGGGATGTCTCCGTGGCTCTTTAATTTGAACATGGATGTGTTGCTACGAACGGCGTTGACTGGGATGGATGGTATACATATTAGTGGTAGTGTTGTGCCTACGTTAGCGTATGCGGTTGATGTTGTTGTTATGGGTGAATCCGAAGAGCAATTGAGACGAATGATTCTAAGTATAAATGAAGTAGGAAAAGATTCTGTGGCTTTCTGGATCTTAAAAAGGCATATGATAGTGTTCATCGCGAGACATTATGGAATGCACTTCTACAGTACGGTAAACATGGTAATTTATTGTAGAAAATTCGTGCGCTGTATGACGGTAGTGTAGCTTCGGTGAAAGTTAATTGTAGATTGATTGATTGGTCAAAGTCAGCACATTCTGGGTGATTACGATTGAGTAAATTATAATATGTTGTAATAATATTAAATATGCAAATTCATAGTGTCTGACGTAAGTAGCTAACTATTTGCTGACTTAGTACTTTAGAGCAATGTAATAAAATGGCTAATTTAGGAAGTAAGAAGGGTTAGTTGTAAAAGTTCAAGTAAGAGAGATTAGGCAGTTCAGGTCAGTCCAGCTAGTTCACGAGAGTTTAGTTCAAGTTAGTTCAGAAGAGTTCAAGATAGTTAGACAGTTCAAGTCGACATAGAAAGACGGAGCATCTGTAATAGTAATTAGTGATATTTAAATAAATTTTTATTTTTATTTTACAAACTCTAGTACTATTCCTTTGTCCGGTCTGACAAGAACCAATTAAAATTATTTTATAATTCTCCTTTGATTAAGGAAGGATTACAAATTGGTGGCAGCGGTTAGGGAAATTTTGTCAGATCAGAGTGGCCAATTGTTTTAGGTTCACTCGCGGAAAAGCAAGTATTAGGAATTTTTAATTTTATTTTGCTAAGTAAATTTGGTTAGTAAGTCAGATGGAAAGCCTCTAGTAAGAGAACTGGAAAGTAGGTTTAACGCCAGTAAGTGTCAATTTAGTTATGCTGCGAATGTAATGGAAACATTTGCGAAGAAAAACCCATTTAAATTATTTGTTAATTCTCCTTTGAATAAGGGAGGGTTACATTTGTGTAGATATTGGCGTGAAACAAGGTTGTGGGATGTCCCCGTGGCTCTTTAATTTGTACATGGATGTGTTCTTACGAACGGCGTTGAATGGGGTAGATGGTGTACATATTGATGGTAGTGTTGTGCCGGCGTCAGCGTATGCGAAATCTGAAGAGCAATAATTTTGTATATAAATGAAGTAGGAAAAGATTTAAATTTGTTATTAAATGTTGATAAATGTAAAGTGTTAGTGTTTGAAAAAAGTGATTTGGTGACTGACTGCAATGTTTCGGTGAATGGTGTGAGATTGGGTCAAGTGAATGAGTTTTTATATTTGAGTAGTATGTTATCGAGACATGGACGTATTGATTGTGCGATTGAAAGAAGAGTATCTGCGGGATGCAAGATATTGGGTGCTCCGGGAACCTTTGACGAATAAAAGATTGGTGAAACAGGTAAATGTTGGTGAAATTGAGGGTGAAAGGTTGCACCGGCGACCTATAAATAAATGGATGAATATGATTGAGGAATTGTTGCGTGAACTAAAGCTAAAGTGGTGTGTCAGGATAGGAACGTTTGACGAAGATTAATTGCGGAATGAATCTGATGATTTAAGAAAAGTGCAAGATTTTGATTTTAGTTTTCTTGTTTAGTTTCAAAAACAAGCGCAGGGCGACATTCCCTTCCTTTCTTATATTTTTGTTTCATTTTCGGTTACTGCATTGTGTACACTTTTTTTCCATATACTAGTGCAGGCTATCGCTTTCATCTTTTCTAATCTTTGTAGATTAGTTGTGAGATTCGTTATTAGATTCGCTGTTAGCAGTAAGCGTGGGTAATTTGAGATGTTTTATGAATATGTTACGTACGTCGAAGAAAAAAGATGAATGATAAGTGAATAGGGATGATGTGATACAAGGTTTGTTGTGTGATAAATAATTTCGAGTGTAATAAATGAATGAGTTTATATGGAGTGATGTATGAATGTGGTTAAAGTGAGGGTGGTGTGTTTAGATGATAATGTTTGGCGAGGGCTAATTATTTGATGAATGTAATGAGTGAATATTTTATGAGTGATTTTAGAGTTAGTGCTACCCCACTTGTTGAGATATAGCTTAAAGATATATATGTATGTATGTTTTATACAAATATATTTCAGAAATCATATTCGAAAATACGGAAACATTTTTGCAAAATTTTAACTCTACAGTTCACGGTTACTCTTTATTGGTTTTTTATTTATAATAATAATTATTATTATTGGTTAAATATATTCCACAAATCATATTCAAAATACGAATTTATTTTACAAAAGTTTATTGTAATTCAGCTAATTATATTAATCTAGCTTGTTTACTGGAATCATAATTTTTCATTCCAGTATATTTTACAAAATAAACATCATATTTTTATCGTTTATCAGCTTTTTGTCTATAGCTATATCTAATGTGACGACTATAACTGTAGTTTTGATTTTTGTGTGGCCGAGATACGCACGTTTCAGTAGACCTTACATCGTAGGTAGAAAAAACTATTCTAATAAGATTATGAGACGTTACATGAACAGTGGTGTATCCGAAGTTACAGTGCAACCATTATTATATTTTTTGTTTATTAATTATGAATTAATAATAGAAAACTATGTTGGAATATAGAATTGAGAACTCCTGATCACAGCGAACAGATAAATGAATTGTTCCTTTGGCTGCCTCACCACTAACACCTTTATATATATATATATATATATATATATATATATATATATATATATACGTGAAACCTGAGAGCTGACTATCTACACTTTTACCGAGAAATACTACACAGAAAAGTATCAGACTGCGGAATTTGTAAATGGCGAAATAGTTTTATATTTATTATATTATATTATATTCTGATCTCAAGATACATATACCTCAACGAGATATCAACGATCGTCTTATTTTTAGTAAGTCACGTCTAGATAACTTTTTGGAATTTATATTTACTAATTGTTCAGAATTTATACTGGCAACATCACTGGAGTGGGGGATTTTTATTTGTAGTATTGGATACAAACATAACCATAATTCAGGATAATTCATAAGTAATGAGATAACTTCTCGTTGTCGAGTAATTTTATTATTTTATAATTTCCAAGGGCACTAAAACCATTTTTATCGTTACAACTGATTTGTAATAATGACATGTTAGTGGAAAATTTATAAACATCATAAAGTCATATATATATATATACATATATATATATATATATATATATATATATATACATATATATATATATATATATATATATATATATATATATATATATATATATATATATATATATATATATATATATATATATCGAGTGTCGACCTGTAGATCCTGTGAACCCTGGTTCGATGCTCACAGCCAACAAACATTTTCACCACATTAAATTTACCACTGTTGCTTCCCTACAACTTACATCTTTGGGGAAATTTACGCGTATAAATATATCACTTACCGCACCTAGTAATGGGTAAAAGCCGTGATTAAATATTTATATATATTTATTTTTTTCATAATTAGATATAACTTGTTGAGGATATAATACTGCACAATTTTTATTAATGTAGTTTTTATCTAAAACGCATAGTAGAGATATATAGAGAAAATTTAATTAAAAATTAGCCATGAAAAATCGTTGTTGCGAACCGAAAGTGGACATACAGGTAATCGATATATTATAAGTAAAGTACCGCTTAATACATATTATACTTTAATGTTTACAGCAGTCATAAATAGATCCTTTTATTGGATTTATGGTTTTTTGCTGTCTAAAATTGTTTTCTTGGTTTTACAACCCTGTACGGTGTCATGGTTTGGACAGATTGAGGCGCAAATAGATAATAGTTTTTAGTCCGAAACGCCATAAAATTAATCTAATAAAGAAAGGTCTAGGAGGTTGCAGAAGTATTTATGTTGATAAATCCTCTTGCGTAAAGGCTGGCGTGATTCGCCTATATAGCGAGAACCACAACCACCACAGGAGACTTCATAAATGGTGTTTTTGGTGTCCTGTGTTGCAGTCGCATCCTTCACTTTCTAGTAGTTGCCAACCGTGGAGATGGCAGACGAGTGAGCGATTCTGTTCGGTGTTTCGCGTAGGATGGACTTGATCCCTTTAGTAATTAAGCTGTTATAAGGTAATTTACAGTAAAAAAAACATTGGTTTAGGTCCATAAGCTGTTGTTGCATCATTATTAATGGAAGCGAGTCGTTTTTGTTGTGATGATGTATCACGTACTACCATCTAAATGTACATTTATCGCCGTATTTCTAACACAGCTCCATGGCCGAGCGGGCTAGCGCGTCAGCGCAGTAAGCCAACGTTCGTCGGTTCAAACCGCGCTCGGATATAAAATATTTTTTTATATTTTATATTTAAATTTCTGCAAGTTCAAACCATATTTCAGAACATGAAACCTTAATTTAATTTACAATTTTTGCGAATCTTGGTAACATGGGCCTTATGGAGACTCGGACAGTATAAAAGCCAACAATCAGTAGAGATTAGATTAATTGTTGTTACTGTAGCGTCTTCCTACGGTAGCCAGCAATTAATCTGGTCAGTGTAGTTTATTTTTATAATCAGGTTTAGCCTGATTGTTGCTATCATAGCGTCTTCCTAGGATAGCCAACAATCAGTAGAGATTAGATTAATTGTTGTTACTGTAGCGTCTTCCTACGGTAGCCAGCAATTAATCTGGTCAGTGTAGTTTATTTTTATAGTCAGGTTTAGCCTGATTGTTGCTATCATAGCGTCTTCCTAGGATAGCCAACAATCAGTAGAGATTAGATTAATTGTTGTTACTGTAGCGTCTTCCTACGGTAGCCAGCAATTAATCTGGTCAGTGTAGTTCATTTTTATAATCAGGTTTAGCCTGATTGTTGCTATCATAGCGTCTTCCTAGGATAGCCAACAATCAGTAGAGATTAGATTAATTGTTGTTACTGTAGCGTCTTCCTACGGTAGCCAGCAATTAATCTGGTCAGTGTAGTTTATTTTTACAATCAGGTTTAGTTTGATTGTTGCTATCATAGCGTCTTCCTAGGATAGCAACAATCAGTATGAAGATTAGTTTAATTGTTGATACTGTGGCGTCTTCCTACGGTATCCAGCAATTAAGCTGATCAGTTAGCTTACGTAAAAGTCAGTGTTAGTTTGATTGTTGCTATCATAGCGTCTTCCTAGGATAGCAACAATCAGTGTGAAGATTAGTTTAATTGTTGATACTGTGGCGTCTTCCTACGGTATCCAGCAATTAAGCTGATCAGTTAGCTTACGTAAAAGTCAGGGGTAGGTTACTTGTTGCTATTGTGGCGTCTTCCCACATTAGCCAACAAGTTGACTACGTGTTTGAAAAGAGTTACGCTGTACGCTACGGCACCGACTTCCTTCCCGACTATCCTAGTCCCGCGTACACACCTTTTGTTAGTATTTATTTATATTTGCGTTTCCTATTTTTATTACCTTTATTTTAGTTAATGAATAAATCTCTTAAACTGGTACACGAAGTGTTATTTAAAAATCCCTGGAACCTTTACCTCCACAGAGCTATCTAGGTAAACGACGTCGTCGCCAACCACCGCACCGACATCGAAGACTGGCGCCCGAGGCAAGCTCACCGAGGCGGCGACAACGAGCAGTAAACGTCACATCTTTGGCAATTAGGCCAAAGATCGTCACAAATTTGGCGCCCGAACAGGGACACCGAGTTTCACTATGGCACCAGGTGGTGGAGACGCTGACGTTGACACCAAGGTTTCTTGGGTGTACGAATTAAAGAAGGAAGAACTGGCAAAGCAAATGCAGAATCTAGGATTGAATGCTGAAGGGACTCTGACAGAACTACGGCAACGCATGGTCGCCGCAGTCAGGCAGCTAGGCAAAGCCGATCAAGAATCCGAAGCTTCCCCGCCTGAGGTTTACACGTACCCGACGACTGGGCTACGCACTCCAGTACACATTTGCGAGACAGTCCGCAAATGGAATGTCCAATTTGATGGGAAATCCGACCCCATCACTTTTTTGGAAAGAGTCGAGGAGCTCAAGTCGAGCTACCGGATCGACGATGAAAATCTTCTTACGGCCCTGCCCGAACTTCTACGTGGGCGAGCGCTGCTGTGGTATCGGAACAACAGAGATACTTGGGGAGATTGGTCATCATTCCGCGATGACTTTCACACATTTTACATCGGCGCTGACTATAAGCTAATACTGGGTGAGCAAATATATCAAAGAAGACAGCTACCGTCAGAAAAGGGACGTGAATACCTCACCGATATTCACACCATGATCCGAAGACATGGAGGTATGGGCGAAGATCAAATCTTATTCCGAGTATACCATAATCTCCTACCGAGCTACCGACAGTATATTCGCCGAAAAGATTTCCGCAACCTGCGAGAACTAGGCCAATGCATAGACGAATTCGAAAGGTTGCAAGAGGAATTAAAACCACCCCGTATTCCACGATTGGAAAATATCAATAACGCTCCCAGCGCTACCAACGGCGGCAAGAGTGCTCCCAAAATACAATGCTGGCGGTGCGGCCAGTTAGGACACTTCCAGGTTAAATGCACAAACCCAAGGAAGCTATTTTGCAGCCGATGTGGTAAGGAAGGCGTCCTATCCCGAGATTGCCTCTGTAAATCGGGAAACGCCTAGTGGGCTGTGACGTTCCGGAGCCCGGACAGTTCCACCAAACAAAGGCTCCTACCGGGGGAAAAATTTGCCAGATTCCAACAGTGAGCAATTCCGCAGATTCCACCGATCGCTTCCACGTCAACATCACGGTACACGGCGAAGAGTTTCGTGCCCTCATAGACACGGGGGCCGAATATTCGTACATTAACAACAAGATAGCGAACGCATGGCAGAGAGCTGAGAACAGACCTCAGCCAGCGCAACACACATCCGCTCAAGTGGCAGACGGTACCGTGGTAAAGATCACCGAAGAACTGACGATAGGCTGCAGCATTGACAATATCTGGCGAAGGGCAACCTTCCTAATTTTGCCCCCAGGTATTCGGGGCCATGGACTGTGGTGAAGAAGCATTCACCACAGGTCTATGACCTGAGGGGCGAAAAAGGACGGCAGCTGAAGCGGATACATGTTAAGGACCTAAAACCATTCCATCCCTAGATCCCGTTTCAGTGCCGTAGTGGCAGCCTCGGCCACAGCAACGCGACCATCAGCGTTTGGTTGATAGTTTCAGCACCATGGCACCAAAGAAACGCGTCGGGATCACCGTGGAGGAGCTGACGAAGCGGCTGAAGGCTGTCGGCCGCAGCCTTCCCCGCATCCGTCCCGTTTCGCCTCCGTTGCGGCACACGGGAAGCACCGGTGGTAACGCCCGGCTGATACCGCAGCCGGTAGCGTTACCTCCGTTACCGAGACCGTCCCCACCGGAGCTGCCCATGCCAAAGGAGACGATACCAGCGGAGAAGAGCTCCGACAGTAGTCCCGAAGTGCTGGTGCTCGAGGCATCACCGCTGACCGATTGGTCAGCCACGACCACCCCACACATGACTCCGGTGGCCGGGCTGCTGTCACCGCTGCCGCCCACTCCGACAGCGACGCCAAAACCCAGGCGGTGGGTCCCGCCACCGACACCACCGACACTGAGCCCACCCAAGGGTCTGTTCGCGTCGCCAATTCGGAGACCGGGGAAGAGCGCGTTGGCGCAGTATTTTGAGATGGCAGCCCTGGCCCCATCACCGGAGAAGAGGCGTCCTCAAGAGGAGGAATATATACGGCTGGACGCGTCGCCGTTGTCCTCCTCGCCGGAGAGCCCTGCCCCTACCCCGATCCCCGTGGCAGCACCGACCCCCGTGGCAGCACCGACCCCCGTGGCAACACCGACCCCCACCAGCGTAACTGCGAGGCCCAGTCTGCGGGTCAGCATCCCGCTGACAGTGCTGCGGCCCCCAGGACATCCGCCCCATAAGAGATGCCGCCGAGCCATCCCGAAGGGTGACGGAACCCTCCGGTGGCTCACACTTCCCCCTCAGGAAAAGACAATTTAGTTTGTAAGGTTTTTGTAGTATTTAAGAGTTAGTGATAAGTGTTTTGTTTTTCCTTATTATTTCTTGGGTACTGTTATTATATTGGTTATTAGGGTAAGTTTTGTTCCTTTTTTTCTCCGACGAAAGAGGGGGGTGTGATGATGTATCACGTACTACCATCTAAATGTACATTTATCGCCGTATTTCTAACACAGCTCCATGGCCGAGCGGGCTAGCGCGTCAGCGCAGTAAGCCAACGTTCGTCGGTTCAAACCGCGCTCGGATATAAAATATTTTTTTATATTTTATATTTAAATTTCTGCAAGTTCAAACCATATTTCAGAACATGAAACCTTAATTTAATTTACAATTTTTGCGAATCTTGGTAACATGGGCCTTATGGAGACTCGGACAGTATAAAAGCCAACAATCAGTAGAGATTAGATTAATTGTTGTTACTGTAGCGTCTTCCTACGGTAGCCAGCAATTAATCTGGTCAGTGTAGTTTATTTTTATAATCAGGTTTAGCCTGATTGTTGCTATCATAGCGTCTTCCTAGGATAGCCAACAATCAGTAGAGATTAGATTAATTGTTGTTACTGTAGCGTCTTCCTACGGTAGCCAGCAATTAATCTGGTCAGTGTAGTTTATTTTTATAGTCAGGTTTAGCCTGATTGTTGCTATCATAGCGTCTTCCTAGGATAGCCAACAATCAGTAGAGATTAGATTAATTGTTGTTACTGTAGCGTCTTCCTACGGTAGCCAGCAATTAATCTGGTCAGTGTAGTTCATTTTTATAATCAGGTTTAGCCTGATTGTTGCTATCATAGCGTCTTCCTAGGATAGCCAACAATCAGTAGAGATTAGATTAATTGTTGTTACTGTAGCGTCTTCCTACGGTAGCCAGCAATTAATCTGGTCAGTGTAGTTTATTTTTACAATCAGGTTTAGTTTGATTGTTGCTATCATAGCGTCTTCCTAGGATAGCAACAATCAGTATGAAGATTAGTTTAATTGTTGATACTGTGGCGTCTTCCTACGGTATCCAGCAATTAAGCTGATCAGTTAGCTTACGTAAAAGTCAGTGTTAGTTTGATTGTTGCTATCATAGCGTCTTCCTAGGATAGCAACAATCAGTGTGAAGATTAGTTTAATTGTTGATACTGTGGCGTCTTCCTACGGTATCCAGCAATTAAGCTGATCAGTTAGCTTACGTAAAAGTCAGGGGTAGGTTACTTGTTGCTATTGTGGCGTCTTCCCACATTAGCCAACAAGTTGACTACGTGTTTGAAAAGAGTTACGCTGTACGCTACGGCACCGACTTCCTTCCCGACTATCCTAGTCCCGCGTACACACCTTTTGTTAGTATTTATTTATATTTGCGTTTCCTATTTTTATTACCTTTATTTTAGTTAATGAATAAATCTCTTAAACTGGTACACGAAGTGTTATTTAAAAATCCCTGGAACCTTTACCTCCACAGAGCTATCTAGGTAAACGACGTCGTCGCCAACCACCGCACCGACATCGAAGACTGGCGCCCGAGGCAAGCTCACCGAGGCGGCGACAACGAGCAGTAAACGTCACATCTTTGGCAATTAGGCCAAAGATCGTCACATTGTATATGATGATTAATAAATTTCATCGGATAAGAGTTCTCTGTGAGTAGATTACGTATTTTGTTTAAATTCTCGTGATGAAAGTTGATATCAGACAGACAAGTGAGTTTACAACACTGATTTTGTAGGATATGTCAGTGTAGCTGTGGAAGTTTAGATAACGCCCGGAAGCTGTCGGTTTCCGGAACAAATTGAACAAGATGTCTCCATCACCAGATACGAAGGTTCACTCTTGTTTGATCTTGGAATCATTGTATATCAACCACAACGCAAATGGAGTATCTAAGCATATGAATAATGTCATTAATAGTAAAATCAACTATGACAACGTTATCAACCTGGTTAAGCCCATCTTGAGAAATTGCTGATTCTTTTTTTTTTTTTTTGATTCTCGCGCCGCGTGACCCTGTGACAGTTTCGCAGCTAGTTTCACTTTAGTGTTTTTAGGTTTTTTATTTTTTTGTAAAAAATGCTTGTTGACTACAGCTCCACGTGTTCTGTTGTATATTTGTTTTTTGATTATTGACTACAGCTATTATGTTTGCTGGTTACTGTTCTTTTATATTGTTTATTTATACTATTGTCGTTCCAGGTGCGTCTGTTGTTGAAGTTGTAAAACCTTACTTTGTACTTATATTTTTTGTCTATTCTAGTCACTGATGAAGGCTACTTTTTGCTGGCCGAAACGTTTGACGATCAATATAACAAACACCTATTGTCATTGTGTTTATTTATTCTATTTGCGACCTATTAGCAACTGTTATCTCCAGAACTATTTAATGTTAATGAAACTTTTAATTTCATCCAAGAAAGCTAGGCCTAATTTAATTCAGAAAAAAGTAAGCTTTTTATTCATTTGTATCAAAAAGTGACGTTTTTCAGTTATAATTGAACAAAAAGTTAACCTTTTCAGTGAAGTATTAATATTTGATGTAATCGATATCATCTCGTCTGGCAATATCTTGCATTCGTTGAAAAAAAATTAATTTTCATCTTTGTATTAAAAATATGTTTCATAATATGTACTCGTAGTATATGTGAATGACAGTACATTCTCGAGATATAATATAAACATTGTGGGTAAAGTAAATGAAAAGTATAGAGAGGTAGCTGTTGGGTGAGACTTACCAGACCGTCAAACATCCAGCTCATTGGCTCGGTACCGCGACAACCCAGAGTCAAGTTCGTAGCCGTGTCCACCGTCACATCGGAGCGTCGTGGGTAGATCAGAGCCACGTTTGAATACTGTAGCGCTACCAAACCTGGAACAAAGAAGAACATTGTCAGAATGTATGTTAAATATGATTGTATTTATCAAGGTATAAGTAGGTTCACAAAGGAATCAAGTGTTCAATTTAAGTATGCCTACATTGCTATCTCGAGAACTATAAGGTGAAATCCATAAATCATTTGCCTGACTCATTTCTGAGTGTTGCCACATGTTTATGTTACTGTGTGCAATCCCTTATTACAAAATGTTTGATTTTGACAGTTGTTTAAAACTGAATATCGTGTAATTATAAAGTTTTTGTGCAAAGCAGGTCTTGTATCGATGGAAATTAAAAACCGCTTAGATGGTGAGTATGCGGGGGACTCTTCTCCATCGTATTCAACTGTGTAACAATGGGCCAAATTATTAAAATTAGGACGAGAAACACTGGGAGATTATCTCGTCCTGGTCGACCTGCTGAGGTCGTCACTCCAGAAACAATTAAACTTGTGGAGATTGAATTGCTCTGCAAAACTAAAGAAAGGTTAGAACTCTCTAAACCCACCGTGATAAGGACCATTAAAGTTTGCACATGAATAATGTTAGTGCTAGATGGGTACATGGACTTCTTTCTGTTGCACAAAAATAAGAGCGTGTGAAATGCTGCAGAGAGTTTTTAATGAATATAATCTCCACCTATAACAGTTTTTTTGGAATCACTGGAGATGAGACTATGGTATATATATATATATATATATATATATATATATATATATATATATATATATATATATATATATATATATATATATATATATATAGGTATATATGTTAGTGAGGTCGCATGCTACTAAGTATTTGTTTGTTGACTGAGAGATGAGTGAGTGATGAATGATTGCGTCTTTTTGGATGGGTATGATTATTATAGGATTTTAGTTAGGGCCAGGGGAAAAGGGTAGTTTAGAAAGTTAAGGGTTTTGAGGCGATGAGTCGTAGGATTGCAATGTTGCTTGATTTAGAAAGCGGATTGGAATTTCGGGGTTTTATGGTCTGAAGGAATGATTTTGAATCTACGAAAGTAGCTTTCTAAAAATATGTACAGAACTGGGAAAAATGACAAGAGTACAACTTAAATATAAGATAATTAATAATAATAATACATAACTAAACTTATATTTAACATGCATTAACAATTACAAGAAAAATATATAAAAATATTTTCTAATTTTTCGCCTACTCTTTTATTGTTATTGACGTAAAGTGCGTGCAATTTGTTTTAAATATTTTAATCTGTCACTATCATCTGTCAGTGTCATTATGGATATTTTAATTTTTCTGTTTCTGACGAAATACACAGATGTTTGTCTTGTAATGCACCCTCTGTAATACATTCTAATAATATTTACGCAGTTCTCGATTTTTAAAATATTCATGTAAACAGTGACAGATTAAAATATTTAAAACAAATTGCACGTATTTTACGTCAGTGGCAATAAAATAGTAGGCGAAAAATTTGAAATTATTTGTATTAATTTCAGTAACTCAGTTTCTGGGAAAATAAGGCTAACGGTTTCCAAGCACCGTTGATCCATTGTTGCAGCGCTTCACCGACAGTGAAGTTCGAAGCATTGGAAAATATGGCGACCTGTGAATCGAGCTTCGGATGGGCCACGAGCGCTGCTTGGGCTAAACCGGCTTTCGATTCATCAAACACTGTGATTGCTGCTGGTGTCCAGTTGATCGGCGTCTTACCCTTGATGTTCCCGCACAAGAATTCGTTGAGCGGCGCTTGTGTTTGTGCTGCCTTGGATACGAATTGCCTACAGAAATTCAGCATATTCAAGAATTGCCTAAGTTTCTTTGGTGTGGGTGGCTGCTCGAACCTTTTGATGATCTGGACCTTTTTTGATAGAGGGCGTGTACCATCTACCGATACCAGGCACCCAAGGAAATGTACCTTCTGCTGTCCGAATACGCACTTTGCTGGATTTATCACCACACCAAATCTTTTAAGTCTGTCACAGATTATTTCCAGATGACGTAAATATTCATTTTCCGACGCGGATGTCACTAATATATCGTCTATGTACACGTAATAAAAATCTAATCCACAAAAAACTTCGTCCATAAATCCCTGAAACGTTTGCGCATCGTTGTGCAGTCCAAATGTCATATACGGGAATTCGAATAAGCGGAAATGTGTCGTAATTGCGGTCTTTTCAATGACTTCGATTGCGACCGGTATTTGGTTAAACGCGCGCACTAGATCTATTGTTGAAAAAATGTTTTTTTCACTCAACGAATACGCGAAATCTTGAATATGTCGTACTGGCTAAAGGTCCAGTTCCGTTCTCGCGTTGATCGCGCGATAATCCCCACAAGGTCTCCATTCGTCGCGTTTTTCGGGGACCATATGCAGCGGCGATGACCACGAACTTTTTGATAGCCGAGCTATTCCGAGGCGGAGCATGTTGTTGAATTCCCTCTTCGCTGCATGAAGTCATTCTTGTGCCAACCGTGTCGGTGTTTGCGTAACAGGTGGTTGGCGCAAAATCTTAATATGGTGTACAGTATTATGTTTTGTTTCTTGCGGTGATCCTTCCGGCCGTGGGTTTACCGGAAATTTTATCAGAAGCTGATGGTTGCGGGTCGAACCTGTGATTGTTCTCACACTTGGAATACCGCTCCCGGCGACTTCTACTTAAATGGTGAGGCGAGTTAATTAATCTAGCAGTTGTCTATTGCGAACATCCACAAGTAGTCCGTAGAACCCCAGGAAATCAACGCTAATGATTTGTCTTGACACATCAGCAACAAAAAAATCTCCACATGAATTCACGTCTAAGTCCAAGATTCAGTGTCAAGGTAATGGTGCCGTCGGTAAAAATTGGCGTGCCGTTTTCCGCCGAGAGTTCATATGACGATTTCTCTTATGGACCACGAACGTAGTCTCATGGGTACACACATAGATCGGCTCCTGTGTCGACTAGGAACTGCGTTCTTGTTCCGGTGTCCGTGACAAAATTACGGCGTAATGTTGGCGGGCATGTGTCGTGTGCCATCATTAGCGACTGCCCAACACTTTTCCTTGGTTGTAGGAACACGGCTGCGAACACTTTCGCGCTTCCCGGCCGTACTGCCTGTGATACCAGCACAACCCGTTGGAGTTATATCCTCGTAAATGCGAACGTGATCTGATGCCTTGTACTCAGCAATTTCTCGCTTTAATGACGCTATCTCACCAGATAGTGCCGTGAAATGCTTCATCTGCATCGCTAAAACTTCTAACACTGATGGCATACGCATTGCCACGCGTTCAACCCCATGTCTGGTTTCTTGCGAGGTTGACATGTCACAAGAAAGTACAAAATAAAACAATGATAAAGTTGATATACTAGCACACACTCACTATCTCAGAACTCAAACTAAATATCGTCGGGGTCACCATTTTAGTAAGGTCGCTTACTAGTAAGTATTTGTTTATAAATAAAACCCAATTGTTGTACCAACGAGATATATTTTGGTGATGCGATAAGATGAGCTGTTGTTCACTTGTAGAAGCAAGATGGACTATATGGTTGTTTTTATGGAGGGTTCATTCTCAAGTCGGTAGAAGGGAAAGTTTCGGGCGATAGTATTTAAAAATAGAACTTGTGGAATGTGGTTTATGACGGTAAGGAATTTTGGGTCTAAACGGTAGAGGCTTCCAAGAAAATAGAAACGACGATATAATGTTAAAAAATAATAATTATTACAGTGTTAACAAATATTAAGCAAAATTAAATAATAAATAACAAATAACACCATGCATTATATATATATATAGATGGTGATATATATATATATATATATATATATATATATATATATATATATATATATATATATATATATATATATATATATATATATATATATATATATATATATATATATATATATATATATATATATATATATATATATATATATATATATGTTAGAACGGCTGTTCCCACGAGACCCGCTGACCACAGCACATTTCCATGGCCAACCGAGGACATTCCATAAAATCATATTTCTGTTAGATAAGCTTTTTGACACGAGAAGTCTCTAACCATCTCTTTTGTAAGACAGTTACTGTCGAGAGACTGAAGTATCAACTTGTATTAAAATTAATCTGATGTAATTATTCTAAGTTGTGTAAAATAAAAATTATTTTTTATTTTAACCGTAAATCACGTTTACGTTACTTATATATATATATTATTTTTAAAAAATTAAAGATTTGATATTTATTAGGTACATATAAATTTTGTATTTTATTGTTTAAACTCATATATATATATATATATGAGTTTAAACAATAGAATACAAAATTTATATGTACCTAATAAATATCAAATCTTTAATTTTTTTAAATAATTAAACAACAGTATGTTGATGGTAAACAGGAAAATAAATTACAAATCCTAATAACATTCCAGTCCTATTATATTACAATGTTAGTACAGATGTAGTTGATAGAGCCGATTGAGTGACTCACTGTGAAACGAATAACGTACTTGTGAAAGACAAACGACATGCTTACAAACCCAGTTGAAAAAGAAACCAAACATTTGTCAAGCACAACAATGTAAATGGCGAGTCCACAATTAGAGATCAACAACAATTATTTAATATATTAAAATATAAATTACTTCATTTATCAATGTCAGTTAGGTTAATACTATTGTTATCTAATTTAATGTGTAACATTTCTAAAAATAGCCTTTTTTGTAAATTTTGTTCAATATCTAAAATTTTAACATTCTTGATATCAAAAATGTGTCCAGTATTAAACGGTGTGATGTTAAAGCTGTTTTATTTACATTGACTTTACTTTTACAATCATATATGTGATTTTTATCTCTACTACCTAAGTACAATTTTTCTCTTCTAAACAAAATATTTACTACAATAAAAAATTTCTACAAATAAAAAATAGACAAATAAAAATGAACAGCTTGCGGACGAATCATAATGTTATAACTAACAACAACGTGGAAAAATGTAAGAACTTAACCAACGAAAATATTCCAGAAATTTGTAAATTATTACTAGCTTTTAGTCCCTATTTTGCTCTCACGCCGAACAACAATGAGTTATCTAGTACTAACATTATTAGAGTTATAGAATATTTTATTAATTCACAAAAAATTCTAATCTAGAGGGAAAAAAAATTAATTAAGAGCAAACACAACAAATTTTATAACTAATTATATCAAAGGAACCAAAAATATCAAATCTGCTAGTGTAATTAATAAATATATATTTTTTTTTAAATCCAAATTTAATAGTAACAATTTTAGATAAAAGTATTTATATCAATACAGTTAATATACGAGATAGCTAAAAGTATTTACTACGTACTGTGCTGGTATTGTTAGAAAAATTATCTCGCTAGGATGAGGATGCCGACTTCTCAGGACGATTGAGACGGATATTTAGAGCGCGGTACATAATCTGCCTAGAGGTCTTCATCCGAAAAATAACTCAAAGTTGCCCGCTGAAGCGAGACCTGAAAATTAGCCGAAAAACTGATTGGGGCAGTCGAAAATAAAATGGTAAATTAACTTTAAAACTAACTTTATTAACCAATAAAAGAAAATGTATGTCAGCATATATAACCTCTAATAAAATAAACTATAACCGTCGGCAAGAAATAACGTACAGTAAACCAAATAACACAATGGATGTCTGCGATAGAGGTCGGCAAAAATATCCGAAATCCGAATCCGATCCGATCCGTTTCGATCCGAAGTCGGATTCGGATCGGATCGGAGATCTCTCGGATCGGATTCGGATCGGATTCGATCTGAAAGTCGGATATTATATCCGATCCGAAAGTCGGATAAACGATCCGATCCGAAAATCGGATAAAATATCCGAGCCGAAAGTCGGATAAACGATCCGATACGAAAATCGGATAAAATATCCGATCCGAAAGTCGGATAAAAGATCCGATCCGAAACTCGAATAAAATATTCGATCCGAAATTTATATACATAACATTTAGGTATCCACTCTTAGTAAAAACATAAATTCCAATTCCTCTCTAAAGAAATATAACGCTACGTTATATTTATAAGCATTTATGTTCTGTGATAAAAATGATTAAATAACGTTACAACAAAATATATCTCTTTAATTTTTTATAACAAAATTATTTATTAAATTTCATCTATAACTGTTATTTTTCTTTCGAATATCCAACGTTAAAATTGGTTTAGTATAAATAGAAAAAACTGTACTGATATAATGACATGTCTGGTCGGATCTCAGATCGGATTTCGGATTCGATTTCGGATCGGATTTCGGATTCGATTTCGGATCGGATTTCTGATCGGATTTCGGATCGGATCTCGGATCGGATCTTCGGATCGGATTTCGGATCGGATCTCTGATCGGATCTCAGATCGAATCTCGGATCGGATCTCGGATCGGATCTCGGATCGGATCTCGGATCGGATCTCGGATCGGATCTCGGATCGGATCTCGGATCGGATCTCGGATCGGATCTCGGATCGGATCTCGGATCGGATCTCGGATCGGATCTCGGATCGGATCTCGGATCGGATCTCGGATCTGATCTCGGATCGGATCTCGGATCGGATCTCGGATCGGATCTCGGATCGGATCTCGGGTCGGATCTCGGATCGGATCTCGGGTCGGATCTCGGATCGGATCTCGGATCGGATCTCGGATCGGATCTCGGATCGGATCTCGGATAGAATCGGATCGGATCGAATCTTGAATCAAGTCGGATCGGATCGGATTGGATATCAAAATTTTCAAATATGCCGACCTCTAGTCTACGACACCAATAACTGAAATAAAAATAACAAGCATCTAACGCGGTCACCAGCAACTATCTTGCCTCAAGCTCTGGGACCGACGCCCGACAAATGTGGGTACTACAAGGGCTCTAATGTCTGAAGGATGGGAAAAATTAAATGAACAGTAAAAATAAAAGTAATGTACTTTGCGCTGATTTAATCTTACTCGTATATAACACAATCACTCTACCACTTATCTGTCTCTCGCACGTCTCTTGCAAGTGAGGTGGCACAGACACGAAGGACGTGGACCACTAGGCTAATATATATTGGTTTTTCAAATAAAATTAATGTGTGGTATTTATTTCGCACATAATAATCTTTTTGCTACAAAAGTTTAGTTTTATGATAAAATCTAATTTAAAAAAAGTAGTTATATCGATTTTTCATATTTATGCCATGCGATTATCAAGAATATTCTGGTCCTTCAAATGAACTTTATATACATTGTAATTCAGCACATAAGGAGAACATTGCTCTGTTTTATTGATTTATTAGATCCAAACTGGAGTATTGTTGTATCATTCGGAGTCCATTTTACAATAAATATAAGAATCTGATTGAATCAATCTAGAGAAAATTTCTTAAATACCTTTACTTCAAGAAATTCAAACATTGTCCCTCCTATGATTATTCTTACGAAGCATTATTGTCGTGTTTCAACATAACGAAACGCTATACTGGGCGGCAATGCGCGTCCTTATTATTTTTATATAAAATAGTACATAACTTAATTGATGATCCTGAAACACTTGCTCTATTACCGTTTCATACTCCCAAAATTAAAACCAGATACAATACCCTCCTAAAGCTTCTACCAACACGCTTGTTAAATCTCCGCTATACTCTATGTGCGACTTATACAATTTTAATTGGAAATTGTGTTTTTAAAAATTTATTTATTTTACATACACAAGTTACAGGTATAGTTCTCAGGACAGACTGATTGCGGTTTGTAACAAGATTCGCTCTTTTATAAATAAATATATCATCACGCCTTCTACCCATTACTGGGTGTGGCACTCTGCTAAAGCAGATCTCGGTAAGTGATATATTTTGCGCGTGAAGTGCGGTTACCAGTCGTCAAATCACGGCCCCCAAACATGTTAGTGGTGGAGGAGCCACAGGGATAGCTTTTTCAAATTATGAAAATTTGTCGCCTGTGGGAATCGAACCAGGGACCTCAGGATCCACAGGCCGACTTCATACCACTGTGCTCTTTTATGAACTTACAATTACTAGTCAGCACATTCCTTGGAGTGCGCTGTAACATGAAGTTTCTTAGTGATAATGATATACATAACTCCTCCGCCCTAAAAGGGAACTTCATTTGTTACGGTTTGGAGATTTTCCTTTTTTAACAGTTTTTTTGAACATTGTATTTTATTTTTACCTAAGAAATAGATAATTACTAATATAACAATAATAACAATAGAATTAATTAAAGTATGGTTATTAATATCATCTTGAACCTTTATATCATTTAATATTGGCGTTTCTTTAATTACAATATCTTGTTTATTAATTTGTTTCAACTCAATTGTTTTATTACTTAATTGTCTGTCCTTAATTTTAAATTTAATATTTTCAAAAATTATTTCGTTAGCATTAGTTATATAGTTTTCCAATTTATAATTATTAATTATACAATTTTTATTTGTTTTAAATTTATATACTCCTTTAATTAACTTATGTTTCACATATTCAGAACACTTAATATCTAAGTTTCTTTCATTCTTACTTATAATAATAATAATATTAGAGTTTTCAATTTTTATTAAAATAAATCCTTCAGAAATCTTATGGTACTTACATTCATTATTATTATGCCTATTAACAATTTCGTTCAAACATTTATTAGCTTCTACATAATTGGTCTTACAGTAAAAATTTTGTTTTAATTTATTACAGTCATTAGTTAGCAATAGTTGATCTCCTTCTTGAATTAAAAATTCTTTATTTTCATTTAGCATAAATATTTCATTTCAACTAATTATGGGGATTGGAGTAATTCGCAGTAATTTCCTTTCAGGTTTATTTTCACACACGGGAATTTCTAGTAAATATTCTATTTTATTATTATTTAATTTACAATGACTTTAAATCTGCGAAGTGATGTCCCAAAATTTTATTCCTGGATTAATTTGGTTAATTATTTGTTTTAGTTCTTCTAAAGATATTATTGAACTATGGATCTTATTTAGGTTGCAGAATGTTAAGCTAGTTTAAATTTCGGATATGATCTCAAGTAAATTTATAGTTAATAATATTAATTGATTAAATATATATTTAATCATCCAAACGTTTTGCCAATTTATAGTTTCTTGCATGAAAGTATCTATTCGACTTTCCAAAGACAATTCATTGTGTTTAATATTTTCAATTTGTTTATTAAATTTATTAATCATTTCTTTATTTAATCGAATTGTTTCTAAATTTTGAGTTTGTAATATTTCTTGATTTTTATTTATCTTTTCAAATAATTTATCATATTTTTCGGCATCTTCAGCATCTAAATTTCCAGTTATGGCCTTTATAATTCCTCCCATACCATTAATTAATCCTCTTTTATTTCTTTTATGAGTGAACAGGTTACTTATTTTAATAGCTAATCTATCATAATGAAAGTTTAATATATTTTTATATGTTTCTATTCTCTAATATACGTATCATTATCATCAAATTATATTGCGACCTGAATTTTCTACTTCTTTCACTAATCTTTTTACTACACCCTCTCCTTGCTTCTTGTCTCTTATGTTGTGTGCTTTTCCTGTATAAATTTCCAGTTTCCAAGCATACCAAGTAATACTGTCGCAGATGGCCCAAAATCTTTATCTTTACTAAGGCATAACCTGCACTCTAGCAGGAAACGCGTAAACTAACTACAAAATTATATTGCGTCCAATGGACCCTTTTGGTAGTTCTCGAAAGTATATTTATAGCCAAAAATTTATACAATTTTTTAAATAAATAATTATAGAAATAGCATTAAAATACTTGTATTTGCAAAGTCATAAATCCGTAACACCGTACGTAACTTATAAATATGTAGAAATTAATATTAAAATTGCTAAAGGATCCATTGGACCCACTTGGTAGACGGAAGGTTAATCTTATCAATTTTGTGTTTACCTTTATTCGTTACTCTAATTACGCCTAATTTAGGGTTGTATTGTTCGATTTTATGGATTTTAAAAAGTGGTTTCTTAAATTTTTGTATTCTCCTTTTACCTTCTTTGATTAATATTTTATCAGATAATTTAGCTGGTCTATTTTCTAATTTATTTTGTGCTAATAATCTCTTATTCTTCTCTACTTGAATATTTTCTTTCATTTTTCCATGTAAAATTTTGAATTTATTTTTATAATTAATTAAATAGTCATCTATAGTAAATCTAGTTTCAAAAATATTCTTATCTTTATCTGCTCCGAATAATATTTCATTAGGAGTAAATTTAGTAATTGAATTAATAGAATTATTATAAGCTATCACAGCGAAATTTAATTTATTCTCAAATTTGGTATTTTCGAAGATTTTATTTTGATTAATTAATCGGAGATGTTCGATTATGGTGGAATGAAACCTTTCAATTAATCCATTGCTTTTTGGGTTATCGACACATGTTATGTGGGTATTTATTTTATAGATTTTGAGTAATTCTTTTACAAGGTTGTTGTTAAATTCAACTCCGCTGTCGTGTATTATTTTATTCGGTATTTGATATTTACTAAAAAAGTTTAACAAACTTTCAGTTATATTTATAGCGTCTATTTTTTTCATAAAATAAATTTGTGCAAATTTAGAAAAAGCGTCGATAATTGTCAGATATTTCCTTTTTTCTAATGTCTGTATATCTATATGTACTATGTCAAAGGGATTTATACTTATTTCTGTAATAGTATCGTTTAGTTGAAATGGTTTTTATTCGTACTTGTTCTGTTGATACAGTTCACAGTTATTTATGAATTTTTGAATGTCATAGTGTAATCTTGGCCAATAGTATTTACGTTTTAATCTCATAATTGTTTCGGATATTCCACGGTGATTTGTCTTTCCTAAATGATAATTTGTAATAATTTCTAATTGATCTAGCTCGAGCCTTGAACGAATGTGAAGTGGTATCAGTCAGTACCTATCTTATTGAATATTTTGAATGGTCCACTCTAAAATAAAGGCGAAAGAAAATAGTACACATTTTGCGCGTTGTGACACCACTATACCATAATAATTTTTGGACATTTAGATGTTTAGTATTAGTTAAATTAAACCTCGTAAAACTAATTTATTATGTAGTTTTTTATATTGTACTTCTAAATAAAAGTTCAATCTTTGCTTCCAATTATTTAATTTTGCTCTTGTATGATACATTTTTTTCTCACTTAAAATAGGCAAATAATGGAATTTTAAATGTAATTTAATTACAAAAGGAAAATAAAAAATATTTTTTTTTTCACGGGAAGCACGGAGTAAACTCTTTACTATCTAATAAAGTTTAATTTGGGCTTCTTAAGTTTAGCATTTTTTCATAAAGTGTTTAATACGAATATCATTTTTCAATCGCAATTTATCAGTGCAGTGCGCCCTTAAGTAGCATTGTTTGTCTTATTTTTTCTTTTTGAACAACTTCTCTTGGTGCAGTCGGAATATCCTTTCCTCAGTTTTACATATATAGAAAACAACGTCTGAGGGATAAAATATGTTACCGCAATCTTTAATGTATTTTAGTGACTCTTTCTTCAGACTCTTCGCTATTATCGTTAATCAATAATATTCCAGTATTACAGATATGCGCATAACAAATATAATACCAATGTGTGAGATGGAATATTTCTATCTAGCTTTGCAGGCACGATGTGAGCTAAATATCAACGAAATATTTACTAATCTTGTATAAACTACATGAATGAAAGGAACTAGCTCAAACATCTGTCATAAAAAAATGTAAATATAAACTCCAAAAATCAATAATAGTATAGCAGATACAATATGAATAAGAAATCAAAGAATACATATTAAGAAGACGAATCAATTAAAAATGTTTGATTCGAATTAAGAAAACGTTACAGGTAAGCGTATTTAAATTTTAGATACAGTTAGCAACAAGAATTAAAAAATATGGTTTTGGGAGAAGAAAAAAGTACACGAAAAATCAAAACAAAGGCTCTAGCCGGATAAGGGGCTTTGCCGGCCTTCGACTCCGATTCGCCTGAGATTTAGTCCACGTATTCGTATTGAAAAAAGAAAAATTTCCACCAAATATGAGCTCGAAATACCAACCTCACAAATAGTTATTGCAAAAAACCGTTTTTTTCATGTTTAAATTCAAAATTCTCATAAAATAATTGTTTTCCATAACTCACCGTGTCTGGTATGAACTTACTTATGATGAATGCATTAAATACATTCAAAATTTTATTTCTACGTGGTTTTCGGTGTATAAGATTGAGCACTGACTTGAGTAAAATCGGTATTTTGTTTAAAAAATGGGTACGAAATATGTGTTTTTTCTTCAATAATCACCTAATTTTTAGACTTCTAGACGGAATATCAAAAAGGGTTCCTCACTAAATGTGAAGAATTTCATAAGCTTTCGAGTCCTGGTAAACGCAACCTTCTATGGTTTGATTTACGACCTGACGAGCCTATTATATAATCTTGCTTTTTATCACATTTTTCCTATTGTCCGTATTATAAATGCTATTTAAATATATTTTCAATACAAAAATGTAAAATGCGTTATTAATTAGAATAATAAATATTCTTCTAATTATACAATAAGATAGTATCACTGTAGCAAAATTAAAACATTATTCTGTCGATTTACACTAATTTTCGCAATATGAAAGTGCTAGGAATAAACGAAAGTAAAATAGAATTTCCAAAGATATAATTAGTGACGTTAAAAAAAAGCAAGATTGCTTAAAATGCTCAATCTGTACCGTAATAATAATTTGTATCTTGAATGGTGTAAATGTCTAAGATCTCAAATTAAAACTAAAATCGCGAATGCCCACAAAAACTTTAATATTCAAGCTGAAGTTTCAGTAATTTTTGACCTTAAATGACTGCATTTTTAAAAATCCAAAGGATATTGTGAACGGTTTTGCGTCCTACTTTAACAGCGTTTACACCTCTCATCCACCCTATCAGTATGCCTCCTGTTAATCCTGTTAATAATCATATTAATTTGCCCTAAATTTCAAAACCTCAAATAGCCACTGTTATAAAAAACTTAATTTTAAAAGATTGCTGTACTACTTTTACTAATGCACTTTACTGGGTCTTTAATTTGTGTCTGAAGTATAATACGATTCGACATCTGAAAAATTGCTCGTATTGTACCTGTCTTTAAAGGTGGATCCAGCAATAATATTAAAAACTATAGACCCATAGCCATCCTATCAAACTTAAGTAAAATCTTTGAATGTTTAATTTACCAATCTATTTATCCAACTATACGTAACTCCATATCAATTTTTCAGCACAGATTTATGAAAAAACGTTCTACTGTCACTAACTTATTTTCATTCACTCATTTTCTGTCTAATGAACTTGATAAAAATAAACAAGTCGACGTAGCGTTCACAGACTTTTCCAAAGCGTGTGATTGCATTAATCACGAACTAGTCATCCACAAAGTACAAGCCTTCGGTTTTTCTGTTCCCCTGCAAGATCTTATCGCATCCTACTTAAGTGATAGAATACTCATTGTTCAATATATGGACCATAATTCCAATCCTTCTGTAGCTTCTTCGGGCGTCCCTCAAGGCTCTAATTTAGGACCGTTATTACTTTTAATTTTTACTAATGACATTTCTTCAGTAATTGTCAATAAGAAACTTCTTTTCGTAGATGATCTGAAAACTTTTTGCTCTGTGTCTCGCAACTCTAATTGTTTGGGTTTGCAAAATGATCTAAATAATACAAATAAACTTTATTTAAATATAAATAAGTTTAAAATAGTCTCATTCAGTAGAAAAGTTCCACTCATTTTTCCATACTGCATCGATAACAACTTGCCGTAGCGTACTTCCTCTATTATAGATCTTAGTATGACTTTTGATGATAAATTGCCTTTCAATGAACATCTCTTAGAAACTTGTTCTTCAGCTCTTAAATTGTTGGATTTCATCAAATTTAATACTAAGTCTTTCAGGAATTCCATTTCAACTCTGTTTTATTGATTTATTAGATCCAAACTGGAGTATTGTTGTATCATTCGGAGTCCATTTTACAATAAATATAAGAATCTGATTGAATCAATCCAGAGAAAATTTCTTAAATACCTTTACTTCAAGAAATTCAAACATTGTCCCTCCTATGATTATTCTTACGAAGCATTATTGTCGTGTTTCAACATAACGAAACGCTATACTGGGCGGCAATGCGAGTCCTTATTATTTTTATATAAAATAGTACATAACTTAATTGATGATCCTGAAACACTTGCTCTATTACCGTTTCATACTCCCAAAATTAAAACCAGATACAATACCCTCCTAAAGCTTCTACCAACATGCTTGTTAAATCTCCGCTATACTCTATGTGCGACTTAAACAATTTTAATTGGAAATTGTGTTTTTAAAAATTTATTTATTTTACATACACAAGTTACAGGTATAGTTCTCAGGACAGACTGATTGCGGTTTGTAACAAGATTCGCTCTTTTATGAACTTACAATTACTAGTCAGCACATTCCTTGGAGTGCGCTGTAACATGAAGTTTCTTAGTGATAATGATATACATAACTCCTCCGCCCTAAAAGGGAACTTCATTTGTTACGGTTTGGAGATTTTCCTTTTTTAACAGTTTTTTTGAACATTGTATTTTATTTTTACCTAAGAAATAGATAATTACTATTATAACAATAATAACAACAGAATTAATTAAAGTATGGTTATTAATATCATCTTGAACCTTTATATCATTTAATATTGGCGTTTCTTTAATTACAATATCTTGTTTATTAATTTGTTTCAACTCAATTGTTTTATTACTTAATTGTCTGTCCTTAATTTTAAATTTAATATTTTCAAAAATTATTTCGTTAGCATTAGTTATATAGTTTTCCAATTTATAATTATTAATTATACAATTTTTATTTGTTTTAAATTTATATACTCCTTTAATTAACTTATGTTTCACATATTCAGAACACTTAATATCTAAGTTTCTTTCATTCTTACTTATAATAATAATAATATTAGAGTTTTAAATTTTTATTAAAATAAATCCTTCAGAAATCTTATGGTACTTACATTCATTATTATTATGCCTATTAACAATTTCGTTCAAACATTTATTAGCTTCTACATAATTGGTCTTACAGTAAAAATTTTGTTTGAATTTATTACAGTCATTAGTTAGCAATAGTTGATCTCCTTCTTGAATTAAAAATTCTTTATTTTCATTTAGCATAAATATTTCATTTCAACTAATTATGGGGATTGGAGTAATTTGCAGTAATTTCCTTTCAGGTTTATTTTCACACACGGGAATTTCTAGTAAATATTCTATTTTATTATTATTTAATTTACAATGACTTTAAATCTGCGAAGTGATGTCCCAAAATTTTATTCCTGGATTAATTTGGTTAATTATTTGTTTTAGTTCTTCTAAAGATATTATAGAACTATGGATCTTATTTAGGTTGCAGAATGTTAAGCTAGTTTCAATTTCGGATATGATCTCAAGTAAATTTATAGTTAATAATATTAATTGATTAAATATATCTTTAATCATCCAAACGTTTTGCCAATTTATAGTTTCTTGCATGAAAGTATCTATTCGACTTTCCAAAGACAATTCATTGTGTTTAATATTTTCAATTTGTTTATTAAATTTATTAATCATTTCTTTATTTAATCGAATTGTTTCTAAATTTTGAGTTTGTAATATTTCTTGATTTTTATTTATCTTTTCAAATAATTTATCATATTTTTCGGCATCTTCAGCATCTAAGTTTCCAGTTATGGCCTTTATAATTCCTCCCATACCATTAATTAATCCTCTTTTATTTCTTTTATGAGTGAACAGGTTACTTATTTTAATAGCTAATCTATCATAATGAAAGTTTAATATATTTTTATATGTTTCTATTTCTCTAATATACGTATCATTATCATCAAATTATATTGCGACCTGAATTTTCTACTTCTTTCACTAATCTTTTTACTACACCCTCTCCTTGCTTCTTGTCTCTTATGTTGTGTGCTTTTCCTGTATAAATTTCCAGTTTCCAAGCATACCAAGTAATACTGTCGCAGATGGCCCAAAATCTTTATCTTTACTAAGGCATAACCTGCACTCTAGCAGGAAACGCGTAAACTAACTACAAAATTATATTGCGTCCAATAAATTTATACAATTTTTTAAATAAATAATTATAGAAATAGCATTAAAATACTTGTATTTGCAAAGTCATAAATCCGTAACACCGTACGTAACTTATAAATATGTAGAAATTAATATTAAAATTGCTAAAGGATCCATTGGACCCACTTGGTAGACGGAAGGTTAATGTTATCAATTTTGTGTTTACCTTTATTCGTTACTCTAATTACGCCTAATTTAGGGTTGTATTGTTCGATTTTATGGATTTTAAAAAGTGGTTTCTTAAATTTTTGTATTCTCCTTTTACCTTCTTTGATTAATATTTTATCAGATAATTTAGCTGGTCTATTTTCTAATTTATTTTGTGCTAATAATCTCTTATTCTTCTCTACTTGAATATTTTCTTTCATTTTTCCATGTAAAATTTTGAATTTATTTTTATAATTAATTAAATAGTCATCTATAGTAAATCTAGTTTCAAAAATATTCTTATCTTTATCTGCTCCGAATAATATTTCATTAGGAGTAAATTTAGTAATTGAATTAATAGAATTATTATAAGCTATCACAGCGAAATTTAATTTATTCTCAAATTTGGTATTTTCGAAGATTTTATTTTGATTAATTAATCGGAGATGTTCGATTATGGTGGAATGAAACCTTTCAATTAATCCATTGCTTTTTGGGTTATCGACACATGTTATGTGGGTATTTATTTTATAGATTTTGAGTAATTCTTTTACAAGGTTGTTGTTAAATTCAACTCCGCTGTCGTGTATTATTTTATTCGGTATTTGATATTTACTAAAAAAGTTTAACAAACTTTCAGTTATATTTATAGCGTCTATTTTTTTCATAAAATAAATTTGTGCAAATTTAGAAAGAGCGTCGATAATTGTCAGATATTTCCTTTTTTCTAATGTCAGTATATCTATATGTACTATGTCAAAGGGATTTATACTTATTTCTGTAATAGTATCGTTTAGTTGAAATGGTTTTTGTTCGTACTTGTTCTGTTGATACAGTTCACAGTTATTTATGAATTTTTGAATGTCAAAGTGTAATCTTGGCCAATAGTATTTACGTTTTAATCTCATAATTGTTTCGGATATTCCACGGTGATTTGTCTTTCCTAAATGATAATTTGTAATAATTTCTAATTGATCGTTCGTATTTTCAATATCTTCTAATACTTCTTCACATTGTATCAGTCGATATGAATCTTTAGTAAATTTGTTTTGCAAAATTTCGTTTATTGTCAAAACTATATCTTTTTCTATAAGACAATAATAATTAATTTTAGGTACGAGATATTCTTTAATAAACTAAAATATTTCTTCCTGTAAGTCATTTTTATTTAAGGTAATTATTAATCTCTGTTTGGTATGTGCGAATAATTTTTTTAATTCTACTTTGGTCGGTTCGTTTTGTGCTTTGACTATTATTTGGTTCTTGCCAGTGTTAATACAACCTTCTCTATAAGTAATTCGAGATGACATGTTTCTAAATCTTCGTTATCAATTTGTACTATTATACTTTCATTATCGTTTATAAAAACTTCTGGTTTTAATTCATGAACTATTATTTGAATATGAGTATCTTTAAAAAGTTTGTTGATTAAATTTTCAACAATTTAAAAATTTATTTTATTTTCAACTTTATCATATCCGTTACAAATTTTAGGCATATGTATTTCAAAAATATCGTTTTGAATACAGTAATCGCGTAAATTAATTAAATATTTATTAATATCTAATAAATTTGGTTTAGAGAAATGTTCTAATTTTGTCACTAAGTGAAATAGTTTATATTTATCATAAATAGGTTGTATAAAAATATTTCCTTTATTCTTACTCTGGTTATTTAGATAAGTTTTACTTTGGAATTTTGAATTAATTTATTCCGCAAATCCTTTACCTAATTTTTTATCTTCAGAGATACAATGTACTATATTATGTGGTTTATCGAAAATATCATCAAATGTTTTCTTAATTTCAAATTTACGTCTTATTCGTGAGAGAGCATCTGCATTACTATTTAAATTTCCTTTTTTATACTCAATATCGAAATTATATTCGTCAAGTTTTATTTTCCATCGCATTAATTTGCTGTTAGGATCATTTAAATTCATTAGCCAAGTTAGGGGCTGGTGGTCAGTTCTAATTTTGAATTTTGTGCCGTAAACGTAAGGTCTAAAGTACTTTGTGGCCCATACAATTCCTAATAATTCTTTTTCGGTTACGCTGTAGTTTATTTCATGTGTGTTTAGAGTTCTACTAGCGTAGGCTATTGGTAAATCTTTACCGTCTATGTTTTGACTTAATACCGCACCCAGGGCATAATTACTAGCGTCGGTGGTTAGAATGAATTGTTTAGAGAAGTCGGGGTATTGCAAAATTGGTGCATTGATTAATAGCTTTTTACTATGTTCAAATATTTACCTTACTTCCCTTTTTAGGCATTTAGTCATAGGTTTTGTCAATTTAGAAAAATCAGGGATAAATTTACGGTAGTATCCTAATAATCCTAGATAGGTTTTTATTTCTTTAGGAGTTTTTGGGATAGGGAAATTTTTTACAGCTTGGATTCTTGTAGGGTTAGGTTTAACACCTTCTTGTGAAACAACATGACCCACATACGCTACTTCTTTCCTTAAAAATTCCGATTTATCAATTTGGATCTTTAAATTATATTCTTTTAATTTAGCAAATATTTTTCTAATGTTTTCGATATGTTCTTGTAATGAAGTGCCTAAAATAATTATATCGTCTAGATATACGAGACAAATTTTGTTTATATGATCGCGTAATACAAAGTTCATTAATCGCTGGAAAGTCACGGGTGCATTTTTTAGCCAAATGGCATTCGACAAAATTCAAAATGTCCTTTGTCGGTATTAAATGCTGTCTTTTGGATACTGTTTTCATGCATTTGTATTTGATGGAAACCGGAAGCCAAATCTAAAGTTGTAAAATAAATATTTTTGCCCAATTTATCCAATACTTCTGTGATATTTGGTATAGGAAATTTATCGTCGATAGTTTTTGAATTTAGTTTTCTGTAATCTATAACCATTCTAAATTTGTTTTTCCTGAGGCATCCATCTTTTTGGGGACCATCCAGACAGGAGAGGACCAGGGGGAATGAGATTTTTTGATTATTTTTTCTTTTAAAAGTTTATCTATTTGGTTGTTAATTTCTTCTTTATAGCATTCTGGGTGACGATAAGATTTTGTATAGATTGGTATTTCGTCTGTTGTTTTGATTTCGTGTTTTATAACACTGGTTTGTGATAGGTTTTGATTTAGTTTAGGAAATATTGATTCATATTCTTTGATAATTTTGAATAATGCATTGTTTTCCTTTTTATTTAAATGATCTGCTCTAATTTGAATTTTATCAGCGTCTTGTAAATTTATATTATTTTTAGAATCAAAATATTGAATAAGTTCTTTGTTTAAAAATAGGACATTATTTTCTGCAAAGTTAATACTAATTTTCAAATTTATTAAAGCAGGTATTCCTAGTAACACATTAAATTGTTCATGAAAGTTATGTAGGCAACATTTAATGTTTATATCTTCTATTTTTAAAATAATATATTCATTTCCTGTATGTTCACCGGAAGCTGTTGTGAATGTAAATTTTTCGTTGTAAATTTTGAATTTATGCTTATTATTGTAAACATAATTTTTACTAATTACGTTTATTGACGATCCTGAATCTAATAATATTAAATAATCGCGTACTTTTATAAATGGTAATTTGGAATTACATATTATATTTAAAATTTCTCCTCTATATTTATAAGGCTTTTCTCTAAAAAAGAATTGTCAATTTCGTTATGTTCTTGTTCATAGTAATTATATTCTAGGTTTTCGGGATTTTCAAAAGTTTCAGTATTGTCAATATCATTAGGTTGTTCGAGTTCGGTATTATTTAATTCCTCAAAAACATAATTAGATGGTCTGTTACTTGGGAATTTATTATTTTGCTGTGTGAAATAATTATTGGGTTGGTTAGTGGTTCTTTGTGGTTGCCAAGTCTGTCTAGTTTGGGTAGATATGGGTGTTGGTTTCATTCCTTGCGCATTTTTTATTTGCATGCGAGGAGCAAAGTTTCGGACGGGTTGTTGAGTGGTTCTAAAGTTAATAGGACTTGTAGGAAAATTATTTCCGGGAAATTGTCTCGGTGTGATATTTGGCAATCTTTGGTTATTAATTGCGGGTTTAAATGAGGGTTGATTATTTTTAAGATATTGGAAGTCGTTTGATAATAAAGTTTTGATTTCAATTATAGTTTTTGGGTTTCGAGTTGCCAAGTTATTTCTGTAAGGGTCTCCTACAGTAGATATAAAATTGTTTACGATTAATTTTTCAGTAAATTCTATAATAGCCAATTTTTTATTTGCGTCTTCTTCTTCTATGCTAATTCTTGATTTAAAAGGTAAGAATTTTTCTTTGGTAATCTCGAGTATTTGAAATGAGTTTTTTATTTTGAAATTTTAGTAATTCATTAATTATTGTAGTAGAGTTCGTTTTATCTTTAAAATTTCGAATTAAATGCGTTTTGAGATCATCCCAGTTCTGAAACTCTAAATCTTTTATGCTATCTAGTGCTTTGTCAACTATTTTGCTTTTGGTATTTAAAAATGAAACTGCTTTATCGAATTCATCGAGTGCTGGGTTTAGAGTACCCAGTAAGTTTTGAACTAAGTTAACTGCATTTATAAAAATACTCAGCTTATTTGGATCCCCATTATAAGTTGGAACTGCATTAAGTGCGAACTTAATTTTATTTATCCGATCAGCCATTGCTAACTCGTTTAAATTAATATTATCTTCAATTTCGTTTAAAATATCTAACAAGTTATCCAGTGTGGATAAAATATATATATATATATATATATATATATATATATATATATATATATATATATATATATATATATAATAGTATTATTACTAATTAAGTAATTACAGTGATTCGAACCTACGTTAATATATTTTACTTAGTAAATAGTGGTTCGTACAGTCGTTAATATGTAGTAAAAATAAACTCACAGTAGAACTATGTAGACTGCGGTGTTTAAAACTGCGATCTTCATCTGGAGATTCTGCGTTGATGTGGTTCTAGCGTACTGCTGCGACGTCGTCACGATACGGGTTCTCGTTCTCCGGACTCTGTATACCGGAATCAGTAGAGTAGTCTGAAGTCTGTACCTTGTGTGGAATCTGGGGTTGTGAAGACCTCAGTAGTAAGATTACCCGCTCGCCGTCCCCAAGGAATGCGGAAGTGACGTCATGATGGTGGTCCTGATGAATTAATGAATATGATAGTTGCCCAGATCAATTAATGAATGTGATTAATTTTTTGTGAATGAAATTTTTTTTGTAAAAATAATAATAATTTTTTTCGTAAAAATAATAATAATTTTTTATTTTTATTTTTTTGTTACACGAATGGACTTGTGATAAATTTAGTTTTTTCCAATTGAATAATATATTTATATCTTGATAACTGGCATTGTAGTAGAATTTATCCCACGCAGGTACTAGCAGAAAGGCACCTGTTGTAACAATGGCTTTGTCTGTATATTTCGGGGTTTTTTCCAGGTATACTACACCTGTGGGTGATTTCAGAATTTGTCTGTGGGAAAAATAAATCTATTATTTGCAACATAGGGAGGTTTTTAAATAACTGACTTGGCTTATGTAATATAAATCTAGCGAAATAATATATTTCTTTCATGATAACTGTCTCGGCGCGCTCTGGCAAACCGACTTGGTGTTTATGTGGTGTGGGACAGGTACTGACTTGAAACCCTAATATTTGCAGTGTTGTTGAATACAGCCTTTTCAAAATAAAATATATATTATCTTGAAAATGTTTCATGCTTTCAACAAACATATGTGACTTGGTTTTTGTAATATAAATTTTTCCCCACAAACTATGAGTGTAGATTTCTGTTCCCATGCCTCACAAAACTGAGCATTATCTGCAATACGACTGTATAGCGGCGATTTAAAATAAATGTCTTTGAAAATTTTCACTATGAGTGTAGATTCCTGTTCCCACGCCTCACAAAACTGAGCATTATCTGCAATACGACTGTAGAGCGTCGATTTAAAATAAATGTCTTTGAAATTTTTTATATGTGCAGTCATAATTCATGTTTACTTAATTGCATGTAGATTTTTTGTTTCCACACACACACACACACACACACACACACATCTCACGAATAGGGTATTTTTTACCTGTTTGAAAACGATAATGGTCAATCACTGCAGAGTATCATAGTATATAAACACGTAAGGTAGAATTTTCATCCTTATACAGTTTAAACTTCTTCATCTGTGTAGTTCGTTTCAAGTATGTCGCAGTGTATCGAGAATTTTATTCCTCCATCAGGAGTTATATCGAAGAAAATTCGTATTTTGGACGTGACGGTGGTGAGGCCTCCGTCGAATTTGCTGCCCCCGGTGGATGTCATCGGAGTCGCAACTCCATCAACATCGTCATTAGCATCATCGTCGTCGTTTTTGGTCACTGCGGAAGTTCATCCTGTACCACCAGAGCCCCAGGTATCAGACGAAGACGCTCAACAAATTTTAGATGATATACTTGGGGGCAAGGTGTCAGACGATGACTTTGCAAAAGTATTGAAGGAATTGACGGAGGCCGAGCAAGAACTACCACCCGCAGACGTCGCTGCTGAAGATGACTACACGCTGCACCCTGTCCTGAGAAAACGCGTCTATCGCATTTCCTCAGGAGATGAGGTGGAGGAGGAGGAACCTTCGAGGAAGCACCAGCGAGCATGCAATATCTCTTCATCGGAATCAGACAGCGAACCTCATGCTCAGCTGTTTGATTATTCCGAGAACGAGTTCGAGCTAGATCCGGCCCTGTTAAAAGAAGAACATCTGTTTGTCGGTGCGGGTGCTTCACGTCTAAATCTTGTCCTAGGGGCTGCGGAAACTACGAGTTTTGCGTTCCCTGTAAATAAAGATTACAGGGATAATAACGATAGACTTATCGATGTAACCCCGCTACCTCTAGATTCCACCAGGCAAAGGTTTATTGCGATAGGGGTAGATCCGAACCCCACTCCCCGCGTAACTGTGAGATTAGTGGGAAATGTGCGTGAAAAAATGTACATCGACGTTAATGACATTGGCGGTGTTATAAATTTTTTTAAAAGATTAGACTTAGACAATAAACGTGATTATAATATTTGCAGAATAGACTTCAGTGTAGTGGAAAATAAACAATTAATATGTAAGTTAAAAAATACGCAAGTAATTTTAAGTGAAAAGAACATTTTAAATTTAATTAGTTTAGAGAGTAGTATTAGTTTATTATTGAAACAATATAATATTAGGTATAAATGTATTAAAAATATTTATAAAAAATTTGTACAAAATGTAGTAATTTTTAGTATTAGAAATAGATTAATTTTACCGGAAAGTTTGTATATATACGTGATGAGAGAGAATGTTACATTTAAGAAAATATTTATAGAAATATTTAATTATTATTATTTTAAGTTATTTAGAGATACTAGTTGTGTGAACACATTTATTTTAAGAGAAAATAAATATATAATTTAAAATATCAATTTCTTATGCTTTTTAAATATTCCTATACAGATGAAATATTTATTTACAGATAAATAATTTTTAATTTTTTTATTTTATTATAATACACTAGTTTCAAATAGTGTTGTAGAGTCGCTATAAATTACTGAGTAAAATTGTGTATATTTTACAAAGTTTATTCTGATGTACGAGAGGGGATGAAAATCGAACAATGGTATAGACTTTTACAACGAGTGCAGACCTCCATATAAAAGAAGACATTCTGAAATTTCAGTCAGGTATATTTATACTGTATGGGTTCTACGTTAGTAACGTATTATAATGAGTAATCAAGCAAATTTCGACGCTTTTTTTAACATCTGCGAAGATCTTATAGAATCTTCTCTTACAGAACAGGCAAATTACGATGCCTTTTTTAATTTTTGTGAAAATACAATTAATGACGCGGTGCAAACTGGAGGGGGTAGCGATGAAATTTTGGAAGTAAGAAATGCTAGTCCGCGCTTTACTTTAGTAGCCGAAATTGAAAAACATATAAAAAAATTTAACGTAACTGGAAGAAGAATAACCTTCGTAGTGGCAGATCCTCCCGAGGGCAATAACCCTATTACGTGGTTCCAGAAAGGCCTCGAAGATGTTGTTCAGTATGTAATGAACTCCATTAATCCAAACGATTATGTGGGATTTATATTTCATACCCCGCGTCTAGAAAATGGACCAGCATGGTTGAGTTTTCGTCGTGCACATCAATTAGATACAGACGTTGTTTGGCAATCAATTTTAACCATTCTACAGAGTAATAAGAACGTATTTTCGGATGGACAATTTACGATAGAATTAACACACGTGTCTGCGCCATCGGGATCGGGCAGAATACGAGGACATGGACTAAGTTATGCAGAATTGTGTCGTAAAAAAACGGGTATTATAGCTATAGACAATAATGACAATTTGTGTTTACCGCGTGCGCTAGTGGTGGCAGACTCGTGGATAAGAAAGGACATTTGTTTTAAATATATAGTAAAGGACACGCAGGATTTTCAGGGAACAAAAGCACGCGAGTTAATGATAAAAGCGCATGTAAATATTAGTGAAAATGGAGCTGGTATTCCTGAAATTACGGAATTTCAAAGATATTATAAAGGTTATAATATTTGCGTATATGAATATAATAGTCGCGGTGAATTAATTTTTGAAGGAGCGAGAGGAACAAATCTCCCCAGATTAAATTTACTCCACTATCGAAATCATTATTCTGTAATAAAAAGTTTAACTGCTACATTTTCATGTAAATATTTCTGTGAACAATGTCACGTTCCGTATAATATTAGAGGTGGTCATAGATGCGAAAATATATGTTCATATTGTAAATATTCGCCTGCGTGTCTTTCTACTTTGAATTTTATAAATTGCGACTTGTGTAAAAGAAAGTTTAGAGGACAAATTTGTTTTGACAATCATTTAAAATTTGTGTGTAGAAAAGTGCATAAGTGTACAAAGTGCTTCAAGATATACAATTATAATAAAAATAGACAACATGTGTGTGGTGAAACGTACTGTAAATTTTGTGAAACGTATAAAAATCCCGGACATATGTGTTATATTTTACCGGACAAAACTAAATTAAAAAGTAAAAGTTTATTTATTTATTACGATTTTGAGACTCGTCAGGAAAAAAAGAATAATGATAATTTAGAACACGAGGTTAATTTATGTGTAGCGCAACAAACGTGCTCAGAGTGTTGCGACAACAACGACATGAAACAAATATGTTTTGTATGTGGTGTTCGTGAACATATCTTTAAAGATGAACCACTTGAACATTTTCTTTCTTATGTTTTATTACCCCGTACATCTTTTACTTCAATTATATGTATTGCACATAATGCTAAAGCGTTTGACTGTCAATTTATTTTAAAGTTTTTAGTCGAGGAAAGACAGGTAAAACCCAAATTAACATTAAATGGATCAAAAATTCTAGTACTACAAATTAATAATATTAAATTCATAGATTCTATAAATTATCTGCCCATGCCTTTAGCGGCTTTACCGAAAGCAATGGATTTACCAGCTTCCATAAAAAAAGGTTATTTTCCCCATCTATTTAATACTATTCAAAATAAAAACTATGTAGGGCCGTTACCTAATCCGCGATTTTACGGCCTAGATAATATGTCTACTTCTGTACGACAAAATTTTCTGGATTGGCATGCTAAACAAACACAGGAAAATGCTGTATTTCGTATGGCTACTGAAATAATCGAGTATTGTGTATCAGATGTCGATATATTACGACGCGCTTGTGAAAAATTTAGAAAAACTTTTATAATTGATTGCAAGGTGGATCCTTTTACGGAAGCAGTTACCATTGCTTCAGCATGTAACAAAGTTTTTCGTCGTTTATTTTTAAAACCAGATACAATAGGTATAATCCCCTCACGGGGTTACCGTTTAAAAGATAATCAGTCTAAAATTGCTTTACAATGGTTAATTCATGAAGAAAATTCGCGCGGTATACAAATTCAACATGCTGGCAATGATGCTGAAGCTGTAATTGACAATAAATATAAAGTTGATGGCTATTATGCACCACACAAATTAGTATTTGAATTTTTCGGGTGTTTCTGGCACGGATGCCAACTATGCTATAGAACAAATAGAAATAAACAAGTATTTAATTCCACAAAAGAAACTTTGGAACATAGATATCAAAGAACTATGGAAAAATTAGACAAAATTCAAAATTTAGGATACAGAGTCATTTCAGTGTGGGAATGCGAATTTAGAAAAACATTAGCTCAAAATAAACATTTGCGAAAGGAGCTTGATAATCATCATATTTTAAATTATTCACCATTGCAGGCTCGCGATGCACTTTTTGGAGGACGTACAGGTAATACTTGTCTAAATAAAACAGTTGTAAATAATGAGAAGATAAAATATGTCGACGTCTGTTCCTTATATCCTTACGTGTGTAAATATGGTAAATTTCCTGTGGGCCACCCAGAAATTTTTGTAGGTGCAGATTGTAACACATTATGTCCCAATAATAATATAGATCAGGTGGAAGGGTTAATTAAATGTACTATCCTCGCCCCCGATAATTTGTTTCATCCGGTTCTGCCGATAAGAGCACATAATAAACTTATGTTTGTATTATGTCGTACATGTTGTGATAAACTGGAGCAGAATGACTGTACACATACGGATGAAGAAAGACAATTTATCGGTACCTGGGTTGTTGACGAAGTTCGTCGTGCGGTTTCGCTAGGTTATAAAATAATTGATGTGCACGAAATATGGCAATACCAAGTGACAATATATAATAAAGAGACGAGGACCGGGGGCTTATTTGTGGATTATATTAATACCTTTCTGAAAATAAAACAAGAAGCATCTGGTTATCCCGCAGAGTGTATTGATGAAGCATCTAAATTACATTACATTAAAAATTATTACGAAAATGAAGGCGTCCAGCTAGATTCTACGCAAATTGAAAAAAATTCAGGCAAGAGATCATTAGCAAAATTAATGTTAAACTCTTTCTGGGGTAAGATATATGTTTATTAAAGAAATCATAGTTAAACAAAAAAAATATTTTTTGTTCTTATGTTGACAGGTAAATTCGCCCAGGCTGAAAATAAACCAACAACATCGACGGTAGCAACTGCGGCAGAGCTGTACGAATTATTAGCTAATCCGGCTCTGCAAGTAAATAGAATTATACCTGCCGGTGAACAGATGATGTACGTCAACTGGACACATGAAACAGAGGCAATGGAACAACTTAGAACAGTTAATGTTGTCATTGCTGCGTATACAACAGCCCAAGCTCGATTACGACTGCATGAATTTTTAAATCCTCTTGGAAGTAGGGTATTGTATTATGACACGGATTCCATTATATACAGTCATTCACCCGGCGAGTATGAGCCCCCAATAGGAAATTTCTTAGGGGATCTCACTGACGAATTGTCCTGTTACGGTGTCGGTAGCTACATAAAAGAATACGTGTCGGGTGGACCGAAGAATTATGCTTATAAAGTTTATTCCCCGACAGATAATAAAACTTTTGAAATTTGTAAAGTAAAGGGATTTACATTAAATTTTAAAAATTCTAAAATTATTAATTTTGATGCAATGAAAAATTTAATTTTAAATGATAATCAAATTAGTCCCGTAATAATTTCTAACAATATAAGATGTACTCTAGATCACACTGTTATAACAAAATCCGAAACTAAAACTTTTAATATTAGATTTATGAAACGTAGATTAATAGACCAGGTTAATTCTGTTCCGTATGGAGTAAAAAAAATAAAATTAATTTAATATATTTTATATTCATGTACTATATTATAATTATGTGTAGGTACCTATAGATTATGTAATAAAAAACATTTTTTTTAATATTATTTATTAAAATATTGGTTAAACATGTATCTTACAAATCTGTCATTTTCATTTTTATCATATGTGCTAAACAATTTTAAAAAATCAGCATGCATATAACCATTAATTCTAAATAACAAATATACTAAACAATAATAACCGCAAACTGATGTTGTGTAGTCTTGTAAAGTAACTGTATTAAATGACCATTTTATCGTATTTCTTCTTAGAAAATCTCGATGTTCTTTAATAAAAGGTTGGCGGCCAAAACTATCGAAATACATTCCATTTCCTAGACGATCGATAAAAATTGCTATCCAATGAATTCCGGGCAACGTATCTGGATCGGTGTTAACAACAATTGCACATGGAAAGTTAACACGAAGAGGTAGTCTGTTCGCTGCATAAACACCGCTATGTCCCGTGTTTTGGAAATAACATCGAAGTATTTTATCAATGTACGATGCCTTCATTTTCTAAAATATGTTGTTCCTCACGGAATGCTTCTATAGGACTGATTTTTGTAATAATAAAATGTGTAGTTTTAAGGAGTTTTAAAATGAAATAAATTTTTTTATAAATGAACTATATTTTTATTTTCTATTATTTCCCCCCTATACAAATATTACATACATATGTGTTATATAAAAGTGAATACAAAATAAAAACTTACTAACTACCATAATCTACAATAACATTTCGATTTTTGTCTATTTCTATTATATTATCAAATTCAGCATAAATTACGCAATTTACAGTTTGAGTTAATGCAGTTTCAAACCCTACTTCGATTCTCAAAGAACCGTGGCGTGTTAAGTTCCAATATAACATAGAATTAGCCGATAGATCAGGTGTAAGATCGAACGCAGTCAAACAATATCCCTTGGGATAACTTTCTCTGCTTATTCCATTTCCATTGTTCGAGAAATGTATACCTGTACCGCTGAATAAGGTATTGTACATCTGAATGAAACTGGATTTTTCTCCAAAGGACGGCTGCAATGGTTTTGCAGGTAACTGCTGTCCATTGACACATAATGATAAGTAATTTATGTTGAAATTTTCAAAATTAAACGGGTTACTCTTGTAATCGCCGTTGAATGCTTTATTAGAAACAAAACCAATTATACATCTTTTTGGAAGTTGACCTAAGAATATGTTATCTAACGATTTTCCTTGGACCCCCGCTGGAATAGTAATCGCTTTAACTTCGGCTCTTGTAACAGGGTACTTAGCAGTATTTATTTCCAAAGCTTTGTTATGTGCAAGCAAAATGCTGGGGTTCAGTTTGACGCGACGAGCAAGTAATGTGGCTTCATTTATTTTAACTTTATAGCCGACTCCAGACGAAATTAGATGAAAATTATCTCGTGAACGTACTAACCTCACTCGCATTTCGACACCATTTATTAAAAATTTTTCTTGGTTAAATATATCGGCGTGTAGATGCCCTATCATGTCGACGCTTTTACTCTTTTCAATAAAATTTTGCCGTGCAATGTATCCCGAATTTCCGCCTGCATCAGTATTGTTCATTTTCCCCGGATCGTCAGAATACCATAAAGATGAAGTTAAGTGAGAGTTTTTAGCATCTTTACCATAGTTCAATAGTGTTTCGATATAGGCTCTAAAGGGGTAGGTGTTGTTTGGTGGAGATACAAGTTTCTGATTTAAATATATATCGATTTGACTAAAAATCGAATGAAGCCAGTTGTTAACAGGTCCTACATTATCTGTTTCAGATAATGGTGTGTCGTCAGCTTTCATGATTTTTACATTTAAATATAGCATAGTCTGCGATAAATCTAAATATTCTTCTCCATGTCCGGGTATGACAAATTCTATGGGGCCATCTTCAGTAATGGATGATAACGGTTTGTAATTAACCCACTGCCCAGAATCAATGCTAGTTTGCGTCGGGGGTAAAGCGAATAAATCTAATTCTGTTTTAACACATTCACAAGATTGAGTATGTAAAAATGCCATTTTTAATCAAATATATCTATCCCTCTAGATTGCTTTTTTTTGTTCTTTACTCTAGCAGGTGCAGTTTTAGAATGAACATGTTTCTTAATTAACCGTTTCTTTTTATAGCCAGAACCACTCATTAATTTTTCAATATTATTTTCAGCTTTATGTTTTAAATTAACTCCAGCCTCAGCTATACGATGTTTGAATGAATCTTTTACGGGTCGATTTTCACTTAAATCCCCCAAAAATTGTACCCCAGTACTTAGAGCTTGTTTACCGACAGCTCCGACACTTTTTTTAATTAAAGGCATAATGCTTCTAAATAAGCCGCTAAAAAAACTTCCTAAACCATGACCTTTTTGAAATTGACTTCCTTTAAATACCGGTCCTATACCACTTCCTGCTTGTAAATTGTAATATTCTTGATAGGGACAACTTTTCATTGTGTACGTCTTTTAAAATGTAGTTTAATGCATAACGGTCCGAATTGAAATGGGACTGGAAACCCGTCATTACATCTAATATCTATTTCGATATTTGTAAATTCTCTTCTTAACACGGGGACAAAGTGCGGCTGCGCATATGATATCATTCTATTTGATCCGAACACATATTTTTCCGTATTAACATGTACAATTCTTAACAGCTGCGTTACTACATCCCCGACTAACTGCGGTTCTATAATATCGCAGTAAATATATATCTGAGGAGGTATACCTAACATTAAATTAGGCAAATTGATTGAAGTTTTTTGTTGATATATGTCGGTAAATGGCGGATAACCGAGCTGAAGAGCTAATCGAGGTGATAATTTTAATGAGCATACACTAGAGTGCTTAAATTTTGCTTCTACACGCTTTTCCGTTCTGTCATAACTGAATGAAACAAATTTATTAATTTTCACATCGGAATTCAATTCGTGTAACACAGCATCTGTATGTTCGTAATTTTTTGACCTGATTTTCTCTTTTTCAATGTTTATTACAATGCTCTTATCTGCTGCGTTTACTTTCTCGGTCATAATGAAAACTCTATTTTCCCTCTCGTTAATATTATACATAGAACAGGGATAAATAATTTCTGCTAATGACACTTCCCAATATCCCTCTAACTTTATATTTTGAGGTAGCTGCGTTGTAAATCGTGTAGTTTTATTGTCGGGGAAATATTGCATAGAACTATTGCTAGGTAGTGTAATAAAAAATTCTTTGTCAATCATTTTTCAGTAAAGTAATACGATTCGCAGGTATCCAAGAATTGAATTGATCGCTATATCCACGCCACTTCACGTACAATTTCTTTCTACTGCCCGAACCTTTTGTTGATACTATTTTATCTATTTTATAAGTTGTATCAGCCGTTACATGAACATGTTGTAATTCATATTCGTAGAAACTGCCCTCTATGATTTCATTATTTAAATCTTTTAATTTGTATACAGTAGGATTTCTTGTTTTAATACCGCAAATTTTAAATAATTCTTCACTCCAGTTGGACTCGTAACCCTTTTCAAATATATGTTTATATTTCGATATTCGAACTATATCTCCTAATTTAAATTTTCCCGCTTGTTTTTTTACATTTTGTTTACTTCCATACTGATTTCTCCACACTTGTAATATATTGTTTTCGTTTACTTCGCACGGTGCCATTTTTATTGATCGATGTTTAGTTTTATTATAAGCCGAGACAAGATCTTGCAATACATCTATATATCTATATGTATTTTTATAAGTAAAATAACGAAACATTCTAGTCTTTAACGTTCTATTATATCTTTCTACAATGCATGCTTTTGTCTCTTGATTTTGAGTTACATAAAATCTAATATCGTTTTCATGTAAAAATACTTTCACTGCTCGAGCAATAAATTCCGCCCCTTTGTCGGTTTGTAAGCACAATGGTTTTCGCTCTGTAAATATGTTTCTAAGCGCTGCAATGACCGACGTCGGTCTTTTATCTTTTAGGGGTTTAGCCCAGCTATACCTGCTAAATACATCGATTACTGTTAATATATACTTATAATTATCATTATATCGGCTTAGCTTTTGGAGGTCATTTAAATCCGCTTGAAAAAGATCGTTTATATTGGAAACTTGGTATCTGTTACGAGGAAATCGTTTCCGAGCCGGTTTATGTAATGTGTATGCATCTTGTGCATTAAGCCAATTTTGTATTTTATTATTATCATATTGTCCTTTTAGAGAGTTTTTTAGATTACTAGCACCAGAAAAACCAGACGGATGTGATGGATCAAAATAAATTTTAGCCAGTTTCTTATTCATAATTAAAAAGTAAATCTTTTCCAGTTCTCAATTTTCTTAGGTTTCGAAAATTCTTCATCAGAATTGTCACTAGTATAATACGGTGATTTCCTTTTATTTTTAACACTTTTCAATTTAGGAGATTTATACTCGATAACTTTTCTTCTATGGGGGTTATGAACTAGTTCTAGAGGTACATTAATAGTTTTCAATGCACTCGCAAAAACTTCCCAGCCAGCAGGGTTGATATTTTTTCTATATCTTACAATATCACCAACTAAATCTGAT
Source organism: Pterostichus madidus (assembly GCA_911728475.2). Lineage (NCBI taxonomy): Eukaryota > Metazoa > Arthropoda > Insecta > Coleoptera > Carabidae > Pterostichus > Pterostichus madidus. The sequence continues at coordinate 16,711,796 of OU452316.1, read as the reverse complement.
ATATTCGAATTAGGTATTTGTGAATTATTTACAGTAACAACGCCGTTCTCATCCCAACTAATAATATCATTGTTTAATTTCAGTTTCTGAACTAATAAACGTGCTTTGTTTTGATGTGATTTAGGAATAACATTTACTATATTTTCTATGCCGTCCGACTTCTCCACATGCAACTTTGGTTCTGTACTAATTTCACTCTCGATAGGTAATTTTATAGATTCACGAGATTGTCTCTGAAAGTGTAAATATCTTTGCAAAATTTCCTGATACAATGTCCATTTTTCATATTCGGACAAATTTGAATTTAAAATATTTTTCATATCGTTATCAAGCTGACTGGATATATCTTGTTTGTCATTTTTATGGAATCGATTTAAATTTTCAGGAGATATTAATACCATTTTTTTAATATGATCCATTTTTTTTTTTGTTATTTTATTTTTTAATTAAACTACTTAAAACTCCTGTTATGAGCGGGGCTAACAGCAATGGCAGAAACGCTCCACCTGACTGTACTAATATGCGTTTCTTTTGTTTCCAGCTTTCTCCGCGTTTAGTGAGCTTCCTTAAAATTTTTTTATGTCGTTTAAGTTCAGTCTGTTGTTTTCTATTAAGACAAATTTGACCATGTAAAATATTATAAACACATTCGCAGATACATTTAACAGAGTTACAGTCTGTGTTTTTTAATAATGCCAACCTATATTTAGGTTTCAGCTTATGTAGAGCCTGCAATAGTTCGATATTAGTGCTTATACTCGTACTCATATTTATGATATAATCTCGGGCATATTTGTACTACGGTATTTATACTTTTTTCGGGGTAAATAAACATATGTTAATCCGTCACGTGACGTACGAAAGCGCAGCCAATCGGGTGTGTTTTGTTTTAGATCGAAAATTAAATAACCATGAGGTTCAGCTGTTGCGTCACAGTATGCTTCTTGTACGAATCTAACATCTTCTGGAGAAACTTGTCGTGAAAGATGCATAATTTGTGCTTTATCTCGAGGATTTTTAAAATAAATTATGTAATTTGCATTAAGAGATATATCTCTTTGTCCTTTCCCCTGATGAAATAAATTTTGTGTAAGGAAAAACACTGATACATTTTTATGATGAGACCATTTTGTAAATATATCCACTACACGGCTATCTGCTTCTCTCATTAAATCATCTATTATAATTAACACTGGATTTTTACCATCTATATTTTCTACATCAGGCAGTCCCTCAACAAATTCTACATTAGGAATCGTATTATATAAATTCTGCCAAGTTCCATAATGCCAGCATATTTTTGAAAATATTGTATCACTCGTATTATTAATATTAGATATAAAATTACTAACAAAATATGATTTTCCACAGCCTGAGGGGCCGGCAATTATAGCAGAAAAAGGATGTTTAAATTTTGTACACATGTTGCCCCCAAGATGCTTTATACAATACTGCTAAATGAACGTATATAATCAGTTATTTAAACATACTATTTCTCGATTTATTATATTCACAGGATAGGTAGGTAGTTGAAATAAAATAGAATTTATATACAATAATATTTTATTTTATTATATTTATATATATATATATATATATATTTACAATTGAACAAACAGTACATAATATATATTTATATTAGTTTTATTACATTTTACAATTGAACAAATTCTACAAGCCGGGCTTTTTTACCCGTAGTACCATAATCTTTCATACCAGTATATTTTAGCGCCCATTTTGAAACGGTCTTCTTCAAGTCAGCTATGTCGGCGTCGGCTAAGTCATCGAATCGTCCAGGAAGATAGGTAACAAATTCTTCACATTCTGCAATAATTTTTCTTCCAAACCCCGTATTAACAGCTTTAATATCTACTAGTTTATAAACTTTATTAATTTCTAAATCTGCTAGACTTCGGCGAGTTTTTATGTTGGTTAATTGCCCGGTTTTATTCAAAGTGTTGAAATCCATTTCTAGAATAATACAAATTAATTAATATTGGAATAAAAATTCCTAGGTAAAATATTATTACCTGCAGTTTTCAAATTTCGATACGGCTCGTTTAATTCGCTTTACGGCGTGTGCTGGGCCTAATTGAATATTGACACTTTTAACCAAAGAATAGCACACAAAAGCCTTTTCAAATATAACCACCTTCTGTTCAAAGAATACCCCAAGAATACTGTTCCCTATGAAATAAAGCTTTACTTTTATACCTGGAGTTGGCTCGACCCCCTCCTATATTTCACTTTCTAAACGATATCGGGGAGGAATTGTAAAGGTATAATTCAAATAGATACACTATAAATATTATTTTATTTTATTTTATTTAAAATTATTTTATTTAAAATTATAAACAAAATTTACAATTTCTGCTGCTTCAGGCTAGCCCAGCGTGCACGCTCTGCCTGGTAATATGCCTTTTTTTGTGATTTACTCATCTTATACCCCGACGGAGGGATAAGAACCATCTTGCGTGAATAAACTGCCTCGGGATTGTAAGTCGGCTCGTTCACCGCATCCCAATTCTCAGCATAAGTGGTCTCGTTCTGCTGTAGCTTGGTACTGGATGCGGTGTTCAATTCTTCATCCCAATTCTCTGCACAGTGTACGAAGTACGGCTCTATTTTTCCACTATTTGTAATTTCGTGCACCAGGCACGGTCTAATGTATCGCGGTTCTTTCCGGTCTACAACATCTACGGATTTAGATTTTGTCACAAGCATATTAACGACAGAAGAATTCATGTTACGTAATGATCAAACTGTATAATGTTGAAAAATCTATTCGGCGTGCTTTTATAAGACGCTGTTCAGCATCCTAGGATGTAGAGGGGGTTAAGGACTCACGAACGTTTTCACACGCGAAAATTTTCAAAGACATTTATTTTAAATCGCCGCTATACAGTCGTATTGCAGATAATGCTCAGTTTTGTGAGGCATGGGAACAGAAATCTACACTCATAGTTTGTGGGGAAAAATTTATATTACAAAAACCAAGTCACATATGTTTGTTGAAAGCATGAAACATTTTCAAGATAATATATATTTTATTTTGAAAAGGCTGTATTCAACAACACTGCAAATATTAGGGTTTCAAGTCAGTACCTGTCCCACACCACATAAACACCAAGTCGGTTTGCCAGAGCGCGCCGAGACAGTTATCATGAAAGAAATATATTATTTCGCTAGATTTATATTACATAAGCCAAGTCAGTTATTTAAAAACCTCCCTATGTTGCAAATAATAGATTTATTTTTCCCACAGACAAATTCTGAAATCACCCACAGGTGTAGTATACCTGGAAAAAACCCCGAAATATACAGACAAAGCCATTGTTACAACAGGTGCCTTTCTGCTAGTACCTGCGTGGGATAAATTCTACTACAATGCCAGTTATCAAGATATAAATATATTATTCAATTGGAAAAAACTAAATTTATCACAAGTCCATTCGTGTAACAAAAAAATAAAAATAAAAAATTATTATTATTTTTACGAAAAAAATTATTATTATTTTTACAAAAAAAATTTCATTCACAAAAAATTAATCACATTCATTAATTGATCTGGGCAACTATCATATTCATTAATTCATCAGGACCACCATCATGACGTCACTTCCGCATTCCTTGGGGACGGCGAGCGGGTAATCTTACTACTGACCTCGGCACTAGTGATGCTGGCTCTCTGGACTTCTTCACGTTGTTGTTCGTTTCCGGAATTAATGTTAAAACGACCGTGTTTTTTGTTACTTTTCGTGTAACTTCGACAATTAACACGTTTCCGAAATCCGATCCGACTGCGCCACTTATACAATTTTAATTGGAAATTGTGTTTTTAATTTATTTATTTTACATACACAAGTTACAGGTATAGTTCTCAGGACAGACTGATTGCGGTTTGTAACAAGATTCGCTCTTTTATGAACTTACAATTACTAGTCAGCACATTCCTTGGAGTGCGCTGTAACATGAAGTTTCTTAGTGATAATGATATACATAACTTGCGCACTCTACAATTCTTTTTTTTTATTGTGTATATTTAAACCCTGGTACATTGTTTACATAGTTATTTTGTATTTATACATTATTTGATATTATACATTTACTATATATTATGCTTTGTAATTGTTTGTTGTTGGTGTTTGTAAGTGTATTGTGTTGTATTGTTAAATATCGTTATATAAGTTACTGTCTTTGAGAAATGATAGTGTGTTTTAATAAGCCAAGGTAATGTAGGATTGAAATTAAAGGACTTAGGCTTAAGTTGTAGACAATTTTATTGTAGCATAGTTGACAACGTTTCGGTTACGGATGTAACCAACTTCAGGTCTAGGTATAAAAATTAAAACAATATAAGGTAATTGTTGGTCATACAATATGAACAAATAACTCACCAAAAAACTAGTTGGTAAAAATGACAACACAAAGAAATAATTTCTTTTATAAAATCTTAATCGACGTTCGGAGTCAGCAAAGTGCAATAAAAAAAATTAATTTGAAGTTAAACGAAGCAAAATACAAGAATCTAAGTTTCAATGCTGACTCCGAAGAGTCGAAGTGACGACTGATGAGAATTAACATGTTACAGTTTGAATACGAAAGATACGTTTCCTGGGATATTTACATGGGAGGGGATCCATAGGAACATAATGGTGTTGTTTTGGGATGATAGTTGTTGTAGCTGTTGGCGGATGGCTTTTGCTGTTGGGAGTTTGGGGAGGGGGTGTTGTATGCAGGACATGGAATTTTGTGAATCTGTGCAAATGGTGCATAGGGTTTGGGGGTGATGTTCGATAATGAATTTCAATGCTTGGTTGATGGCGTAAAGCTCGGCGGAGAGAATGTTTGTTAGGGTTGGTAATCTATATTTGAATGTTTCGTCTTCGGTGATGAACGCTGCACCAGTTGTGTTGTTGGAGCAGGAGCCATCGGTGTATATGATTTTCCGCTGGTTGTTGTTTTTTATAATGTTGTTGAAGAGATGTTGGTATGTATTTATGTTTGTGGTCTCTTTCGGGTATTTGCTGAGTTCGAGGTTGAATATGTGGGTGGCGGGATTCCAGGGGGTATTTGAGGGTGGTTGTTTGTAGGGTTGTTCTTGGGTATCGTGGGATTAAGGAGTAAGGTCATTTTTTGGATGTGAGATTGGAGTGGGGCATGTGAGTTAACTGGTGGCGTGTTTATGTTTATATGTTTGTAAGTTGGGTGCGATGTGTTACTTATTATTTTACAATAGTAGTTGGCTGTCAGTTGTGCTCGGCGGGTTTCTAATGATGGTTCTCCGGTTATGTTCAGGATGCTTTCTACGGAACTGGTGCGGTATGCTCCTGTTATGATTCGTGTCGATGAATTGGAGATGCGTTTTTATGGTGAATCCGTATAAAAAGCAGCCGTAATCTAATTTTTACCGTATCATGGTTCTATATAAGCTCATTAGAGACTCTTTGTCGACACCCCAGTCGTGGTTTGCTAACGTCTTTATTATGTTGATTCTTTTTTGGCATTCACTTTTCAGGTTTGTGAGGTGTTCTGTCCATGTAAGTTTGTTGTCAATTATCATTCTTAGAAATTTTACTTTCTTTTTAAATTCAATATTTTTATCGTGTAATTCCAATTGGCATATGTGGTTAATTTTTCTTAGTTTGGTAAAATGGATCACTTTTGTTTTATCTGGTGAGCAGATAAATCCTGTTTTTTGAGCCCACTCTTCTAGTTGTTTTATAGTTTCCTGCAGATGATCTTGGACGCTTTTTATATTTTTTCCTTTGGAAAAGATGATTATATCGTCTGCAAAAAGTAGGACTTTTGTAGGGCTTTGTATGTGTTTTTGTATAGAGTTTATAGCTAGTAGGAATAGTGTGACGAAAAGTACTGCTCCCTGAGGGAGGTCATTTTCTTGTTGTTTTTGTTCGGATGTCGTTCCGTTTACTTTGACTTTGAAAGTTCTGTCAGTTAAAAAGTTTTTTATAAAATAGAACATGTTTCCGTTGACGTCATTGGCGAGGAGTGTTTTTAGAATGAGGTGCTTCCAGACTGTATCGTATGCTTTGTGGAGATCGAATAGTACTGCTACAAGATTTTTTCGAATATTTTGCATAAACTGTTTGAAAGTGCGATGGGTCTGTAGTTTTCTGGTTTAGTTTGGTTTTTTCCAGGTTTAGATATTGGTATGATTATTACAGTTTTCCTTTGGTTGGGAAAAGTGTTGGAGGACCATATATGACTGAATATTTTTCAAATGAATGTGTGGATTTTATCAGGGAGGTGTTTGATGAGTTCAAAAGGGATGTTGTCGGGTCCAGGGCTGCTTTTTCCCTTTAGTTCTTTTATCGTTGTTTTTAGTTCTTCTTCTGTTATTTGATTGTTTAGAGGTGAGTTGGGGGTAGGTTCCGTGTTGAGTTGGGTGTGTTCTTCTTGGTTTTTGAAGGTTTTAAAGGTATCGGAATAATAGTCGTCACTGGAGTATTTCTCGAAGTACTCTGCCAGTTTATTTGCTATATCTGCTGGGTTTGTGATTGGTGTGTGGTTGTCTATTATTGCAGTTATAGGCAATGTTGTCTTTTTACATTTTATCTGCCTGATTTTATTCCATATCTCGTTTGTGGGGGTTGATGTATTTATTTCCGAGACATATTTCCTCCAAGAGTTCTTTTTACTAGATTTAATAGTTCTTCGTAATATTGCCCTTGTTCTTTTGAAATTTATTAGGTTATCGATGTTTTTGTTTGATTTGTATGCGTAGAACGCCTTTTTGTTTTCTTTAATAGCTTTTCGGCATTCGTCGTTCCACCAAGGAACGAGGGTTCTGTTGTTTTTTGTGTTTGCATATCATATGGTTTCTTTTGCTGCGGAAGTAATGTGTTCATTAAGTGTGTTTAGTGCTGTATCCGCGTCGTTATATTGCCAGATTGTGTTCATGTTTTCCATCTTTGTTGTGAATTGTTTCCATTCTGCTTTGTTGAGATTCCATCTATCTGCTGTGCGCCTATTTGTTGTTTGAGGGATTTTGTCTGTGTGTTTTATTGCTATTGGATAGTGGCCCGCGTTGTGCCAATATTTAGTGCTCTCCCATATAAAGTGTGCTGCGATATCTGGTTCTATGAAGGAGAGGTCTATTATTGATTCGTTTCCTGTTCTTGTACATAGATGTGTTGCATTGCCGTCGTTTAGAAGTACGAACTTATCCAATGTGTCGTTTATTGTTTTCCCTCGGTTTTTCTCGTATGGGGATTCCCAACTGTAGCTGTAGGCATTAAAATCTCCTAGTATGATTCTGGGAGTGGGTAGTTGTTGTAGTAGTTCGGTTATGCTGTTGTTGTCGCGGTTTTAATTTGGCGGGATGTATATGCAGCATATTGTTAGTTTCTGTGTATAGTGAGTTTCTATTGCTACTGCTTCTAAGTTTATGTTTAGGTTGATTTCTTCGGTGTGTACATTTTTTTTTGGCAAGAATGGCAACTCCCCCATAGCGTATTCATTTTGTCTGTCCTTCCTGTGAATATTGTAGTTTTTTAATGTGGCATTCTGGTTTTGTTTAAATCTTGTTTCTTGTATGCACAGATATTCTGGTTGGTGTTTGTTAATTAGTAGCTGTATGTTCTCTATGTGAGCATAGAAGCCGTTTGCGTTCCACTGTACTATTGACATTATGTATTTTGGCTTGATGTTGGCGTTGGGGAGAGTGTTTTTTTCCTCATTCTTTAGCTAATTGTTCTTTTAGTTTTCCCTGTAGTCTTGTGAATTTTCGTTTCATATTAGGATCTGTTAGAAATGAGTATAGTTGGTTTAATGTCTCTAAGAGTTTTTTGGGGTCGTCGGTATATTCTTCGGCTATATTTAGTTTTTCGTTCGATCCATGTACATTTTCCAGGAAGTATTTTAGTTGGTTGAAGTTGAGAATGTATTTGCTAGGATTTTTTTTATTTCAGTTTCAAGTGGTTGGAGTGAAGCTTGTGTTGTTTTTGGTTTTTTATTGATGTTTTTTTATTGTTCTGGCTGTGTTCTATTTCTGTGGGTTCTAGTTGGGTGTTTGTATTTGAGGTTGTGTCTCTGTCCGTGGAGAAATTGTCGAGGTCGGGTTCACTGTTTGTGCTCTCGTTGATTTCCGTATGTGTTCTTTTAACAGCAGTGGTTTGGTTTAGGAGAGTTTTGCTGTTTCGTGGAGTAATGTTTGTGGTGAGCTGGTTGCCTGTGTGTGTTTGTATATTTATGATTTCCAGTGTTTCTTCATTTTGTGTCTCTTGTTGTTGTTGTTGTTGTGATAGTTGTTCTTCTTGTTTTTGTTCCTGTTGTTGCTGTTGTGATTGTTGTTGTTGTTGTAGAGTACATTAGTTAGTGCTATGTCGTGTTTTTTTTTACAAATGAAGCAGGTAGTTAATTCATCAGTTATGAATATTCGGTATTGTATTTCTTCGTACTCGATAAGGATTGATTCCGGGATCGGATTTTTTCGTCTGGTGTGATGTACATTGATCTTCTGAAGCTGAATACATGTGAGTATTCGTCTTCGGTCATGCCCACTCTCAGGAAATTAATTGGGGATATGATTTTTATGTTTTTTTGTTTTAATGCCTGTTCGATTTTTTCATGGAGTAAAGATGGGCACACATTGGAAAGTATAATTCGTTTCGCTGGCGTAATTAGTCTTCTAATGTTGACTATATTGTTATTTATCGTTACCGAGTCACATTTAATAGTTGGTCTATTATGTTTTTAGATTTTAAATAGATGCATATTCTATTGTTTGAGATTCGTGACGTAACGAGAATATGTTTTGCTCCGATTATGTTTCCAATGCTTAGGATGTAATCACGTATTTTTATATTTTCAATGCTTTGCATGAGTATTGCTTGGTCTTTTTTTAGGAAATTATTTGTTTGTTGTTATTTTTTAGCCATTTTTGCCAATGAGTTTTGATTTATGTTGTTTAGGTTAGTCATTGTATTTGAATTGTTTTGTTCTTCTGTTTGGTTTGTAGTAGTAATTGGGCCATGCCTGAGTTCAAGTGGTCGATGTTTAGTTTACAGTAATTTATTTATTTTGTTGGAGCTGTATTTGGGGCATATTTCATATGCCTCGGAATATGAAAAGAAGGTACACTACCATAATGGTAAGTAGCGGCTTCTGTGTGGTGAAACTAGTTGTAAGACCGGTTAATTTTGCAGATTAAGTTGAAAACACTACTTGTCACTGTCAAAGTCAGGGTCGAACTCCCTACAATTCTTTATATAGTTTTATTGATATTTTATGTATTTCTCTATTTTGTTTCAAAAACAATTGCAAAAATATTCTAATTGATTTCTCTCAGGTGACTTTGTAATTTCAATGTTTGTATATACTAAGTTAGTATACTATTATTTTAATTTTTTTTTGTATGCATATTAGTATTTCTATGTACCTATGTATCTATTTGTAATGGAAAACAATTATTTTATGAGAATTTTTAATTTAAACATGAAGAAACGGTTTTTTCGCAATAACTATTTCTGAGGTTGGTATTTTTCTTTTTTCAATACAAATACGTGGACTAAATCTCAGACGAATCGGAGTCGGGGACCGGAGAAGCCCCTTGCCCGGCTAGAGCCTTTATAACATAAAAATAATGTTCGAATCGAATCGAGATGAACAAAATTATTTTCAGCTAATAGCTAAACTACCAGACAATGGTCCATTTTGAACTTCCATAAGTTATGAAATTAGTGTATTATATTCAAAGTATTTGAAAGTGTGTCAAGCTTTTTAAATTTTAATAAACTTTTCTTGAATATAGCGTACAGGATTAAATCTAAAACTAATTTCTATTAAGATAATACTGCTAGAAATTTTGTCTTAGTTTTTCGACAAACTTGCTCAACACACTGTATTGTCACGTTTAGAAATGGACTTAGAATATTATATACCTATCTTTAGTCAGTTTGGAATGAATAATTAAAGTTATATTTACTGTTACAACGAACTGGGGGCAAATCATAATTGAACTGGTAAAGAGCTACTCGACGTGACTTAAGGCTGTGGATGCAAACCGGTACTAATAGAATATTTATATACTAAACTAGTGCTAAACTCCGTTCAACATGCGGGTCAAAATAAATAAGCACACAACAATTAGCTAGATATACTGAATAATATTGAGAGGCTCATACTGGAAAACAGTATAAAATCACAAGTACAAACATTACAATGAAAACTTAAAACTACTTATATGTTCGACTTATCGAGACGCACCATCTTGGTTTTCGGTTTGAATTGCGGCACAGCAAAACGGGATAGAAGAGCCGGCGACACACTACTTCTCACGTCTCTACCCAAAAGCTAGAGTTTTTATACTCATTTCTCTTCTTCGTCTTTGGACCCTGAGGTTTTGTAATTTTACGAAAGGCGACGAAAGTCGAATACGTGTCGCCTTAACCAAGAACGAACCTTGACCATGGAATCATATTCTAATTTATTTATAATTTCTAACCGAGGTGGTTGAGAAATATCAAGTAATGACAAATATTTATTAACCATATACGGATGTCAGACCTCATGATATGTACATTTCTAGCTACTTTGGAGAAGTGCATTATTCATTATAGAGTTAAGATTACACCGTGACAAGACTTAGTCACCCGCTGTGGTGTGCCGCCTGAACCGAGAGCATTCTTAAGTTATAGTTTATTGAATGGCTCTTCTAACGCTTTCCCACGTTTAGGTGAACATAAATTGTAGGAGGCATTTATCTCACAAGAGCTATTCATATCATCGTTTTAAAAGAGAGACCTATGTATAGGTTTGTGTAAGTTTCAATATTACGAAATATTAAAAAAATTAACGCAAAAAATTCCAACAAATGAATCATAGATCGTTTAAAAAAGAAAGATGCAATGAACATGACGGAATCAAATTTCTCTTTTCTTACCTGAAGTAGGACAGAACAGAATTTTTATTTATAAGCATACAAGTATATAAATATTTGACGCTAGATAAAACATACCTGTGTCCGCAGAAAGCCGGACATCCTATGAACTACTTTATTTATAAATATGTCGAATTAAAAATGTACATGCGTAAATTTCACAAATACGAGGGCAGGATGAAAAGTCCCTGAAAAATGAAACAAGAAATGATTTATTTGGTCAAAACATATTTTATTTCTCAACGTAATCTCCTTGTAGTTCGATATACTTCGTCCAACGTTTTTCTAATTTTTCGATCCCTTCCAAATAATACGATTTTAGCAATCCTTAAAACTAGGCGTTTATCTCAGCGATGACCTCATCGTTGGAGCCAAATCTCTTTCCGCTGAGTATTTCCTCAAGTTTGGAAACAGATAAAAATCGCAGGGGGCCAAATCTGTAAAATATGGTGGATGACGAACCAATTCGTAGCGTAATTCATGCAATTTTTGAACTTGTCACACGGTCGCGCTTGTTGTCAACAGAGAGCAAATGCGGCACCCATCTGGCAGATAGCTTTCTCATATACAAAAATTTATGCAAAATGTTCCGTACCCGTTCGGTTGAGATGCTCATAGCCTCATCAACCTCGTGCACTTTAACTCGCCGATCGTCCAATATCATACCATGGATTATATCGACTATTTCAGGCGTTGTAACCTCAATTGGACGACCAGAACGTTCGGAGTCCTTTGTGGTCATACTACCACAACGAAAATCAGTAAACCACTTGTGAATCGCTCCAATCGATGGTGAGGAGTCCCCATAATGTTTAAAAACGATGCTTTGGTTTGCGTAATGTTTTTTCCACGCAAGAAATAATGTTTAATCAAGACGCGAGATTAATTTTTTTTCATGGTTTCAAAAATCTTCAAGGTTGCTTGCTTTCGATGGGTGTCAAAACAGAACAGAATAACATATCAGTCTGAAAATTTTAATGCGTTGTAGTCAAAGAAGGTACATTACAAATGTCACATGAGATTTGAGATTGTGGCGCCATCTGTTTTATTTTTCAGAGACTTTTCACCCTGCCCTCGTATGTTATCATTTATATGTCTAAATGATAAACATATCATTTTCGATTTATCCGGAAGAGGCATAAATTTTCTTATTTTGTAAAGAACATTCGGTATATTTTTACATTTCTAAATTTGACGTTAAATTCTAAATACAGTGATGTGACAAATAAAATATTGGAGTAAAAAACTTAAGAACAATAGTTTTTAATTTTTGCGCAAAGTATCTTATGAAAATAGTAACTTAATTTCAAAATAATGAATTTTATTAAACAATTTATGAAAGTATCAAAATTAACAAGAAATTGTTCTAAATAAAGCTACAGCCAAGTTTTGTTGTTGTAATATGAATTTTATTGTATTATTTTTACAGCAAAATTTGAATTGTGGTAAAACATTGTAAGATTTAGAATTTAAGATAGAATCACAAAATGTGAAAATTTACAGAAAGTTGACACCTCTTCCGGTTAAATCGACAGTGATATATTTACTATTTATATATAAAAATGATGCCACATATGTTAAATTTAGGCATATAAATTTTAAATTAGATATCTTTCTAAATAAATAAGTTAATAGGAGTGCCTCGCTTTCTGTGGACATTCTGTATATATTTTATTTTTAAATGGATTAACTGAAATACACGAGTAAATGACCAATTTGTATATGTACGAAGAATTATAGTTTTTATTATTTATGTTTATTTTATGCAAGTTGTGCGAATATATTACAATTCTGGTCTGATATAATAAATCTTAGATTCTGACTTATTTTAATTAATGTCATAAAAAATAGTTTAAATCTTTTGTATATCTACAATCAAAATATAAATTTATTTAAAAATACTGGTACAAAAATAACTTTTTATCTGAATGACCTATCATTTCATAATAGAATTGTTTTTTTTTGTGCAGACGGACGCGAACTAAACATTTCGCAAACGCAACAGAGGCCACGAAATCTAATTTCGAAGCCGATAAACTAAAAGTCGCTTTTACACTTGAGAGTTGCCATTACAGTTAACAATATGACAATGATAGTGACGTATCTGCAGATAATTTAACGATTTTTTTTCAAAATATTTGTTTTATTTATCAAATATCTATCTCATAGTAACAAACGTTTACAATTATTTAAACTATTTAAAACAATTAAATTTTTAACTACTTATTTTTTACGATTACACAAAATATATTATGTCCCCTACCGTACGCGAAATCTTTTAGTGCGCTCAAAATTTTCGGTCTCAAGTGACCTCGATGACAGTTTTGCTCTCGGTACGCCATAGAAAAATTTTACGGCAGATTTATAAAAATTGTGAGCAATTGTTTTTCCCAAAACTCATTAGTAATTGATTGTGTATCTTTTCATATTAAATAATTTTACGAAAAAATTTCGAGGAAAATTATTAAAAAATAATCCTATATACTAATCGGCTTAATTCACTATAGATTCATCACGGCGGCAACCAGACTTTAGACACGGCTACAGCTTAAACGGTTTGTGCGATTGTTGTGAATTTTTTTCTACAATTTAAAGAATGTTTGGGACTAGTGCCTTTTGGGTATTTCAGATTTTTTGAAAGTACAGTCCGCTTGAAATTAACGACACACTTTGCAAATTTTCTTGATCGAAGTATGCACGCGTTGCTATGCATATGAAATTTGACCGCAAGCAGAAATTTTTCAGACCTGTCAATCACTTTTGACGTTTCGCATGAAACATTTTTACATAAATATTTCAATTTCTAGACAAGTTGGAGACATTTTCTAATTTGATTTAGGTATTAGAGGATTGAGGACATATGTTTTGAACGTTTTTCAATTGATTTCATGTTTGTATAAAAGTTTTTAATGATGCAACGTCCATTTCACAAATCTATGGTTAAGAAACAAGTTTACCTCTTATATACACGATCCAGGTTTTGAAAAACCATAGACCTAAGCTGTCATTTTTGACGTTACGCATGGAAATTTTAGATAGAATTATTTCAATTTCTAGACAAGTTGTAGCAATTTTGTAAATTGATTTAGGTATTAGATGATTGAGGATACATGTTTTGAACTGTTTTGAATTGATTTCAGGTTCAAAAAAAGTTTTAAGACCAAACGTCAATTTGACATATAGTTTGTTAAAGTATATAGTAAAACTATTTGACACTTTTGACGTTTCGCATGAAACATTTTTATATAAATATTTCAATTTCTAGACAAGTTGGAGACATTTTCTAATTTGATTTAGGTATTAGAAGATTGAGGACATATGTTTTGAACGGTTTTCTATTGATTTAATGTTTGTATAAAAGTTTTTAATGATAAATCTTCCAGTTGACAAATCTATGGTTAAGAAACAACATTACCTCTTATATACACGATCCAGGTTTTGAAAAATCATAGACCTAAGCTGTCATTTTTGACGTAACGCATGGATATTTTCGATAGAATTATTTCAATTTCTAGACAAATTGTGAAAATTTTGTAAATTGATTTAGGTATTAGATGATTGAGGATACATGTTTTGAACTGTTTTGAATTGATTTCATGTTCAAATAAAGTTTTAAGACCAAACGTCAATTTGACATATAGTTTGTTAAAGTATATAGTAAAACCAAGCAAAAATTGACGTCGGTGATAATATACAGTAAAACCAATGTTTCGATAGAATTATTTAAATTTCTAGACAAATTGTGAAAATTTTGTAATTTGTTTTAGGTATTAAAAATGATATTTAAAATCGTAGTTTGCAATTAATCAAAATAAATAGTCGCGTTCAGCTACTAGCTGTCAAAAACACATGATCTATTTAGTATCTTTTATCACCGCTAGATTGCTAATTTAGATTATAGAATATCACTAGATGTGACTGAACGATTCCAATTTATTGATTTAGGTATTAGAAGATTGAGGACATATGTTTTGAACGGTTTTCTATTGATTTAATGTTTGTATAAAAGTTTTTAATGATAAATCTTCCAGTTGACAAATCTATGGTTAAGAAACAACATTACCTCTTATATACACGATCCAGGTTTTGAAAAATCATAGACCTAAGCTGTCATTTTTGACGTAACGCATGGAAATTTTCGATAGAATTATTTCAATTTCTAGACAAATTGTGAAAATTTTGTAAATTGATTTAGGTATTAGATGATTGAGGATACATGTTTTGAACTGTTTTGAATTGATTTCATGTTCAAATAAAGTTTTAAGACCAAACGTCAATTTGACATATAGTTTGTTAAAGTATATAGTAAAACCAAGCAAAAATTGACGTCGGTGATAATATACAGTAAAACCAATTTTTCGATAGAATTATTTAAATTTCTAGACAAATTGTGAAAATTTTGTAATTTGTTTTAGGTATTAAAAATGATATTTAAAATCGTAGTTTGCAATTAATCAAAATAAATAGTCGCGTTCAGCTACTAGCTGTCAAAAACACATGATCTATTTAGTATCTTTTATCACCGCTAGATTGCTAATTTAGATTATAGAATATCACTAGATGTGACTGAACGATTCCAATTTAACAAAAACTAGCTGTCAAAAATACATGATCTATTTAGTACCTTTTATCACCGCTAGATTGCTAATTTAGATTATAGAATATCACTAGATGTGACTGAACGATTCCAATTTAGCAAAAATAAAATTTACCTTGACAATAAACAATTGCTTTATTTACATTGGTGAAAAAGCAGATTATATCATTGTGATTTGCAAAATATCACTGAGATATTGAATAACTATTAGTAATTTTGTGTTGTTTAGTGTTGTGTATGTGTGCTGAATATCTTGTCTAATTCATTTCCTATTCGGATGAACGCAAAGGCCCGTAAACTGAAGTGACAGATTTTAGGACAATTAAATTTGCGAATCTTTTCATTTCTGAGGACAAGTACCTAAAACACTAAGCATTACATCGGAAATTAATTTAAAAAAAACGTAAGTAAATTATGTCTTTATTAATATAAGAATAATAGATTTTAATTTTGTTGCTTTCAATATTTATTCAATTTCCTATTTCTGGGTGCCATAGTTCCGCTATTTAAGTTGAACTGCGATTATGAGCAATGAAATAATGGTTACAGATAAAGAAATAACATGAATAATTTCTGTATAATGAAATTTTCAATTATCATTAGTTATAGATTTATTTATTTATGGGGTAATGGCTCAGTGATATAAAGTTGGTCTGTGGTTCCTGAAAACCCTGGTTCGATCCCCATAGCCGACAAACATTTTCACAAAATTAAAATTACCCCTGTGTCTCCCCCACCACTAACATCTTTCGGGGCCGTGTTTTGATGGCTGGTAACCGCACTTGACTCGTATAAATATATCATTTACCGTGATTTGCAACACTTAGTAAAGGGTAAAAGGCGTACTGATATATTTATTTATATATTTATTTATTTATTTTTGAAATATTTTATTATATATATATATTCATGCTAAATCATATTTGTATTTAGTTTTGAAGAGTAAAAAAGAAACGACTGGCGTCCCATTTGGCTCGGCGAAAGAAATATTAGTAGCTACGACCCAGTTCAGCGTAGAAACTTCATTCTATTGGAAATTAAGGTCCTGATTAAATTTGTAAGATACAAATAACAGCGTACTCTAAAAATTGTAAGTAAACAAAAATTCTGATATATTTGATCACAATTTAAAGTGGTCCATAGTAGTTTATAAATCACTTTACATAAACACTACAAACGTACATAAAAAGGAACCGAAATGCCGTCGAAGGATCGCGTAAAACGTCAAAATAAACGACAATTATATCAGAAAAAATATAAACCTGTAGTAGCTAGAGATGCAAAATCAATTGTATTAACTAAACAAGTAGAACCGGTAGTAGTTAAACAAATAGTAGTTGCTAAACCAGTTGTTACAGTCACTAATAACGTTAATTTAGCTGTAATCAATCCAATAGAAAATAACGGGATGTTATGTAACATGACGAACGCTGACATAGACATAGTAGTTAATCCTCAGGGTTATCTAGAAGATATTCATATAGATTTCTACTTTTCGATGATTCGCATGATTTCTCAATATTTTCCACAACCAACTTACTATATAGATGCGCCAGATCGCATTCAACCAGTCCAGGTAGGAACGAAACATATTCAAATTATGTTTCAAAGACCTGCAGTGCAAGGAGGAGTAGGGCACTGGACTACTGCGTTTTACGATGGGGAGACCGTAACGATTTATGATAGCTTGAACAGTAGTTCCATTCATCCAGATGCGAATACGTATTTAGAACGTCTGTTTCCATTTAGACCTCAGATTAGAATCGCGCCAGTTCAGCAACAGACAAATACATATGATTGTGGGTTATTTTCAATTGCTTTCTGTACTAGTATTTTATTTAACCATAATCCCGAATACGAAATGTATGATATAACTAGACTTAGAGCGCACGCCGCGGAAATGTTTAGGTCGCAACAGATAGCGCTGTTTCCGGTTATTCGTCAGCAAAAATTGAGTCAAAACTATCAAAAAAGGAAGGCAGAGGAAACAGAAGAATAGCGAAATAAACGTTTGCGACAATTACGTAATTATAAATCCATTCGTATAACTCAAGAAACTGATTCCGCCAAAAAACAACGGTTAGATAAGTTAAAGACAAACTTTGATAAATATGTTGCAAAAGAAACAGATGAACAAAAAGAAAATAGACTAAAACTGAACAATGAAATAAATAAAAAGAAAGTTGCTGAGCTAAAAGCAAAAGTTTTAAAGGTTTCTAAGGGTACATACAAATTAGCAGCTAAATGTTTAGGCGATAATATTGAGCAACATAGCTTAGGAGAAATAAACGTCATTTGTAAAACGTGCGCGGCAAAAAATTTTGCTTTTGAGAAACCAGCAGACGGCAAGTTCAGTCATTGTTGTCGTAAGGGGAAACTCATTCCGGATAAGTTAAATGACTTTCCCGAATACTTGAAAGATTTAATGATAGGAAAAGACTCTAATAGTAAAAATTTTAAGGAAAACATTCGCAAGTACAACAGTGCACTTGCATTTGCGTCAATGGGAGCCAAAATTGCACCGCCTCCCGGTCAAGGGCCGTATACATTCCGAATTCACGGTCAAATCTACCACAACACGTCATGTTTGTATCCACCAAACGGTAAAACGGAAAAGTTTGCACAATTATATATCGTAGATACAACAGAAGCACTAACAAAACGTATGAGTGATAAATGTAATGAAAAGTGCAAACCGGAAATCATGAAAAAGTTGGATTTGATAATTCGAGAAATAAATCCATATTATGAGGCATTCATGATGTTGAAAGAGGTTGAGGCTATTGAAATAGCAAAAGCTGCACAATCGAATCAAGCTGTACCGGAAGTAAGCTTGTGGATAGTTAATGATCGTACAAAAGACAAACGCAGGTATAATGTTCCCACAAGTAACGAGGTGGCGGTAGTATTTAGTTCTAAAGACGGTGAGCCACCGTGTCTTAGGGATATTGCGATTCACCCAAGGGGTCAAAATAGCGTGAGAATAAATCAGTACTCTGAAAATTGCGATCCGATGTGTTATCCCATTTTATTTCCACGTGGTGAGAACGGTTGGGGTATGCACAGACGTCAAGCTGACGGTAAAAAGAAACTAACACTTCTTCAATTCTATATGAATAGGTTAGCGGACCGCGGTCAGTTTAATCCGTGTTTAATGGCCGGTAAACTCACACAACAGTACATAGTAGACGCATACGTAAAAGTTGAAAGTGAAAGATTGACGTACATACGTTTAAATCAGCCTACTTTCAGAGTAGAGCTGTATAGTGGGCTAATGGACCATATAAACAATACGGCAAACTTAGAAGGGGCAAAACCTGGTACAATGGTTATTTTGCCGTCAACTTTCCAAGGAGGTAGTAGATTCATGCAGAAAATGTACCAGGATTCGATGGCCATAGTACGCGAATTCGGAAAACCGGATCTTTTCATCACAGTTACCTGCAATCCTAAATGGCACGAAATAACTGGGCAATTATACGAAGGCCAGACCGCCTCAGACAGACCGGATATTGTAGCTCGGGTTTTTTACGGTAAAATAAAAAGCATGTTACACGAATTCCTACACGAGGATATTTTCGGTAAAGTAGTTGCTTTCATTTATGTAATTGAATTTCAAAAGCGAGGACTACCACACATGCATCTTTTACTCACACTCGACGAGAATAGTAAAATTCGAAATAAAGATGACATCGACACAATAGTGTGCGCTGAAATTCCAGACGAGGCCAACGAACCGGAATTGTATCAAATTGTACAGTCACACATGATACACGGACCTTGCGGAATTTTAAACAAAAATTCACCTTGCATGAGTGATAACAAATGTACTAAAAAATATCCAAAAGAGTTCCGAAATGAAACACACGAAAACGTTAACGGGTATCCGCTTTACAAAAGACGAAATAATAATGCAAAAATGTACATTCTCTACCGAAATGGTACAACTAAATTTACAATTGATAATCGTTGGATAATACCATACAATCCATACTTGCTCAAAAAATATCATACTCACATCAATGTCGAGATTTGTTCATCGGTCAAAAGTATTAAATACATTTGCAAATATTTCTGTAAGGGCCACGATTGTGCGTCAATTAAATTAGGTCAAGTCGATGCCAGTAAAACAGTTCAGTGGGATGAAATAAACGGTTATCTTAACACACGGTACGTTTCACCGCCCGAATGCTGTTGGAGACTGCTAGAGTTTCCATTGCATAATAAATCGCACACAATTTTCGAATTGACAGTCCATTTACAACATCAACAAGCTGTTGTATTCGCTCCGGGACAAGTTAAACAGGCTATTGAGCGAGCTAGCAAACGAAACACAACATTAACAGCTTGGTTTTTGTTAAACCAAACAGATCCCACAGCACGACAATACCGGTACATGGACATACCCAAATATTACGTGTTTACAAGTAACAATACTTGGAAAGCAAGGCAAAGAGTTATAAAACCTCCAATTGGGAGAATGATTTCTGTTAGTCCAAAAGATATTGAGCGATTCCATCTCAGAATGTTATTAGTTAACACAACAGGTGCGACAAGCTTCGAAGCTTTACGTACAGTAGATGGAAAAATGTATAATACATATCTTGAAGCTGCTAGAGCTAAAGGGTTGCTTGAAAACGATGAGGAATGCATAGAATGCATGCAAGAAGCTGTACTTGATAAATTCCCAAAACAATTACGTGAATTGTTTGCATATTTGATTTGCTTCCACACCTCAGTCGATGCAGTTACATTGTGGGAAAAATTCAAAGACGACATGATGCAGGATTATTTGCTACATAATTCGAAACAAGTAGCACAAAACAAATGCCTAAAAAACATTCAAGATGTTTTATTTATGCACAGATTAAAATTAAAAGATTTTAACCTTCCGGAACCGGAAGAGATAAGTGAGACAGGTGAATTAGACGATCAAATTGATCGAGGGACCGAAAAACTAGAAGGTGAAAAAAATATTGCGTTGTTTAACAAAGAACAAACAGAGGTACTTCAGTATATTGTAAATGCAGTAAATGATGCAACCTGTAAAGACAGATATTTCTTTGTTGACGGTCCTGGCGGCACAGGAAAAACATTTTTGTACAACACACTCATTAGCTTGATGAGGGGACAAGGACAAACAATTCTTGCAGTCGCGTGGACAGGTATAGCAGCAACTCTGTTAAAAGGCGGACAAACTGTACACTCGGTCTTTAAACTTCCTGTTCCAATAAACGAGGATAGTGTATGTAAAATCAGAGCAACCTCAAATGCCGGTAAAGTGATAAAGAGAGCGTCTTTAATCATTTGGGATGAGGTTACCATGGCGCCATGGCACGCATTAAAAGCAATAAATTTAGTTCTCAAAGATTTAGAAAACAATTCACTTCCATTCGGTGCTAAAGTAATAATATATTGGGAGGTGATTTTCGACAATGCCTACCCATTGTAAAGCACACAAATCACAGAACAGCTATAATTGAGATGTCAATGATACAAAGCCCACTGTGGCCACTGTTTAGAAAGTTTTCATTAAAACAAAATATGCGGGTAAATAAAAATGAACAAGAATTTTCAGAATATCTACTCAAAGTTGGCAATGGTATTGAAGATGTAGTCACAATACCATCTATATGTTTAGTAAAAAATTCTTTAGCTGATGAAATATTCGGAACAAACCTCATATTGCCAGAAAATGTATACGAGTTTATCAATAGGGCTATATTATCACCGAAAAACGACGATACGATGAAACTAAACGATATCGTATTGGAGAAAATTGCAGGGCCAGCTAGAGTGTATTATAGCGCAGATACAGCCGAATGTGATGAGCCAAACAAATTAAATTATCCAAGTGAATTGTTAAACAAAGAGACACCTTCCGGTATGCCACCTCATAAACTCACACTAAAAGTAGGTGCAATAGTTATGTTGCTGCGAAACATGAATCCGAAACGCGGTCTTTGCAACGGGACAAGACTGATCGTAAAAGAGATGCGTAACAATTTTCTAGATTTAGAAGTCGTTACCGGGCAAAGTAAAGGGCAGAGAATTTTCCTACCTCGGATAGATCTCACACCTACAGATAGCAATTTGCCATACGTTCTCAAGCGGCGACAATTTCCTATCAGATTGGCATTTTCAATGACTATAAACAAATCCCAAGGGCAAACATTTGATTTCGTGGGAATAAATCTTGAAAAACCGGTGTTCACACACGGTCAATTATATGTTGCAATGTCTAGAGTGCGAGCATTCGACAATTTAAAAATAAAAATACCCGATAATCTTGTAGACGACGAAAAAAATGAGGGATGCACACTTAACATTGTATTCAGGGAAATTTTAAACAATTAAACATGCCCTTTCAAAATAAATAATTTCCCTTTCATATTTATTATATAATAAATATTTGCAATCACACAAATGCAGATTAAATAATTCCTTTTGGAATTAACTTGTGCTACGTCTGATAATTTTTGTCAGCATTAAATGTGTGTACCAAGTCCCTGGGACTTTAAACAAATCGTAGCACAAGAGTCCTACAAATGTGATACTGTGTCCATAAATTTCTTGTAAAAGGTTCCAATTAAAATCTCTTTTTAACGAAACCAGCAGAGTACAGCAAAAACTTTGAATGTCGCTGGTGGAGTTTAAAATCTGTAAATATTAGGACCGTTTTTCCTTTTACATAAATTTATGGACAAATAAGCAGTATCCTCCATTTGTAGTAGACTGGCCAACGGTCCTAATATTTACAGATTTTAAATTCCTATACCAGTGGTATTCGAAGTTTTTGTTGTGCCCTGCAACAATTTAACAGGCCTGTGAACATATGTCCATGATTCTTAAACTGAGCCCGGTCTTCCAATATTTATGTACACACAGACTGGAGCTTCCAATCATAATTATTAAATTACCCATGTGTTCCACTATTTTGGCGACACAAATTATATTAAAACCGCCGTTGTATGAATGTTTGTGTGAATGAGTATTGCCACCTTGATCATTTTAAACTCTAATATTAATGCTTTAATATTGAAAAATAATATGAAAGTAACAATTTTTCGCTCCAAATTTATTAATTTAAAGAGGTGTCAATAAGTATGTTGTGTAGTTGGTAAAAAAATATTTTTCAAAATTATAAGTCATAATTAATTTTTTAAGAAACATTAAAACAAAAATATAAATTTTTTCTTTTCAAATCTATTCCAAAATATTGATTGCTTTCTGAAACGATTTATTTATCAAAAATCTAAATAAACTATTACTGTGATTTGTTTTGGTATAAAATCATAATAAATTTTGTCTGATTTTTTCTAAATTATTTTTAATACAACCTCAGATCACAAAATCAAATATAGAACCAAATAAGGTATGTACAAAATTATTGTTTAAATAATATCGATTACTTTTAATAAATATTTTTTGTTTATTACTTTGTGTAGATACAAAGAGTAGTTACTGGTTCTTTTTGCAACGTGTTAATATGCAAATTACTCAATTATTATAAATAATAAAATTTGGAAATCATAAAAATCCTTTCCACACAAATTTAATAGCATTTAATCAGCCTGGTTGAAAAACTATTTACTGAGGTAAACATTTATTTCTATAATTTTTACATAATTTATTTCAAATATTTCATTTATATAGGTCTAATGTTTTACGTGGGATGTTTCGGTTCTCGCTACAAATGAATGCAAAAATTCGTAATGGAAATACATACATTTTCGTTCAAAAATTATTATCAAAACAAAATTGGATTTATAGAAAAGCAGCAGCATATCTGAATTTTTGAATTTCTTCAATAAATAAAAAAGTTGATTATTTGGTACAAAATTTAAACCGATTTTTGTTCAATTTTTGTTTTCTTTTCTTTCAGTTTTGTGGTAATTGAAATCGCTAATGGAGAATTTCAATACAATCGAAAAATATTAATTGTATGCTCGACAGAAGTAGACAGTAATAAATATAAATTAAGCATGTTAAATCATCAAAATCAATTTACTATAATCTCAATAAAGTAAAATGGAATTTAAAACTTTTCAAGATAAAAACGCACGTTTCGGTATAAGAATTATGAAAGCTGTTATATTTATAACAAATTTAATCATTTTTCTGTAGTAACGCATTTCTTCAAAACATAAAAAGGTAAATTAATTGGTGTACAGTCCGGATTGATTTTTAATTAATTTTTGTTTATTTCAGATGTGTTCTGGATAGAAAAACTTTTATCATTGGAGAGTTTAATTATTTATTTGATGTAAACAATTAGATCTCAAAATGGCTGCAGAAGAAGGAACTTTGCGAATAGTGGAATTTGAACAATTTAGACACGTTCGTATTTTTTATATATAAGTTGTGTGACGGATGCGATTTTATCGCCAGAACTTGGTAAAATCAAGTCTGTAATCTACTAATAATCTACAAAGAATAAAACAAAATATTTTTGTTTACAAATCCTAAAAATCTATGACAAGAATTAAAGTTATTTAAATGCTGATTCAGCATTTACCAGATTGGAAATGAATAATATTTTCGCAGAGGTAAGAAATTTGTTTTAATTATTCCTGAATATATTGTTTTCATGTTTTAATCTTGTAGATCTAAAATATTATGTACGATGAACCTGTCATCTCTACATGAATAAAATGAAATATCAATTAATTAAACTTTAAAAGATATAAATAAACAGATGGTTGTAAATTGTATATATATGAATATATAATCAATCATGAACTGATAAATTTCGGTAGCAAATATCTTTCTATCAGTTTTCGAGAATTAATCTGGAACATGAACTTATTTAAAAAAATCTACAAAATTCGACATTAATATATGGAGTCATCAATCATTAAAATTGTTATAGATATTACAAGTAAGTATCTTTTTTAAAATTTATTTTATATAATTAATTTCATTATTTTTAGTTGTAGACATGAAATCAGAGATGAAACAGATTATTCAAATTAAAAAAAAACGTACCTATGTTGGCGAATATTTAAAAAATATCCAGATCATAATATTTTCCGACAAAATTTTCTGCAATAAATACCCCCATTCAATTTAAAATATTAGCTTAACAATGAGTTTTGGTGATACATATGCTCAAAAATGAACAAAGTTTCAAGATAAAAATTATTACGAAATCTTTTGACAAGAAACAAAAATTGCATGGTATTTATTACATATTTTTTGTGAAATATTCTCTATTAAATATAATTTGTATTTTTTTTAGTTGAAATCTTAAATAATCTTTTGTTTGTCTTGAAGAACAAACATTGAGGAGTAAACTATTTCTTTGAAGACCAAAAATAGAAGAACATATTTAGATAAATTACTTGATCGCTTGCTGCTAATATTCAAATTTTTTTTTCAAGTTTGTTCAAATAATTTAAACTTATGGCCGGGAAAGTAAAGCCAATATTCTCTTTTAACTTACGATTTCAAAATATTTCCTAAAACAAATCAGTGTTGGCACTGTTATTTTCTACTGGAACCAGTTCAGTAATGGAACATGATTTCTGAAAATGGTGACTAATTTATGGTTAATTAATTACGATAACGGTATTCAAACTGTATTTTCTTCTTCTATTCTATATTCTAATGTAGTTTATTAATCGGATTATTTGCTTAAAATTCAAATTTATTTAAACTTATATAATAATTTCTAATTGCTGCTAAATTGTATAAATTCAATGAAAAATGTACCAAATATGTACTTAATGACCTATTAATTATTTATATATCTGTTCATTATTGTAATTTTAACCATGTTATAGGTTGTCCATGTAACCAGTCTGAATACGTTATCACATAGTAATTTTAAATGATTCCTAAATTGTTTATCTGTTATTATTTAGTTGATGTTATATGATAGTCTGCTGGTTCCATGAATAATCTAAATTTTTATGTTGATTTGTATAAATATTTAAATATATATATATATTGAAATTTTAGATTTTTAGTAAAAAGTTTCAGATTTTATTCGATAAACTTCACTTCCACTGCAAACTACAAGGTATTTATACATATATTTCAGTTTTAAATAAGATTATACAAAAATTCATGCAATACTTTATTAATTATTTGTGTACTAACTTTTCTGAAAATTTTGAATTTTTACAAATGAAGGTTATGTTGTAATAACATTAGAAATGGAATACGGACAGACACCTAACCGACCTGAAGTTGACGCACAATTGATTGTTTAGCAGCTGTCAGAATTATCTCCCTCCGCTCCTCTTTAATACTCAGCGCTTCTGTTTTGACTGAGGCTTTACAAATTCACATTAGTTTATTTGGACGCAATTTTAAAAAGTTTTTAGTTCGTTGTTGAAAATTTCATTGTTAGCGACAAACTTTGTGTTTCAGTTCGTCTCATTCCTATCTGAGATATTTTCATTTTACATTTCTGTCCATCTTACATCCCACCATATAACATAAACCACGCGACATTGTTTCACCAATATAAATTTAAAAAACACGAAACAAGCAAATAATTAACACAACAACATACAATTAATACAATAACAAACAACACAAGAAAAATAGAACGAAACTCTAAAATAACCTAGTTCGCTGTCAAAGTCTCAAAGTATGTAGATGATGAAGAGAGTGAAGGGGGTAACTTTGACAGCTGCCCACCAATCAGCTGTGCATCAACTTCAGTTCGATTACGTGTTTGCCTGCAACCCATATGTCAATGTAAAATTTCTTATGGCATATATTATTCATGACAATATTTTCAAAACTTTAATACTTTTATTAGAGTAATATCTGACAGAGTCGTGTATTTTATTCTAATTTAAATAAATAGAAAGACCAACCTGAAGTTCGAGAACAGCTTACAGCTGTTTGGTGGGCGATTGTTAGAGTTACCTCTCTCCGTTCCTCTTAATGTCAACTCGCTCTGTTATGCCAATGGCACACTGGTCGAGGAGCATGAATGAGCGTCGAGGAACTCATCGATGAAACAACAGAACGCACCAGTCATCGATGAAAAATAGAGGCGCCTCCTCGATTGTGTCTCATTTCACACGTATTATTGTGTCTCATTTCACACGTATTATTGTGTCTCATTTCATGTTAGCGTGGGCTGTCATGTTGGTTTTGCTTTGTGCTATTTTTTCGTGTTTGTTTATTTTATCAGTCAGGGTGCGTTCTGTTGTTTCATCGATGAGTTCCTCGACGCTCATTCATGCTCCTCGATCAGTGTGCCATTGGCATTAGTGAAAGTGCTTCAAAACTTATCCTGTTTAGTATCAAAAAAAAGGTCTTTGGAAGAGCTCGCGTACAAAATTGAATATTATTCGATCGGCAATTGTTTTAGTAAAAGTGAATCAGAACCTCTCGTGTTTGGTATCAAATGAAAGGTATGTTGAAGGGCTCACGTACAAAACTGAATATTATTCAATCGGCAATTGTTTTAGTAAAAATGCATCAAAACCTATCGTGTTTGATATCAAATTAGAGGGCTATTGAAGGGCTCACGTACAAAATTTAATATTATTCGATCGGCAATTGTTTGAGTAAAAATGCATCAAAACCTATCGTGTTTGGTATCAAATGAAAGGTCTTTTGAAGGGCTTGCGTACAAAATTGAATATTATTCAATCGGCAATTGTTTTAGTAAAAATGCATCAAAACCTATCGTGTTTGGTATCAAATGAAAGGTCTATTGAAGAGCTCGCGTGCACAATTCGATTTTTTTCGATCGGCAATTATTTTAGTGAAATTGCTTCAAAACATATAGATAGTGTATGGTATTAAATGTAAGGTCGTTTAAAGAGTTCGTGTGCTGAATTGGATATTTTTTTATTGTCAATTTTGTAGTACCAGAGCTTCGTAACCTATCGTGCTTGGTATCAATTAAATGTATTTTAAAAAACAGACGTGCAGAATTGAAAACTTTAACTTCGGAAATAATTTGATTTATATAGTGTCAATTGTCTTATAAAAGTGAATATTACTTCAGTGTCCGCGGAGCCTAGCGTGAAGGCCTGGCGAAGCCAGGCCGACCGCTAGTCCTATATACTAATCGGCTTAATTCATTAAGGATTCATCTGGAAGGCAACCAAACATTATGATCGCCTACAGCCTAAACGGGTTGAGCGATTGTTGTAATTTTTTTTCTAGGATTTAAAGAATGTTTGGGACTAGTGCCTTTTGGGTATTTCAGATTTTTCGCAAGTACAGTCCGCGTGAAATTAATGAAAAACTTTGCAAATTTTCGTTGATCGAAGCATGCACGCGTTGCTATGCATTTGAAATCTGACCGCAAGCAGAAATTTTTCAGACCTGTCAATCACTTTTGACGTTTCGCATGAAACGTTTTTACATAAATATTTCAATTTCTAGACAAGTTGGAGACATTTTCTAATTTGATTTAGGTATTAGAAGATTGAGGACATATGTTTTGAACGTTTTTCAATTGATTTCATGTTTGTATAAAAGTTTTTAATGATGCAACGTCCATTTCACAAATCTATGGTTAAGAAACAACATTACCTCTTATATACACGATCCAGGTTTTGAAAAATCATAGACCTAAGCTGTCATTTTTGACGTTACGCATGGAAATTTTAGATAGAATTATTTCAATTTCTAGACAAGTTGTAGCAATTTTGTAAATTGATTTAGGTATTAGATGATTGAGGATACATGTTTTGAACTGTTATGAATTGATTTCATGTTCAAAAAAAGTTTTAAGACCAAACGTCAATTTGACATATAGTTTGTTAAAGTATATAGTAAAACCAAACAAAAATTGGCCTCGGTAATAATATACAGTAAAACCAAAAAGAATCTACTTTATAAAAAAAGATAATCGAATAAAAAAATTTCAGAATTAATATTCCAGCGATTTTCAACAGTTTAGAAAAAAAAGATAGAAAAATTACATTTTTTGACAGTAACTCTAGACTTTGTTGAATTGATTTCATGTTCAAATAAAGTTTTAAGACAAAGACGTCAATTTGACATATAGTCTGATAAAGTTTATAAAACCAAGCAAAAATTTTCCTCTGTGATAATATACAGTAAAACCAAAATGAATCAACATTGTAAAAAAAGTTAATCGAATAAAAAAATTTCGGAATTAATATACCAGCAATTTTCAACAGTTTAAAAAAAAATAGAGAAAAATTACATTTTTTTAAAGTAACTCTAGACTGCTGAATTTATTTCATGTTCAAATAAAGTTTTAAGACAAAGACGTCAATTTGACATATAGTCTGTTAAAGTATATAGTAAAACCAAGTAAAAATTTACCTCGGTGATAATATACAGTAATACCAAAAAGAATCTACATTGTAAAAAAAAAAATTAATCGAATAAAAAAAGTTCAGAATTAATATTTAAGCAATTTTCAACAGTTTAAAAAGATTCAACTATTTCGAATCACGTCATGTTTGGTATCATATGAAAGGGCATTAAAAGACCTTTAAAATGCAATATGAAAAAATTGAAAATTTACGATAGGCAACTGTTTGAAAATTCAACTATTCCGAATCATGTCCTGTTTGGTATCATATGAAAGGGCATTAAAAGAACTTTTAAATGCAGTTGGAAAAAATTCAAAATATACGATAGGCAACTGTTTGAAAATACAACTATTCCGAATCATGTCGTGTTTGGTATCATATGAAAGGGCATTAAAAAACCTTTCAAATGCAATTGGAAAAAATTTAAAATTTACGATAGGCAGTTGTTTGAAAATTCAACTATTCAAAATCACGTCATGTTTGGTATTATATGAGAAGGCATTAAAAGACCTTTTAAATGCAATTGGAAATAATTAAAAATTTACGATAGGCAACTGTTTAAAAATTCAACTATTCCGAATCATGTCGTGTTTGGTATCATATGAAAGGGCATTAAAAGACCTTTTAAATGTAATTGGAAAAAATGAAAATTTCCGATAGGCAATTGTTTGAAAATTCAACTATTCAGAATCATGCCGTGTTTGGTATCATATGAAAGGGCATTAAAAGTACTTTCGAATGCAATATGAAAAAATTGAAAATTTACGATAGGCAACTGTTTAAAAATTCAACTATTCCGAATCATGTCATGATTGGTATCATATGAAAGGGCATTAAAAGACCTTTTAAATACAATTGGAAAAAATTGAAAATTTGCGATAGGCAATTGTTTGAAAATTCAACTATTCAGAATCATGCCGTGTTTGGTATCATATGATAGGGCATTAAAAGTATTTTCGAATGCAATATGAAAAAATTGAAAATTTACGATAGGCAACTGTTTGAAAATTCAACTATTCCGAATCATGTCGTGTTTGGTATCACATGAAAGGGCATTAAAAGCGCTTTTAAATGCAATTGGAAAAAATTTAAAATTCATGATTGGCAACTGTTTGAAAATTCAACTATTCCGAATCATGTCGTGTTTGGTATCATATGAAAGGGTATTAAAAGACCTTTTATATGCAATTGGAAAAAATTGAAAATTTACGATAGGCAACTGTTTGAAAATTCAACTATTCCGATTCATGTCGTGTTTGGTATCATATGAAAGGGCATTAAAAGACCTTTCAAATGCAATTGGAAAAAATTTAAAATTTACGATAGGCAATTGTTTGAAAATTCAACTATTCCGAATCATGTCGTGTTTGGTATCATATGAAAGGGCATTAAAAGACATTTTAAATGCAATTTGAAAAAATTTAAAATTTACGATAGGCAACTGCTTGAAAATTCAACTATTCAGAATCATGTCGTGTTTGGTATCATATGAAAGGGCATTAAAAGAACTTTTAAATGCAGTTCGAAAAAATTGAAAATATACGATAGGCAACTGTTTGAAAATTCAACTATTCCGAATCATGTCGTGTTTGGTATCATATGAATGGTCATTAAAAGACCTTTTATATGCAATTGGAAAAAATTTAAAATTTACGATAGACAACTGTTTGAAAATTCAACTATTCCGAATCATGTCGTGTTTGGTACCATATGAAAGGTCATTGAAAGACCTTTTAAATGCAATTGGAAAAAATTGAAAATTTACGATAGACAACTGTTTGAAAATTCAACTATTCCGAATCATGTCATGTTT
This sequence comes from Pterostichus madidus, assembly GCA_911728475.2. NCBI lineage: Eukaryota > Metazoa > Arthropoda > Insecta > Coleoptera > Carabidae > Pterostichus > Pterostichus madidus. Next base: position 16,681,218 of record OU452316.1, on the reverse strand, counting down.
GGTATCAAATGAAAGGGCATTAAAGGAACTTTTAAATGCAGTTCGAAAAAATTGAAAATATACGATAGGCAACTGTTTGAAAATTCAACTATTCCGAATCATGTCGTGTTTGGTATCATATGAAAGGGCATTTAAAGACCTTTCAAATGCAATTGGAAAAAATTAAAAATTTACGATAGGCAATTTTTTGAAAATACAACTATTCCGAATCATGTCGTGTTTGAAAGGGCATTAAAAAACCTTTCAAATGCAATTGGAAAAAATTGAAAATTTACGATAGGCAGTTGTTTGAAAATTCAACTATTCAGAATCAGGTAATGTTTGGTATCATATGAAAGGGCATTAAAAGACCTTTTAAATGCAATTGGAAATAATTGAAAATTTACGATAGGCAACTGTTTGAAAATACAACTATTCCGAATCATGTCGTGTTTGGTATCATATGAAAGGGCATTAAAAGACCTTTCAAATGCAATTGGAAAAAATTTAAAATTTACGATAGGCAGTTGTTTGAAAATTCAACTATTCAAAATCACGTCATGTTTGGTATCATATGAGAAGGCATTAAAAGACCTTTTAAATGCAATTGGAAATAATTAAAAATTTACGATAGGCAACTGTTTAAAAATTCAACTATTCCGAATCATGTCGTGTTTGGTATCATATGAAAGGGCATTAAAGATCTTTTAAATGTAATTGGAAAAAATGAAAATTTCCGATAGGCAATTGTTTGAAAATTCAACTATTCAGAATCATGCCGTGTTTGGTATCATATGAAAGGGCATTAAAAGTACTTTCGAATGCAATATGAAAAAATTGAAAATTTACGATAGGCAACTGTTTAAAAATTCAACTATTCCGAATCATGTCATGATTGGTATCATATGAAAGGGCATTAAAAGACCTTTTAAATACAATTGGAAAAAATTGAAAATTTGCGATAGGCAATTGTTTGAAAATTCAACTATTCAGAATCATGCCGTGTTTGGTATCATATGATAGGGCATTAAAAGTATTTTCGAATGCAATATGAAAAAATTGAAAATTTACGATAGGCAACTGTTTGAAAATTCAACTATTCCGAATCATGTCGTGTTTGGTATCACATGAAAGGGCATTAAAAGCGCTTTCAAATGCAATTGGAAAAAATTTAAAATTCACGATTGGCAACTGTTTGAAAATTCAACTATTCCGAATCATGTCGTGTTTGGTATCATATGAAAGGGTATTAAAAGACCTTTTATATGCAATTGGAAAAAATTGAAAATTTACGATAGGCAACTGTTTGAAAATTCAACTATTCCGATTCATGTCGTGTTTGGTATCATATGAAAGGGCATTAAAAGACCTTTCAAATGCAGTTGGAAAAAATTTAAAATTTACGATAGGCAATTGTTTGAAAATTCAACTATTCCGAATCATGTCGTGTTTGGTATCATATGAAAGGGCATTAAAAGACATTTTAAATGCAATTTGAAAAAATTTAAAATTTACGATAGGCAACTGCTTGAAAATTCAACTATTCAGAATCATGTCGTGTTTGGTATCATATGAAAGGGCATTAAAAGAACTTTTAAATGCAGTTCGAAAAAATTGAAAATATACGATAGGCAACTGTTTGAAAATTCAACTATTCCGAATCATGTCGTGTTTGGTATCATATGAAAGGTCATTAAAAGACCTTTTATATGTAATTGGAAAAAATTGAAAATTTACGATAGACAACTGTTTGAAAATTCAACTATTCCGAATCATGTCGTGTTTGGTATCATATGAAAGGTCACTGAAAGACCTTTTATATGCAATTGGAAAAAATTGAAAATTTACGATAGACAACTGTTTGAAAATTCAACTATTCCGAATCATGTCATGTTTGGTATCAAATTAAAGGGCATTAAAGGAACTTTTAAATGCAGTTCGAAAAAATTGAAAATATACGATAGGCAACTGTTTGAAAATTCAACTATTCCGAATCATGTCGTGTTTGGTATCATATGAAAGGGCATTTAAAGACCTTTCAAATGCAATTGGAAAAAATTAAAAATTTACGATAGGCAATTTTTTTAAAATACAACTATTCCGAATCATGTCGTGTTTGAAAGGGCATTAAAAAACCTTTCAAATGCAATTGGAAAAAATTGAAAATTTACGATAGGCAGTTGTTTGAAAATTCAACTATTCAGAATCAGGTAATGTTTGGTATCATATGAAAGGGCATTAAAAGACCTTTTAAATGCAATTGGAAATAATTGAAAATTTACGATAGGCAACTGTTTGAAAATACAACTATTCCGAATCATGTCGTGTTTGGTATCATATGAAAGGGCATTAAAAGACCTTTCAAATGCAATTGGATGGCTAGCACAGTGGTATGAAGTCGGCCTGTGGATCCTGAGGTCCCTGGTTCGATTCCCACAGGCGACAAATTTTCATAATTTGAAAAAGCTATCCCTGTGGCTCCTCCACCACTAACATGTTTGGGGGCCGTGATTTGACGACTGGTAACCGCACTTCACGCGCAAAAATATATCACTTACCGAGATCTGCTTTAGCAGAGTGCCACACCCAGCATTGGGTAGAAGGCGTGATGATATATTTATTTATTTTTATTTAAATGCAATTGGAAAAAAATTAAAATTTACGATAGGCAGTTGTTTGAAAATTCAACTATTCAAAATCACGTCATGTTTGGTATCATATGAGAAGGCATTAAAAGACCTTTTAAATGCAATTGGAAATAATTAAAAATTTACGATAGGCAACTGTTTAAAAATTCAACTATTCCGAATCATGTCGTGTTTGGTATCATATGAAAGGGCATTAAAAGACCTTTTAAATGTAATTGAAAAAAATGAAAATTTCCGATAGGCAATTGTTTGAAAATTCAACTATTCAGAATCATGCCGTGTTTGGTATCATATGAAAGGGCATTAAAAGTACTTTCGAATGCAATATGAAAAAATTGAAAATTTACGATAGGCAACTGTTTAAAAATTCAACTATTCCGAATCATGTCATGATTGGTATCATATGAAAGGGCATTAAAAGACCTTTTAAATACAATTGGAAAAAATTGAAAATTTGCGATAGGCAATTGTTTTAAAATTCAACTATTCAGAATCATGCCGTGTTTGGTATCATATGATAGGGCATTAAAAGTATTTTCGAATGCAATATGAAAAAATTGAAAATTTACGATAGGCAACTGTTTGAAAATTCAACTATTCCGAATCATGTCGTGTTTGGTATCATATGAAAGGGCATTAAAAGACCTTTCAAATGCAATTGGAAAAAAATTAAAATTTACGATAGGCAATTGCTTGAAAATACAACTATTCCGAATCATGTCGTGTTTTCCAACGATTTCCAACAGTTTTTCGAAAAGTTAAGAGAAAAAATTCAACTGATTTCATGTACATATAAAATATAAATGTGGAACTATCAGAAATGATGTCCGAAGAATTTTTCTTAGTTTAACAAAATCTTTTTGGAAATAAAACACGTATCTGATTGAAATTTTACGACTGTCAATGTGACATATAGTTTTTAAAAGTATATAGTAAAACAAAGCTAAATTTGTCATCAGTACAGAAATAAAAAGTTTTAGATCGTAATTCAATTAAACCTTACTTCAGTGTCCGCGGAGCCTAGCGAAAAGGCCTGGCGAAGCCAGGCCGAACGCTAGTCTTATATACTAAACGGCTTAATTCCCTATATATATATATTTCATCACGATCAGTCTGACATTTTTACAGCCTAGACGGTTTATTCGATTTATTTGCAACTTTTTTTATTTGATAGAGGTCAATCACGTGGAGTGCCTTTTGATAGTCTCAGATTTTTCGTGCACATGATGTGCGAGAAAACTTGAAAAAACATGCGTTTTTGGGGCAAAATCAACTAAGAGTGTGGAGGCTTTGAAATTTTTAAGAAGAACATCAAACGTCACTTTGACATTTGTCAGTGGACATGTCGCATTTATAATTATAAATTATTTAAATATTAAATGTTTTACAGTAGTTTTGAAATATTTTACGCACATTAGGGGACTGAGGGGACGTTTTTATTATAATTAAGTATTTTAAATATGTGTATTTAAAAAGAAAAATTTTTATAGTCCACTATGAAGTTGGTTTTAATTCAAAACGTCAAATTGACAAGTTTTATAAAATATACAGACAAAGAGTGTGGAGGCTTTGAAATTTTAAAAAGAACACCTACTCTAATTTTGACATTTGTATGTGGACATATCGCATTTTTAATTAAAAATTATTTAAGTATTAAATATTTTAGACAACTTTTGAAATATTTTACACATATTGGGGGAATGAGGGAACGTTTTAATTATAATTACGTATTTTAAATATGTGTATTTAAAAAGAAAATTTTTGACAGTCCACTAAAACGAAACGTCAAATTAACAAGTTATGTAAAGTATACAGGTAAACCCAACAAAATTTGTCTCCAGTAATAATATACAGTAAAACCAAGCAAATTTATCCACGGCAGAGTACAATTAAAAAAAAAAAAGAACAGATAAGTTGAATTGGAATCATTTCAGCACTCTGAAATTTTCTATCGGTAATACGAAAGTTATTTTAAAGGGCATGTAGGCAAAATTATAATATTTTCAATCGGCAATTATTTTAGTGAAATTGCAACAAAACCTATCGTGTATATTAAAGGGATTTAGAAGAACTTTCAGATAAATGAAAAAAGTTGAAATTTTACAATAAGCAATTATTTCTAACATAAAGTATTTCGAATCATATTGTGTTGGGTGTCATATAAAAGGGCTTTAGAATAACTTTCATATGAAATAAAAAAAAAGTTGAAATTTTACGACTGTCAATAGTTTCAAACTTAAAGTATTCCGAATCGTACCGTATTTAGTGTCATATTGAAGGGCTTCAAAAGAACTTTCAGATGAAATATAGAAAATTGAAATTTTACGATAGGTAATTGTTTCAAACTTAATAAATTCTATAAAAAAATGTGGAACTATCAAAAATTACATCCAATGGATTTTTAATAGATTAGCAAAATCTTTTCGGAAATAAAACACGTATTTGATTGAAATTTTACGACTGTCAATTATTTCAAACTTAAAGTATTCCGAATTATGCCATGTTTGATATCATATGACAGGGCTTTAGAAGAACTTTCAGACGAAATAAAAAAATTAAGACTTTACGGTTGTCAATTGTTTCAAATTTCAAATATTCGGATTAATGCCGTATTTAATGTCATATGAAAATTTGGAAGAAATGCTATATGTAATAAAAAAAAATGAAGTCTTTTAAAGGGATCGCGTGAAAAGTTTTTTTTTCGATTCGCAATTTTTTTAGTGATATTGCTTTGAAACCTATCGTGTTTGATATCGAATGAAATGTCTTTTGAAGTGTTTTCGTGCAGCATTTAATTTAATTTTGATCGGCAATTGTTTCAGTGAAAGTGCTTAACAATCTATCGTGTTTGGTATCTAATGAAAGGTCTTTTGAAGAGATCGCGTACAAAATTAAATATTTTACGATTGGCAATTGTTTTAGGGAAAGTCCTTCTAAACTTATCGTGTTTGGTATTAAATGAAAGGTATTTTGAAGGACTTGCGTACAAAATTTATTACTTTTCGATCGTCATTGTTTTAGTGAAAGTGCTTAAAAACATATCGTGTTTGGTATCAAATGGAAGGTTTTTTGAAGGGCTAGCGTAAAATTTTTTTAGACAAAACGTCAACTTGACAAATAATTTTTAAAAGTATGTAATAAAACAAAGCAAAATTTGTGTGCGGTAATAATATACATTTAAAAAAAAATTAAAATTGACAGCAGCATTCTACAATGCAAAAAAGTATATTTCAGCGATTTCCAACAGTTTTTAAAAAAAGTTTAGAGAAAAATTACAATTGATTTCATGTACATATAAAATATAAATGTAGAACATTATAAAAAATGACGTACAAAAGATTTTTAATAGTTTAGCAAAATGTACAATTGTTTTCGTGAAAGTGTTTAAAACCTATCGCGTTTGTATCAAAAAGAAAGATTTTTTGAAGGGTTCGCGTACAAAATTTAATACTTATAGATCTTCAATTATTTTAGTGAAAATGCATCAAAATTCTTCGTGATTAGTATCAAATGAAAGGTCTTTTGAAGAGCTCGCGTGCATAATTGGATTTTTTTCAATCGTCAGTTGTTTTAGTGAAAGATCTTCGAAACCTATTGTGTTTAGTATCAATTAAAAGGTCTCTGGATGGAATGAGACGCAGAAATGTTTTAGATTTGTAATAATTGCATTTATATTGTGTCAACTGTACTACAAAAGTGAATTCTACTTCAGGGTCCGCGGAACTAGCGTGAGGCCTGGCGAAGCCAGGGCGACCGCTAGTCTTATATACTAAATGGCTTAATTCCCTATATATAGTTTCATCACGATCAGTCTGACAATTTTAGAGCCTAGACGGTTTATCCGATTTAATTGAAACTTTTTTTATTTGATAGGGATTACTTATGGGGAGTGCCTTTTGATAGTCTCAGATTTTTCGTGCACATGATGTGCGAGAAAACTTGAAAAAACATGCATTTTCAACTAAGAGTGTGGAGGCTTTGACATTTTTAAGAAGAACATCTACTGTCACTTTGACGTTTGTCAGTGGACATGTCGCATATTTAATTATAAATAATTTAAATATTAAATGTTTTAGAGTAGTTTTGAAATATTTTACGCACATTGGGGGACTGAGGGGACGTTTCTATTATAATTACAAATTTCAAATATGTGTATTTAAAAAGAAAATTTTTTACAGTCCACTATGAAGTTGGTTTTAATTCAAAACGTCAAATTGACAAGTTTTATAAAATATACAGACAAAGAGTGTGGAGGCTTTGATATTTTAAAAAAGAACACCTACTCTAATTTTGACATTTGTATGTGGACATATCGCATTTTTAATTAACAATTATTGAAGTATTAATTTTTTTAGATAACTTTTGATACATTTTACACATATATGAGGGAACGTATTTAAAAAGCAAATTTTTGACAATCCACTAAAACAAAACGTCAAATTGACAAGTTATATAAAGTATACAGGTAAACCCAACCAAATTTGTCTCCAGTAATAATATATAGTAAAACCAAGCAAATTTTATCCACGGCATAGTACAATTTAGAAAAACCAGATAACCCGAATTGGAATCATTTGAGCACTCTTCAATTTTCTATCGGTAATACGAAAGTTATTTTAAAGGGCACGTGGGCAAAATTATAATATTTTCAATCGGCAATTGTTTTAGTGAAATTGGAACAAAACCTATCGTGTTTGGTGTCAAATTAAAGGGCTTTAGAAGAACTTTCTGATAAATGAAAAAAGTTGAAATTTTACAATAAGCAATTATTTCGAATCATATTGTGTTGGGTGTCATATGAAAGGGCTTTAGAAGAACTTTTATAAGAAATAAAAAAAAAGTTGAAACTTTACGACTATCAATTGTTTCAAACTGAAAGTATTCCGAATCGTACCGTGTTTAGTGTCATATTGAAGGGCTTTAAAAGAACTTTCAGATTAAATATAAAAAGTTGCAATTTTACGATAGGTAATTGTTTCAAACTAAATAAATTCTATAGAAAAATTGTGGAACTATAAAAAATTACATCCAACGGATTTTTAATAGATTAGCAAAATCTTTTCGGAAATAAAACACGTATTTGATTGAAATTTTAAGACGATACCGTTTTTGATATCAAATAAAAAGTCTTTTAAAGGGATCTCGTGCAAAATTAATTTTTTTTTCGATCCGCAATTGTTTTAGTGAAATTACTTTGAAACCTATCGTGTTTGGTATCAAATGAAAGATCTTTTGAAGGGCTCGTGTACAAAATTTATTATTTTTCGATCGTCAATTGTTTTAGTGAAAGTGCTTAAAAACATATCGTGTTTGGTATCAAATGAAAGGTTTTTTGAAGGGCTAGGGTAAATAATTGTTTTTTTCAATCGTAAATTGTTTAATGAAAGTGCTTAAAACATATCGTGTTTTGTATATGAAAAGTCTTCTGAAGGGCTCGCGTGATTGATTTTAGTTACAGAAATTTTGAAAATAGATTTAGGTATTAGAAGATTGAGAATACATGTTTTGAACTGCTTTCAACTGATTTTTATATTCATATAAAATTTTAAAGACAAAACATCAACTTGACAAATAATTTTTAAAAGTATGTAATAAAACAAAGCAAAATTTGTCTGCGGTAATAATATACATTAAAAAAAAAAAGAAAATTGACAGCAGCATTCTACAATGCAAAAAGTATATTTCAGCGATTTCCAACAGTTTTTCAAAAAAGTTTAGAGAAAAATTTCAATTGATTTTATGTACATATAAAATATAAATGTAGAACATTATAAAAAATTACGTCCAAAGGATTTTTAATAGTTTAGCAAAATGTACAATTGTTTTCGTGAAAGTGTTTAAAACCTATCGCGTTTGTATCGAAAAGAAAGATTTTTGAAGGGTTCGCGTACAAAATTTAATACTTTTAGATCCTCAATTGTTTCAGTGAAAATTCTTCAAAATTCTTCGTGTTTAGTATCAAATGAAAGGTCTTTTGAAGAGCTCGTGTGCATAATTGAATTTTTCCTGTCATCAATCGTTTTAATGAAAGTTCTTCAAAACTTATTGTGTTTGGTATCTAGTAATAGGTCTTTTGATGAGCTCGCGAGCAGAATTGAATATTTTTCAATCGTTAGTTGTTTTAGAGAAAGATCTTCGAAATCTTGTTGTGTTTAGTATCAATTAAAAGATCTTTGGTTGGAAAGATATGCAGAAATGTTTTAGATTTGTAATAATTGAATTTATATTGTGTCAACTGTCCTACAAAAGTGAATTCTACTTCAGGGTCCGCGGAACTAGCGTGAGGCCTGGCGAAGCCAGGGCGACCGCTAGTAATCTACTATTTCTCAATTATTTTTCCATGTTTGGTATCAAATAAAAAGTTTTCCAGAGAGATTTTCTACAAAATTATTAAAAATAGATTTTCTTGACTGAATTCGGAGATCCCGAGTTCGAATCCCACTCAAGCTAAATATAGGTACTACAACACTGCGTCTCGGCGAGTCCGTACTCTGTACTGTAATTGGGCTTAAATTCCTGTTGTACAGAATAGCATAACTATATAAATAAAAATCATTAGAAACCTATCGTGCAAAATAAATAAAATAAATAAATATATCATCACGCCTTCTACCCATTACTGGGTGTGGCACTCTGCCGAAGCAGATCTCGGTGCGCGTGAAGTGCGGTTACCAGTCGTCAAATCACGGCCTCCAAAGATGTTAGTGGTGGAGGAGTCCACCACTAACATCTTTGGAGAGAGTAGTTTTTTGAAATTATGAAAATTGTTTGTCGCCTGCGGGAATCGAACCAGTGTTCTCAGGATCCACAGGCCGACTTCATACCACTGAGCTAGCCACCTCATAACCTATCGTGCGTGGTTTTAAATTAAAGGTTTTGAAGAAATATTTCAAGCAGAGTAATTGAAAATTGTCAGCGACTGTTGGCAATTGATTATGATTAAATAAATTAGAAACCTATCTTGTTTGGTATCAAATTAAAGGTTTTGGGCAGAGATTTTGAGCAGACTAATTAAAAAACTGTAATCGACTGATTTTTGATTGTTTATCTTAAAGTTATTAGAAATATATTTTGTTTTTTACCAAATAAAATATCAATTGAAGAGCTCTCATAAAGAATTTTTTAAAAGTGATCGGCATTTTTTTTGTGAAATGTTTCAAAACTTATCGTAATTAGTATTCTATGAAAGATTGCAGGTAGAATTGCAAAATTTACGATAGGCAATCGTTTTAGTGAAAATTATCCTAAACTTTTTATGTTTTATGTCATATGATAGGTCTTTTAAAGAGCTCGTGGTAAAAAACTTCAAGTCATATTGTGATAATTGTATTACAGAATGAATCCTATTACAGTGTTCGCTGAGCCTAGCGTAATCTGGTCGTTAGTCCTTATACTAAAAAGCTTATTTTAGTATGTACCTATAGATTCACCAAGCCCATTTTTAAATCTTTATAGGAAAGACGGTATGTACGATTAATTTTTTTTGTTAGATAGAGGTCAATCATGGGAAGTGTCTTTTGATAGTCTCAGATTTTTTGTTCGCATAGGTAATGTGCGATATATCTTGAAAAAAAGCATGCATTTTTGGAGCAATGTCAACTAAAAATATGGTGGCATTAGAATTTTTAAGATCATTTAAGGCCGTTTTGACCTTTGTCGGCTTACATATCATATTTTAAATTAATGATTACTTATTAAATATTTCAGAGTTGTTCTTGTTACATTTGTGTTTTTCAAATATGAGTATTCAGAAAATTAAATTTTCATATGGCCGTACAATCATAAGGTTGTCTATACTACAAATATTACCAAAAGTAGTAATTACACAATCAGCATGACAGAATATGTACAAGCCAAGTGAAAGTTGTTCATTGCAGGGATTTAAATAAAGATATTTTATAGTTACGAAGAGAAATGTCGCGCAGATTGACAAAAAAAAATTGTGACTGATCGATTTTCAATTATTTTTCTCAAAAGTCAATACCTAAATGTCACACCAGGCACTGGGGCCTAAGAATTATAAGCTGAGATTGTTTTACCATTTCGATGACACACTTATTAATGAAATAAAATTTAGAATTTCGACGTTTAACTGTAGCATTTTGAATAATAGTGAATCTATTGAATAAAGTTCAGCTAATTTCTGATCATTCCATTTAATCTTTTTTTTTTTTTGTAGATTTTGTATATATGATTTATGTTATGTAGTTTTTAATTAATAAATAGTGTACTTTCAATATAGCATTCTTAGTATTTTATTTATTATTTAAATGTATTTGAAAAATCATTTTTCTTCACGTAGTATGAGTACTGCAAGGGTCAGCAAATTTTAGATGCAAAAGAGTCAACATGCCCCTCACAATTATTTAATTTTTCTTAGAGAGCCATAAATATATATTTTACAAATGAGGTTATCATTTATCTTTCGTTTTTCTTTTTTAAACAATATCTAAAATTAATTAGACGAATATTATTTTTTGCGTCTCCGTCCGATAATAACAGTATATATATCTCAAAATCGTTCGGAAACTATTTGACTTTTGTAATTTTAGTATTGGCATCACTGGCTCTCAGCGTCAATAAGTTCTTAGAGGCTAGAAATTTTTACCAATTTTAGAGTTAATTTGTTCATTATAAATTCAAATGTAAGTAATTATAGTTCATTGTACAGTTGCTGTATGCAACCAATAAAAATATGTACGGGTATACAGATAATTAAACTATATTTACTAAATCATATTTATTGCGTAATACGCCGTAGATATCAAATTCAAAAGGATAAGCTCAACTTGTGAATGTAGGGATGTTGTGAGACAAACTGTCAATTTCATGCGTTGAGTGCATGCAAGTCAGCTTTGGAACGGATGTTAAAGTCGTAGCTTTGTCTTGCTCTTGCTTTAGTTTCTCGATCATGTTACGTTTGGTAATATAGTCTGTCGATCCCGTAACTTCTGTTTTCTTTCGCCACGTACTTGAAGTTATTAGTGCTGAGTCTTTAACATTCCCTCTTGCCACATCGAGTCTTACTTCTTTAGTTTTATCTATTACACGACGATTGTCAGCAACCGCACATTGTTCTGAATGGATTCTGTGGTGGAGGCCGAATGCTTAACTGTGACAAGGTACTACAAAGTTACTAATCGTACTACTTCCCCTCTGCTGCTGCCGTAAAATTGATGTTGAAGACTGGTAGTCATACGTCTGAAATCCACATGGTGTGCAACACAGGTCATATTTCGTCCTCTGGACCCCTATTCTATAACTTATATCACCGGTGATACGCATCACTGGGTGATAAATTTCAGACTGCCATCTAGCAGATAATCTGCCGAACATGGCCATATAACGTCATATTTGGTGAAGACATATCACCTCCTAGAAAGATGGTGTTATATTTATATCACCGGTGATATTCTGACGTTTGAGTTTGGAGCAGTTGCTAACAAATTGTATTTATGATAGTTGGACGATTTATTTTGTGTGAAATGATTTATTGTGAATTGTATTGTATTATTGAGCTGTTCATATAATTTTCATTTGTAAAATACATTATTTTAAAATATATTTGCTTAAGAAATGTTAGACATTTGAAATGTAATGATACTAATTACAGTCCATTATAAAAGTAATGTGCATTTTATGAGAAAATTGATTGAATGATTTTATTGGTACAAATGCTTAAAATTCTTCGAAATAGTCCCCTCCTGCATCGATACACTTGCGTAGGCGTGTCTGCCTCGCCTGGAAGGCACCCTGAAACTCCTCCACAGGGATGTCTTTTAAGAACCTTGTGACATGCGTTTGGATGTTCTCCACTATCTCCCAATGCTTCCCTTTTAGCTCTCTCTTCAGTCGGGGGAACAAGAAAAAGTCACAAGGAGCTAAATCGGGACTGTAAGGGGGCTGGGGGACCACTGGGGTGTTGCTCCGGGCCAGGAAGTTGGTCATGATAAAGGCCGAGTGGCTGGGGGCATTGTCGTGGTGAAATTTGACCGCTTGGATGTCAGTCCTCACGCGCGCGACCCGGCGTTTCAATCTTTTGAGCACCTCCAAGTAAAAGACTGCGTTGACGGTTTGTCCTGGTGGTACGCGCGTCACGTTTTCATCAGTTCTGGCCGTTGTTGGGCGTCCAGAACGAGGTTCGTCAACGACCTCCTCTCGGCCTTCTTTGAACGCCTTGTGCCACCTCCCGGATTGTGATTTCGAGATGCAGTTGTCCCTAAAGGCCTCTTGAAGCATCTGGAATGTTTTGGTAGCATTTTTTCCAAGCCGCACGCAAAACTTAATGGCGTACCGCTGTTCAAGCGAACCCTCCATCACGCCGTGTTACAAAGGCGAAAAACAACGTCCACGCAAAAACACGTCCTTCCGCTCTCAATACTCGGAGCGAAACAAGACCACGCGCGTTTTAACGGGCAGAACCCCCTCCACATTTTCCGACCAATCGGAGCGCGCTGTGATGGATAGTCGCGTCACAATACGATCATGCGCATTACTTTCATAACGGACCCTTATGCTAAAAAAAAAAGTGTTGAAAAACATCAATTAACAAGTTAACTTTGAGTTATCATTTTAATGTATTTATTTGTATTTTATTTGAAATGGCTCTTTTGTACGGTCAGTTGAGAATAGTAGAAACCTTAGACGACAAAGAGGCTGATCTGTCACTAGTTATTCTTCCCTCTGACCCCAACAATTTTACCCTGGTGAAATCCATGTGGTCGCTCATAAAATCTATTAATACATTTTTCAGCTTGACAGTAACTTTCTCCGCTCTCCATTTTCACAAATTCACATGTGTCAAAGTTGCTCTTTGTGTTTGTAAATAAAATTTAAATCCAATACCAACATAAATATACTTACCCGAAAACATAACCAAGGAAAAGTTACTAAAAATATCACCTCCATCTATCACTGGTGAAAGGTGATATGACGTCATCAAAATATCACCGAAAATCGGTGTAAAGTTATAGAATAGGGGTCCTGAAAGCGTAGTACTCGTAACCTCGAAGTGGAATCATCGTTACGAGCGGATGTGGCGGGGCATACGGCACTTCTCGCGAATACATTTTCGCGCACTGTTGTTACTACTAGGGTGTCTACCTCATGAGGAAATAATTTGTTATCTTTTAAAACATTCTACATGACTGAAATATATATTTATTAAACAACTTCAAGCCGAATATTCGTTTTTGATAACTCAATTGCACAGTAAATCTTTTATAAATAAAAAAAACAAACTAGCAATTAAATAGCATTACCAAATCCTCTCCGCAGCACCAATTGTAATATATCAGAATGGTCAAAAGGAGAATTTATCTTGACTACTGATTGTCGACGTGCTGAAGTTGAATAATAAGTAATGAAAGCTACGATTGCGAGTGATAAATATTTTATTAAATCAACATAATAAAAACTAAGATAAAATAAAGACAATGAACTAATTAAACAACAAATAACGAATTAATGACGTCATATTCTCGGGATAGGTACCCTCGAATATTCTTACTCAAGAATCATAGCTACCGACTATCTACGAACTGTATTCAAACTATTCTTAAATTATGGCATTTATAGTAAATACATGCGAGATCGCAATAAATTCACTGAATATGACAAATGCCTAAAACGCTGGTGCGTGTTTCAAAAGGTGAATAATATGACATGTCTTAAAAACGCAATCTAATCAATAATTTTGCAAACGATTAATTCTTACAAATCCGATTTTTTATAACACAATAAAAAATTGTTGGTTAACGCATTTCACTTTGAATGATTATGTTTACAGTACTTGAATTGGGAAATTAGACATAATAAAAGAATACTTTAAACAAGTTCGAAAAATCTCGACGAGATTCTCAATTGAGACAAGACGACTATATTGAAGACTGGAAAAATCGAGGTCGAAACAAGACATGTAATTTCTCATTTTTTCTCGTCTTCATTATTAACTTCAAGTCGTACGAGATAGAAAATATTAAGGTATTCTTGACAATTCTTCATATAAAACAATAAATAAATATAAAATGTAAACCAAAATTAGTTAATCCCATTTATTAACGAATTATAACCATTTATCACCATATGACACAGAGAAAATTTGTAATTCTATTCCATTCAAAGTTTGTACTATTTAAAAAAAGTTGCAAAATGAATCATAAAATTCAGGTTAACCCTTCGAAAAAATATTTTTTCGACGAGTGGTTCTCGGAATACGAGGTCCAACTTTCGTATATGGAAATTTATTTTTTATTGCTTGTTCGATTCATTGTTTTTCTGAATATAACGGCTATAAAGTTCAGTATCCTCACATTACAAAATTTTTCACAAAAATTGACATTAATTTAATTACTCGTAAAATCGCAAGGGAAATAGAGTGCTTTGACAGAAGCAAATAACTAATAAAATTTATTTATTTGTTTACTCACAAAATAATTATATTGACGTATAATAAAGACTCAAACAAACAAAAATATTATGATTTGTTCATTTGTTTATGTTATAGCACGCTGATTCTATACGATTTTAATTAAATTAATGTCAACTAATTAAGCATATTTGTAAAAGGAAAAATGTAATGTGAAGGTATTGAACTTTATAGTTGTTGAATTACAAAAAATACTCTAACGAATAATCAAATAAAAACTAGGTTCCCATTTAAAATCAGAAAGTTGCATACTGTATTTTGAGAATCACTAGTCGAAAAATTTGGTAATAGAAAATGGTATTTTTTTATATATAAATAAATAAATAAATAAATATCATCACGTCTTCTACTCATTACTGGGTGTGGCACTCTGCCTAAGCAGATCTCGGTAAGTGCGGTTACCAGTCGTCAAATCACGGCCTCCAAAGATGTTAGTGGTGGAGGAGCCACAGGGGTAGTTTTTTGAAATTATGAAAATTGTTTGTGGGAATCGAACCAGGGTTCTCAGGATCAGCAGGCCGACTTCATACCATTGAGCTAGCTACCTATATATATATATATATATATATATATATATATATATATATATATATATATATATATATATATATATATATATATATATATATATTTAATAAAGAGTTGAATACTATACATTATCTATAACTTATGTACTACATATAAGATTAAGGCTTAGGGGTTATTTTTATCTTTATTTACATATAAGATATTTTATCATTTCGTTTCGTAATAATTCCTAACTAAATTTAGGATAACATTGCAAAAATGAAATCAGTTTATACACAACACTTTTCTCTCATTTAATTTAAAAGCAAAATGTTTCAAATAGAAGTCTTATAAATTTAAATTTTTCACCTGAGTAAAAAAAATAAACTAAAAATTATAATTATTGAATTTCGATACCATGGTTACCAATGGTATCGAAATTGAATTCAAGAATAATTTTGGCTTTTTAAAAGTCAAATAAATAAATTTAAAAAGTGGAAAATTTGTGCAATTATGAACGAAGTGTTATCAAATATTAAAAAACATAAAACTTAATTGAGATTTCAATTATGATATATTAATTTTGTAAAAAAAGAACCAATTTATTTAATTAATATGTTTCTCTCATTTATTAGCATTTTTCTTCTAATGCTAACTATTTTTGGGTGCAAAGACTGTAAAATCCGATTTTTCATGTTCAACGCTTATTTCCTGCCGTTCGTGAAGCGCTATAATATGTAAATATTTGTCTTCGTTATTTTTTACGTCGTAATTTTTATTTTTGTATTTCGTTTATTATGTATATATTTTCATTTTTAAAAATTGTAAAGTTAAAAATATGTCACTAACCGAGGTCAGAAATGGTAGAGTGGAACACCCAGTTATGAATAAATTGGTATGATGATATATTTATATTATAATTTTTTTTTTGCATTTTTCACAAAAAAATATGGGAGCTAATATTTATTGATGTTAGATTTTAACAATAATAATATTGATATAAATTAGTAAACTTAGGTACCTTGAATGTACGCAACAAGTATTGCAATGATGTATGTAGAATCTAGCATTTTTATTAAGCAAAAATAATTTGGTCGTTATAAACACAAGCACTACGAAACTTTATAGTTTTATCCGCGATACCAAAGATCAAACTGATTCAGTGATTCAGTTGTTACCGACTTATGTATATTTTTCACAAAAGTTTTCCTTGTTTATTTTTAAATGGATATCGAACAGTGGTTAGCCGTCTACGATAACATCAGCTGGATATTAAAATATTGTCAACAAGTTAGTTGGCATTAGCTTTCTATTCTCTTATCGTGGTTAGCTCTTCCGTTACAAAACAACTATTGTATTGTATTGTTTTTGAGGAAACCGGAATTTATATTTTTATAAAATTAATACATTATTCACAATAATGTTGGGTTGCATAAAAGTTTTATCTAACGGTTCAATAAGTTTTAGAAAATCTCTATTGATACAATTGCTGGATATACCCTTAACTTAAGAGCTCATTATTTTTTTCTTGCAACCCAGCATGACAGTGTCAGACCTTATTTTATTGATAAATTTCTGTTTTGAACAAAATTTATGTACCTAGAACCTATTATTTTCAGTATAAAATAAATATTTCACACCTAAGTATAATTTAGCTAACATATTTAATGGAATATCTGCTAAATACAATCTTCTTTTATCATTTTGTGCAGTTATCAAACTGTGTTCTTTAGTAGGATGTTTAGGGATTTAAATTTAAAGAAATGATTTAGTTCTTAACTATCTGTTTTGTTGACACACGATGATAAACTTGCACTTCAAACGCCAGCGGAAGACTTTTCATTCTCAAAATGTATGTATATTAATAAATTGTATTTAATGAACAATAAAAACTCTCAAAACACAAATGTATATTATCTTGCATACATCACACAAACAATGGTTGGTTATTTATTTAGCAGAACCAACAGTCACAAAACACCGAAATAGTTTCAACGAAACTGAATTTATGAACAATATTATAAATGAAACTAATGATCGTATAATAAAAGCAAATAATGTAATTGTGTTTAATTTAAAAGAGTCAGATAACAAAGAACGAAGAGCTCACGATACAACAATTATAAAATCTATAGAGAATGAGGTCGATAATACTACAATTACAATGTCT
The DNA here is from genome assembly GCA_911728475.2 of Pterostichus madidus. Taxonomy (NCBI): domain Eukaryota; kingdom Metazoa; phylum Arthropoda; class Insecta; order Coleoptera; family Carabidae; genus Pterostichus; species Pterostichus madidus. Next base: position 16,663,487 of record OU452316.1, on the reverse strand, counting down.
GTCGTAAAGATAGAGATAGTAATACCAGCGATAAATCCAGTGGCGGAGGTGTTATGATTGCAGTTCACAGCAGCTTATCATCTTCTCAATTAACTTACTCCAGCTTATCTAACATACCACGGTTGAAGAACTATGGGTAACTAGGTTATTTGGTAATACTGAATACATTTTTAGTGCAATTTATATTCCTCCTGTCTCTTTATTATCTAAATATGAAGCACATATGAACTCGTTAGATTACATTACAGAAAGACACCCTAGTGTAATTATTAGTATAGTTGGTGATTATAATCTTACAGCTGTCAGCTGGTCGAAAATAGATGATTATTGTGATCTTAGTTGTAATAACGATATGAAATCTGCAGTGGTTATTGATAGTTTTAATTTTCATGGATTCAAACAAATTAATTGTATACCTAATTGTAATAACAAGCTTCTAGATTTAGTTTACACAAATAGAGGCAACACAATAAATGTAACGAGATCTGATAATGAACTTTCAAAAGTAGACACACATCATCCTCCTTTGGATTTTTGTATTCCAATTAGGAACCAGGAGGATCATATTGGATATACTGTGAACTGGAAATATAATTTTAATAAAGGAAATTACACGGGTATTAATATTTATCTTGGTTCCTTAAATTGGTCAGCTATGTTTAATTAATAACGATATTAATTACTGTGTTCAATTGTTGTACAACATATTGTATTTTCTTATTGATTCTGTTGTACCAAAATGTTACTTTAAAAGTGATAATTATCCTAGTTGCTTTGCAAAGGAAACAAAAAAGCTCATTAAAGAGAAAAATAAATATTACAAGAAGTACATGTCTACGCAACTTCCTTCATTTAAGAAGAAGTATACTGAACTTAGATCAGAAGCAAAGACCGCTATTAAGAACGACTATCATACATTTATAACGAATACACAAATATAATGTCATTAATAACATCAAGGCTTTTTGGAAGTTGGTCAATGATCAGAAAAACATTAACGGCATGCCTAAAATTATGTATTTCCATGACAAATCCTCGGATGATGTCAATAAAATGTTTGCAGACTACTTCTAAACAGTGTATACTAAAGTTATAAACAATGTTAGTTATCACTGTGAACCATCTAACAATTATATTAATGTAAATTGTATTAATGTAAACTCTGATTTAGTTTTCGATAAATTATCTAATTTACATGCGAATAAGAGTGCAGGACCAGAAAAATACCTGCTCATTTTGTAAAGCTTTGTAGTCCAACATTAGCATATCCGTTAAGTTTATTATATAATATGTCCCTTACTGATGGAATATTTCCGGTTAGTTGGAAAACTGCTTTTATTACACCTTTGTTTAAATCAGGTAGTAGAAACGATGTTTTGAATTACAGACCAATATCAGGACTAAATATTTTCTCAAAAGTTCTGGACAATATTGTAACAGATCAATTATCAATAGCTTTCAAAAATATAATTTGCTGGCAACAACATGGATTTATCAAAAAATCGTTCTACTAGTACTAATTTTGCAGTTTATACATCTTATCTACATGAAGAGCGCTTATAGGTTGACGCGGTGTATACGGATTTTGAAAAGACGTTTGATCGTGTTGATAATAAACTGTTACTATATAAATTAGAAGCTAATGGAATTACTGGTACTTTACTTAAATGGCAGGGAAGCTATTTGACTGGTAGAAAACAATTAGTTAAGATAAAAAAAATTATATCTAGAGAAATAGAGGTAACTTCTGGAGTACCACAGGGTTCCCATTTGGGTCCCTTACTTTTTTCGCTATTTATCAACGATATAGTTAATATGCTCACGTTCTCAAAGTGCCTATTGTTTGCCGACGATCTAAAAATATTTTTTTAAATAGATACTGTGAATGATGCCAAAATGATGCAAGATGAGTTAAATGCATTGATTATGTGGTATTTCTTAAATGGTATGGAAATGAATGTTCTAAAATGCAAATTTATAAGATTTGTAAGGTAAACAGAGTTTATAAAATTTTATTATGTTTTTAACAATAATATTCTTCATGAAATAATTTAAATAGACGACCTAGGAGTCGTTCTTGATCTTGAACTCAAATTTAATAAAAATGTAGATAAAGTAATTAGGAAAAGCTTAAACATTTGAAGGTTCATTAAACAGCAATGTAGTAGTTTCACAAATATTAATGCCATTACTATACTTTTCATTGTTGTGAATTCACTTGGAATACTGTAGCATAATTTGGACACCTTATAGTCAGACACAAATTGATAGACTCGAACAAGTACAAAAGAAGATAATTAATAGCAAACTATTCAAGTTATACATAAACAGAACTCAATACGATTACAATCAGAGATTAGTTTTACTGGGATTCGAGTCTTTGGAGAAACGTAGAGAAAAATCTAGTATTTGTTTTGTTATAAATTGATAACTGGATTAATTGAAGTACCTGATCTATTGTATAAACTTAATTTCAGAGTTCCTCTGTATAATACCAGAAACAATAATTTATTAGTAATCAGTGCAAGTAAAAAAAATTATGGTAAATTTTCATTGTTAAACAGGCTGATTAATTTAGTAATTATATTACCTCATCATATAGATTTTTTCAATATAACAGTCATTAAACTAAAATTTTTATTAAACAGGTTATAATTATATTATTTGGTTATTGCTATTATTAAATGTTTTAGTATAAGTCTTATTATAAATTGAACGTTTTAATCTAATATATTTATATGTTATCTTATGTATCAGTTGGACTTTGTCCGTAGTGTACCTTGTCAAATAAATAAATAAATAAATAAATAAATTTCTCTATATATCAATATACAAAGCCAGAGTAATAGCTAATATTCTAAATATCAAACTAGTATATTTAATAAATCACATTTTGTCTGCTGTACTTGTTTTTCTTAATTGGTAATATAAAAAAATAAATAAGTATATCATCACGCCTTCTAGCCATTACTGGAAGCAGATCTTAGTGGTGGAAGAGCCACAGGGGTAGTTTTTGAAATTATGAAAATTGTTTGTCGCCTGTGGGAATCGAACCAGGGTACTCAGGCCTACTTATTATTTATTATTATTAAAGATCTTTATTGTTTCATTTAAGTACAGGATATTGTGCCAATTTTCCCTGCTCATGCGTAACTGACCGCTCGGCAGCCAAACGCCTTACTAGCTAAGTGATGATGTACAACATAAACAATTTTTAAACATTTGACGATAATGAGATGAGCATGAATGATATGAGATAAAAATATTCAAATAAATTTATAGGAAAAAAATAACAAAAAACCCACTCTAAGCAATATACAGGCCGACTTCATACCACTGAGCTAGCCACCCCATTAAATTAATTAATTATTAATTGGTAATAACCTCTTAATATATAACTTTTTTTAAACTAAATATCGATATTTGTTAAGTTTATCTTATTATACTTGTGTATTTATGTCTGTTTAATATTATGTAGTGGTTATGTGCAAGAGCAGCTTAGACTGAATGTTGCCACGTTAGTAAATAAAACATTATTATTAAAATTATTATTATTATTATTATTATTATTATTATAATTTTTTCTATTTCTTTATTTATTCCTTCGATATTACTTATAGTTTTTTATGTTTACATTCCTGCTTCTTCTACTTCTTTTTTTATATCTTGGAAGTTGTTTAACAGTGTTTATTCCTTTGAGTATTTCTTCCATTTCGCTTTCCTGCTCTGCGATAACTTTTCCTTTGTTTTGTGTCGTGTTAAGTTTTTCTGGATTAGTTTTTTATATTTCTCTCGTCGGTGACCTTTGAAGTATCCTTTCTCCCTTAAAGATTTTTTCTCGCTCTGACTATATTCCTTTTTCTTTTTCTCGTTTCCTTATTACACTGTTGCTGCTGTTTCTACCTCTGTTTTCACAGCTCATTTAAATAAAGTGTTGTTAAATCAGCGTTCCTACTCTAAGTTCTTCATGTCTAAATCTTAAAACTAAAAGAACCCACTGTAATTCTCAAACTACTACTTATTTATTGAAAGAACTGAAAATAAATGAAAGTAAATAAAATAAAATAAATGTCACTATTAATATCTTAGTTAGGTCACCTAACTAACACAAATACCAGGTGTGTATTGCGGGTAAATTCTTGATCCGCTGGTGGAGGTGTCGATCAAACGAAAGATTGACAGGATATCTAAAAATTTCGCTCTGTAAAAGGATATCTCAGGAAAGCTCAGTCCTTCTCTTGCTTCTGCCGGTTCTTCCCTTCCTGGTCTGTAGGCGACTTTCATTTATCTTCATATATATTTTGAAACTACAATTAAAATTGTTATTTGTGTTATTATTATTTAAAACCAACAATACTAACAGTTTCCATGAAAACGTCATTATTAATTTGCGTTCAGTCAAGCTAATAAAATGGCTACAATATTAGGGAAAAAACTAAAATCAAAATTGTATAGTGACATTTTGATAGTTGAACGGTCTAAATTCTATATCGGCTCCGCAATAGAATCTCGCGACCGAAGTAAATCTGATAGAATTTTATAGTTTAAATTTTTTTGTAATGTTGACTAAATTAATTTTCTTATTGAAATTATAATGAATAACCATCTGGTAAATTTAATTTGACCAAATCGTAACTAGACCGCCTAAACTCAATGGAACCTGTTTTCAGCTTGAAATTTTAATAGACATACGAGTACGTAAAAATTATATTTTTAAGCAACTTGAATCATTCTTAATCATATTTACTGTGTATGTTACCGCTAACGTCTTAAGTACGGCCCATTTTGCGATATGAATGGCTGTTATTAAATTTATTGGATGAAAAGGTATAAAATATTATTAAAAATCTAAGATAAGTAAATATAGTCTAAATGTCATATGGCTAGTTGTAACGCCGAAAGTTAAATTTTAAATATAGATAAATAAATAAAAGCAAATAGAATATTTAACAGTATGTCAATTATTGCATATAACATGTAACTATGCTTTGTATTTACTTATTTTATTTAAATTTTAAAATGTAAATATTCTCGGTAAAAATAGTCATAATTTATATCATATAAGTACTAATATAAATATATGATTATAATTTTTAGTCATTCAACAAGGAAATTTTGAACCAAAAAATTATCACCGAAATCAAGTTAGAACTACCGGGCTTCATTTACAATCATCCAAATTATTTGAAATTTTGCAGTACCGCGAAGAAGTGCGGATTCCAACCCCATTCATCGACAATTGGCAAGAAGAGTATGTTGGACACGCACTACGAAGATTTACAGCACCTGTCATGTACAGTTTTAAATTTTTTGTTATGGATAACAAAATTGATGAAAAATTGTACCATCGTTATTACTATTTCTGGCATACCGAGTTCTCTACTTTTTCAGGCACAAAATTTAGACGTGATTAGCAAAATTACTAAAGTAATGGATATTTTAAATTTTCGAAAATATATAAATATTATAATTTGCATATACAAAATTTCCGATAATGAATTTTAAATATATCATTAATATTTCCCAGATTGTGTAGTGCATCTTATTTTAAATTTAAGTTTATGTTTAAAATGAAATTCAAACGGATAGCTAGTAAGTTTGCTGCCGAGAGTCAAAAGGACAAAATTGGTAACCCGCCGAGGTGGACAACATCAGATGAATACATTTACCTACGTAAATTTCATCGTTCACATTATATTCAAAGATATTTTGAAAGTATGTAATCAGTAGGTACAAATATTACTTTCCGTTACAGTGCCGTTTCAAAAGATACATTTTTGAATTTACCCTTCTTTTTAGAACATACTGTCAATTATGGTATTTTGTTTTATACTGCTACTAGAAAGCTTTGTGGTCTAATTAATTTGTATATATCATTCAACTTTGACAAACTTTTCTTACTCTGTTAACGCCACTGCCGACAAATCAAGATCATGTAAAAACTCTATGAAAAATATTTTCTCGGCAAACGTCAAAATATTATGTAATAATAAAGAACTCCATGGAGATAATTAAAGTTTGATTTTACTGATAAAAATTTTGAGCGTCAGAAAAATTATTGAGCTGCAGAAACAATAATTATCTATCTGTGTGAACCAATGAAACGCCTATTCCGAAACTATTTGTATAATAATTGATTTTTATTATATTTAACAGCGAAATTATTATAAAGCTACATCAGAATTCAGAAGCGTATTTAATTCTTTTAACACAAATACATAAATTATTGTTACATCTCAATTTTTACTTGCATCCCTTCTCTTAGGCATGAGAGTAAGGTGAAAAGTTCTCGATCATACACAGAGTTGGCGTTCATCAGCAAAAATTTGTGTTTCCTTCCTAGGTTCACGTGTCATTAGTTCGTATGACAAGTTTCAACTTGTTCTCTCAAATAATTTGTTTACACGAATTTTTTAAGTAGATGTCTTCGTGTTTTTCGTTAAAATAAATAAACTTGAATATCGTGCGGTCATAAAATTCTTCGTTTTGGATGGATTAAACCCTAAAGAAATTCATCCGAAGTTGACAAAAGTTAACGGAAACCCTGCTCCTTTCATGCCAACTGTTAAAAAGTCGGCAGCTGAATTTAAACGTAGTCGCACGTTCCTCGAAGATGATCCACGTGAAGGACGGCCAAAAACCGCAACCACACCGGAAATTATTGAAAAAGTGCATGATATCGTGTTGGACAATAGGCGTGTGACGGTGAGTGAGATAGTTGAGGCTGTGGGGATATCGGAAGAAAGGGTGCGAAACATCTTGCACAAAGATTTAGAGATGCGAAAGCTCTGCGCAAAATGGTTGCCGCATTTACTGAATGCCGATCAAAAGCAAAGGCGCAAGCGATCTTTGCAGCAATTTTTGGACCGATTCAGTAGAGATCCGACGGATTTTGTGCGGCGATTTGTCACCATGGATAAGATATCAGTCCACCACTACACGCTAGAAACGAAACAGAAGTTCAAGCAGTGGGTGGAAGCCGGTAGTTCAGCGCCAAAGAAAGCGAAGTTGATTGCATCTGCCGGAAAGGTCATGGCCAACGTATTTTGATTACCTTGATTACCTAGAAAAAGGCAGAACAATTACAGGCGAATATTACTCCAAACATTTTGAACAGCTAGATGCTAAAATTCGCGAGAAGAGGCATGGCTTGTAGAAGACAAATAATCGTCTTTCACCAGGAGACGCACCTGCACACAGGGATGCATTGGCGATGGGAAAACTGCGGAATTTGGGGTAAGATTTCCTCGGCCATTTTCCATATTCTCCTGATATGGCACCCTCAGACTTCTATCTATTCCAAAACTTGAAGAAATTTGTCTCCAGACTCTCACTTGGAGAAACGCTGGATCAAGTGTACTGAAGTCAAGAGAGAGTTTGTAGTAGAGATGCGCATTTTCTGTAAAAATGAAACCCGGCCCGAACGGTAACCATCAATGAACCAACCCAACCCGACCCGACCCGACCGGTATCTGTTCCGAACCGACCCGACCGATATCTGTTCCGAACCGACCCGAACCCGACCCGAGACGAAATGAACAAGTCTGACCCGAACGGTACCTGGCCCGAACTGAACCAGCCCGAACCGAACCAACCCGACTTGAACGGTACCGACCCGAAATGAACCAACCCGACTTGAACGGTTCCAACCCGAAATGAACCAACCCGACCTGAACGGTACCGACCCGAAATGAACTGTCTCGACCCGAACCCGACCCGAAGTGAAAAAATCTTTGTTTACCTAAACAAAAACTAATATCAATTTTAAATGGCACGAGAAATACACCTATGGCTATAGTCTCACCACGCCAGAAATGATTACTTACGTGTTGACGTCTGGTAAACACCCGCACGGTAACATATCATTAGTTTTTAAATTATAACTACGTATTTTAATGAACCTGTTTCAGTAAATATTATAATACAATAACTGTTTTTGAAACTAAAATTTTGCCTTCTATCAGTAAAAATGAGTTTAAAGGGTAAATGTACGATCAACCTCGCAAGAAATTAAAGCAGGGACGTGTTTCAAGTATAGCAATTAAGCTTGAAGCCAAATCAGCATTACCATTTAAAATTTTATTTATTTGTATAATTCTTTTTAAATCCAGCGTTATTTTTATTTCTCTATTACATACTTTCTTATCTGTTTTTCACACAAACGAACTATACTTCGCTTCAAAATGGGCTGGAATTATAAATCAGTCCGTCAAACATAGTATTCCAGTGGCGCGTCAATAAATTGTTGTTTGTTGATGATTCTCAAAAGAACTGAATTCGATAGAGATCGACCGTTTCAGCTCCTAATTATTTTTTACAGATCAGCTGAAGTCACTTTATATTAAAATAAATATAAATTTTGCAAATTTGCAGATAATGTAAATACATAAACAAATCTCCATGAAAACTTCTCTCTACGGCTATGCAAGTCTTCAAAAGGGATTATTGAAAGTTTTAGTGAGGTCTTTCTATTGTTAGATATAGCTAGAGAAGTAAATTTTGTTCAGATACAAAGTGGGTGGTGCCCTAGTAAAGTTATATCTAATATTTTTAGTGAGTCTACTTGCCGCATCCCTGACAAAAATCCAATAAAATTATTACAAATTTTGATATATTACTCGTATACCAGCTCATTTCGAAACGAAGTACAATGAGAAATTATACAAAATTCAAATCAAAGAGAGAGATAAAAATTACCTGGGATTGGGTAAATTATATAATAAAACTGGAAAATATCGAGTAAAGTAAATAGATCTGAATTTCAAACTCAATCGACTATAATTATTTCTTTGATAGCCAATGAAATATTTTGAACAAACATTCAATAAATATATATTCCTTATAATTTTAAATCGATATTCTTTTTCAAAGAACTCTTGATTTTACTTTTTCATTTTAGAGAGGTTTGAAGTTTGAAGGAACATCTGGTTGTCGTTTATTATCCTGTTATAGCCATTGTTATTATTTCAAGTATAATTCGCAATTCCGGCAATATACCTGGGAATGGGAAAATTCTTTGGTAGAACATAGAAGGATATCTGGTACCAAAATTAGAAATTACACGTCCACCATATTTGGTATCTGGATGACATAAAATTTTATAATAATCTCTTCTTGCATGAATTGTGTCATATGAACTGCCATCCGGACGATTATAGAAATGAACAGAGATGAACCAACCCGACCAGACACGAACCCGATCCGAACCCGAGCCGAACCCGGAGCTGTGAGAATTCGTACTGAACCAGCCCGACTTGACCGGAACCAACCCGACGTGAACGGTACCTGACCCGAACCCGACGTGAACGGTACCTGACCCGAACCCGACCCGACCCGAATTTGAACCAACCCGACGTGAACGGTACCTGACCCGAACCCGACCCGACCCGACCCGAACTGAACCAACCCGGCTCGAAATGACCCAACCCGAGCTGAACGGTACCTGAACTGTACCGACCCGAACCCGACCCGACCCGAACTTATCCAGCCCGACCCGAACTGAACCAACCCGACGTGAACGGTATCTGACCCGAACCCGACCCGAACTTTATATTTGGATATAAAATCGACCCGAAACCCGACGGTGGTTCGGGTCGAGTCGGGTCGGGTTTCGGGTTCGGGTTGAAATGCGCATCTCTAGTTTGTAGAAAAATAAAATTTATCTGAAAATCGCAGTCTTTCATTGTCAGGCCGAGAATTTTTCACCTTACCCTCGTATAAGACTCTTGCCTTTTATATTAATTGTAGAGCCTTCTTGTTTCCATAGGTTTATTATCGACCCTTACGTTGAACTTTACACCCAGTAGATCAACCGGTGCCCACTTTTATGTTCTTTTTTGATTATGGGATTGCCGTCCCATTTTCATTGTAGCTGGCCGTGGTAAAATGTATTATATATATATATATATATATATATATATATATATATATATATATATATATATATATATATATAGTTTATTTTAACGTAAACCATAGAGGTTCTTCATAACCATAGTTACGAATTTGAAAGAAATGTAATAGAATGTCCTTTTTAAAATGAAACATAGGGAATATATATATATATATATATATATATATATATATATATATATATATATATATATAACTGAAATATATTTAAATATTATAAGAATGTAAAAAAAAAACAACAAATAAACAAAGTAACGAAGGAATAAACAATAATTATAAATTTCTTAAAAATTCCTTCATTAACAGCTAAACGATGGCTCATGAACAACATTAGTTATTTGTAATAGTTCCTGAGACTTTTCAATCTGGACTTTTTGTTCTAAATTTAGTAGGTTTCTCGTGTAATCTTTTAATTTAAAAATGTTGAATAAAAAAATCTAATTGTATGCGTCCAATCCAATGATGTGGAAATGTGCGATTTAAAAATGTTCTGACATTCTGAGCATAGTGCGCAGGAGCGCCATTATGTCTAAACCATACGTTTTCAAAATTCAAAGCTGTGAGTGCAGGTATCACTTAATTTTGTAATAAGTCCAAATAATTTTATATGAGTGTCTATTGCACCAGTCCAAACGTTAACCTTCTCGGGTCGTTGAATTCTTGTACTAGTTTTTTTATTGGGAATTTTTAAAATCAAAAGTTTACACTGGAACCTTACTAAATTTAGAACAATTATTAATAGCTCCGATTGAAAACGTCTCTGGAACTATAATAGTTGCCCAAATAGCTAATGTTGTTCAAGATATTTATAACCGATTGGACCGTTGTTTAACTGTTAATTGAGAATTTTTTTTAAAATTTATATATTTATTGTTTATTTCTTTGTTATTATATTTATTTGTATGCTATTTCGTTACTTTCTTATAATATTTAAATATAATAAATTCAGTTATATATATTCCCTATGTTTCATTTTAAAAAGGACCCTTTACGAGTAATATTGTAACAGACAGGATGTGTAAAGCCCGTTTTATATTCAGCAACTTTTACAGCAACATGTTGTGCAACTAGTTCCGCAACACGAGTTGATACATGTAAAACTAAACTTGCTTGCAACATTTGTTCCTGAACTAGTTGCGCAACTTGGAACACGTTCTATTTTTGTTGCGGCAACTGTCCCCCAGATTCAGTGATTTTTTGGTTACTATTTGTTTTGCCAATCTAAATAATTGCAAGTTGGTTAATCGAATTTTACATGTGTCAAAATAGCGTTTCGTTTTGTTTGTTTCTTGCAATCCATTCTTGTTCTTAAAATCAAACGATAAACATATGATTATAAAAATTATAGGTTACAAAGAAACAAGAACATATCTAATAACTCGCAACTGTCACGGACTACCAACTTTTCTAAGATTTATGTTGGTATAATATTTAATAGAACTAGTAAAGTTGCAGAAATATGTTGCTAAATGTAATACAAGAAAACTGAACACCTGCAACATGTTGCACAACATCAAGTTGCTGAACTAGTTGCGCAACAAGTTGCTGGAAATGTTGCTGAATGTAAAACGGGCTTAAGAAATAACCGTTTGCAAAATTGTTGATTACATTGCGTCTTTAAAACACATGTCATGTGGAAGACGCGCGAGCGTTTGAGGCATTTGTCACATTTAGCGAAATTATTGCGATCTAGCATTTATTTACTTTAAATGCCATATTTTAAGGATAGTTAGGACAGTTCAAAAGTAGCAGTAACACAGTTCGTAGACAGTAGACAGTATGTAACTGGTCGGTAGTTATGATTGTTGAGTAAAAGAATATTCAAGGGTGTCTATCCCGAGAATATGATGTCATTAATTTGTTATTTGATGTTTATTTAATTAATTGTCTAAATTTTATCTTAGTTTTTATTATGTTGTTTAAATAAAATATTTACTACTCGCACTTGCAGCATTCAATAATTATTATCCAACTTCAGCACGTCGACAATCAGTGGTTAAGATACATTTTCATTTTGACCACCATGATTTGTTACAATCCTGTCCGCAGCGCCAATTATAACAGTGGAGCACAACCGCCGTCGACGTACCAAATTATACGGGATGATAAATAAGTAAATAAGTTTATACTTACCTGTGCCCTTTGTCGTCCTACGACGTGCTGCAAGATGGAAGTGTAGCCTCAAATTACACACACACACACAGTTAACGAATTCGTTTCTATATTATTTAAGTGATTTACAGAATGGTATACTTTAAGTTAAATCTACAACTGATTGTATTCTAAGTTAAATCTACAAATGGCAGCCGAACCGCGCGTTCTGATTTTTGAGGTAACCGAATCGAGAATGCATGCGTTTACCTCGAAAACAGCAAAATGCTCATCGAATCAGATTAATCGTGTCAGCAAATTGCTGGTAGTATTCCACTGAATTCTGCTAGTCAGCAATATACAGCGAGAGACACCTAGGTTACGGTAACAATAATAGCTAATATATCATATTACTCAATTGAACAACGTGACTGTTACAATACATTGCTGTCAAATTCGTAACCATGGTTATGAAGAACCCCTATGTTTCACGTTAAAATAAACCAGCATGGTAATAGTAGTTTTCAGACAACCACTTATGAAAGTAACCATAACAACGTCATAAATTACTACGGAAAGTTAAAGATAACACACACTGAGATGATATTATAACGCACACTTCTAACATTTTAGGTGAAGTTGCATTGATTGACAACAGATGGCGTTACGATGAAATGAAAATATTAAAATAAATTAAGAAAATGTATTATTATTTGAATCGAAGTTTTGGCTGATTTTGCAACACATTTGCATAGATAAATCTTAATTTTCTTAAATGAATGATTACTTGTTTCGCGGGCTACGTACATTATATTCTCGATTTTTTTATTTGTTACGTTGGTACACATGTTCGCAACATATGTTGACATGATTAGCCATTTTGCATTTGTAGTTTGTTTTTGACAGATATAAAAGTTATACGTATTCTGATATGCTGACGATTTTTTGCAATCGAAACAAATGGATAAAAAAATGTGTATTAAATTTTGTGTGAAAAATAAAATTAAGTGCTCCAACGTACTTGAAATGTTGACTGTGACATTTGCCGAGTCTACTTTGAGGAAAAAAACTGTTTATAAGTGGTGCAAGATCTTCACACATGGCCGAGAAGATGCTAGTGACAATGCCCGCCCTGGACGCTACAGCATGTCAACAACCGATGAAAACGTTGAAGCGGTGAAGAAAATTGTTATGGAGATTCGTCGAATCACTATCAGAGAATTTGTTAACGATGTCGGCATATCGGTTGGCTCATGCCATGCAATTTTTTCAGATGCATGAGTATCGATTTTTTGGCCAAAAACAACACCGTAATCACGCCTCAGCCGGACTTGACCTCCTGCGAGTTTTTCTTGAAGAGATAAAGACCGCATCGTTTGAAGAGCTTAAGGCGATAACATAATGCGCACATTAGAAGTGCTTCGAGGATTGGAAAAAGCGCTGGCACTAATGTATTATATCTAAGGCGGATTACAAAATAGATATGGGATGGCTAGCACAGTGGTATGAAGTCGGCCTGTGGATCCTGAGGTCCCTGGTTCGATTCCCACAGGCGACAAATTTTCATAATTTGAAAAAGCTATCCCTGTGACTCCTCCACCACTAACATGTTTGGAGGCCGTGATTTGACGACTGGTAACCGCACTTCACGCGCAAAATATATCACTTACCGAGATCTGCTTTAGCAGAGTGCCACACCCAGTAATGGGTAGAAGGCGTGATGATATATTTATTTATTTATTTATATTGGTGAATAAATAAATATTTTTCAAGAAACACAAAAAGTCACCTTTTTTTTGGAACAAACTCATACAGTCTCAGTGAAATCACTTGGCCCAAATGAACACTCAGAAAATCACGGATATCTAAAATTCTTTCACGTCAAAACTTTTCGATAATCAAACTTCGACTCTCAAGACGGTGAAAAAAAATCACCATGCGGAAACCGAAAGAAAGAGAAAGAAGATAGCAAAATAGTAGAAGGAAGTGAAACAGAGAGTTACAGTTTTGGCGGTGTAAAAGGATTAAAAGCTGCAATTCAATTAGTTGTCAAAATTAATAGACGATAAAATAAACGAAGTAGATGTGAACTTCTTGTAAAAATATATATTTATTAAAACATAAAATGAAATGCATCAAAATATAAAAGTTATAATATTGATAATTGAAATTAAACAAATTATTCGACAATGGAAACAACAACAACTTATAAATAAAACTATTATTACTTAGTTACAAAATTACTTAGCAAGACCTACATCTGGCCCAGACGACGAGAGCCAAACTTGTCTCGACGAAAGCCAGTCTACCACTAACTAATTATTGTTGTTTCCATGTGATGTTCTGACAAAGGGTAAAAGGGTGGTATCTTTCCGTTGGTCGAGATAACTGTTCTAACATATGTGTTTACATAGAAAACCCAGACGGGGTGAGTTTCAAAGGTTAAATCTATTCGACCACGCGCTTAGCTATAATTTACCCAGATATGCCATCACATCCCGTATAACCAGACGCGACAATTCAGAAAAGCTATAAACTTGATAAATAATGACCGAAAATATGCATAAATAAATTTGATAAACAAAATATACTCTGTGAAGTCAATTTTAGAAAGATACTTAAGATAACACTTAATTAGTCTGTATCTCTCGAAGCTGAGTTGATAGTGAAATATCATCATTTATAAACAAAACCAAATTCTGAATTGTCTGTTTTGTTACAGCGGTAAACAGAAGTGTGATTGCAAGTACTAAGAAGAACGCTTTACGACACATAGCTCGGGGAATGGACAAAACGAGTTTATGTGAAATACAACAATCTAAATTCCGACTAAATGCGAGGGTGTCTAAGAATAAATAAGTAAGTTGATGGGAACAAGAATCTATAATTTAATTGATCATCCAATTTTTAAATTGAGTTTTAATGCACGACACACATGCGCGACGTATAGGCAAAGCTTTAACTTGCCACCAGCGATCCGAGCCGTATGCGTCATTCAACCGACAATAAAACAAAACACGATACTAATTGTCACTAATTGGGCACTGTCAAAAGGACATAAACAAAATATAAAAGATATACAATATAAAGGAAACTCGATCACTTAAATCGTGGGAAATATTGGAAGATTAAAACCTGGGTGGGTATACAAATATGCTAATTCTACTTTTTCACTACAATTACTCCACTATAAATCCCAACTATAATTTTTAGGTTACTCATCAAAAGGAAAAAGGGCTGAATTACGAGGAATAAGAAAGGAAAATGAGAATTCGGAAAACGAATTAAATTGGAACGTAACAATATCTTTGGTTTAATTTCTGCTGTATTAAAAAATATTTCGACGTTTTGGTTTGCTAAGCGTACATCTTCTTCAGGATAGTCAGAATAGCCAGGATAAAAAACATAAATTAGAAAAACCCAGAAACATGTAAATAACTAAGAAATTTATTATTTTAAAGATTTATTCAAATAATACAATATAATTCTAACATTCTGAGTGTAAATATAAGCAAAGCAATAAAATTGTTAGGTAATTACATATCTAAATTTTACTCGTATTATCTTTAAATCTGCTATGACTGCTACTAACTGTCAAATACAAATCACAGATTTTAGTGAATTCAAAGTGCAGTTACATTGGTGGTTTTTAGTACTAAATTAATGTTGAATATATTAGGAGGCTCGGTTTGATCTTTAAAGTTTATTGGTGGGTTACATTATAACTAATTTCTTTTATTCTAAGTTTCGAAACTTTATCTGATTTTAAAGAACAAGAAGTGAAAAAGGAACAAAATTAAAACCTGATTGAAAGTTCTTGTATGTTAACTTAACAAGACGATAAAATTATGTATTTTACTGTTCAAAAACTTTACTACAATGTATTTTAATTGCATCAAGTTGACTTGTAATTGTATATTTCATATATTAGTAGCAATGTGCACACAGACTAGAAGCAATAAAATATTCGCCGTTCTACCAAGGTAAGAATCGGAACAATAAATATTAAATAGGTACCTATAAATTTTGTCAGTTATTCTGCATTTTGACGATGAAGAACCATGTAATATGAAACTGAGCCGCGTAGTATCTGTAAAATAGAAAATATTGTTAAATCTAAGTAAAGCAATAAAAAGAAACCCAAAGAAGATGTTGAATCTTGAATTCTTTGGAACAAATTGCATCTTTATAGGTGACCACGATACTCTATTCACGTGAATTTTAATGTTAATATCAATGTAGCCTTATAAAACTAAAGGTATTTTTAGCAAATGTTGTAGTTTTGCAAATAACAAATGCTAAATATATATATACATATATATATATATATATATATATATATATATATATATATATATATATATATATATATATATATATATATATATATATATACATATAAGTATTCAATACATTGATAAATGTAAAAATTATGGTTGTAATTCATTTGTTTTTTACCTTGACATGAAATTCAAATCTTATTAGGTTAATTATTATTATCTCTTTTAATTTTTGAGCAAGATTTAAAATTGCCTGAAATAATTATTTTTCTGTAGCTGGCCATAGATAAGGAACAAAATACAAATAACTGTTCAACGATATAACTGTCAAGTTTTTAGTAATACATTCATTATATATACGTTTCTAGACATATAAAATGATCCATTATTTAAAAATGCACAATAATTAAAAACATGTTGAATAATGAATCATCACCACTTTTAAGCCACACCCAGCAATTCAGTAACGCAACGATGAATAATATTGCCATCTAGAGAGTACGGAACTACAAAAGTTTAACGTTTATCATATAACCTCAAAACTGTATTATATTTTTCAAAGTATGATCTAAATATGTAAGTTCTTGCTGAATGGTCATGGGAAATGTATAGTACTCAAACGCGTTTAATAGGAATTATAAAAAATAATAATAATAGCTACCATAGTACGCTTGTTGCGTAATATGGTATTATTATAGAAGTAGTTATCAAAATTTACATTTTTTAAAACAATATATTAAATTATTAATAATATTTCATTAATAATTATTCTATATTAAAAAAAAAAAATACATAAACATCAAACACTTGTTTGGATTCTATTTCAGTTCCACGGTCACTCATTTTAAAATTTGAATTTCTGATATCTTTAAAAAATTCTTTCAAAGATTCAAAATTAATTTTCCTGTAAAATATTCACGAAGGCAATGGCTACCGGTTACTGTGTAAGCCTCCCTTATTTAAAGGAGAATTAACAAATAATTTATATGGGTTCTTGTCAGACCGGAGAAAGGACAAGTACTAGGGTTGTTGTAAATAAGTTTGTACTTACAATTTGGTTCAACAAATAACAAAGATTCATTCACACTTACTACATGGTTGGAGTTGTCGAGTTCCTACTGAACTCTCGTATTGACTATCTGACTATCGACTATACTGCGTCTGTGACTACTACTGTCATTATAACTGACCTAACGCTACTATATATCTAATTACAAAAGTACTAAGTCAGCAAATAGTTAGCTACTTACGTCAAACAATACTATTTAGAATACCTGACCTCATTACAACATGCTCTACTTTACTTAATTGTATTCACTAAGAATGTGCTGACTTTGACTTGTTACATTCCTCCCTTTTTCAAACAATTTGCTTCCTGCAAAGGGGCACAATTTACATATTACACAAAACATAATTTAACTATTATTTCCTTGTTACCTTAATTTTTACTAATTTTAAATTAAATATACATAAACACAAAACACTTTTATCACTTGTACCGTCCATAAAATAGTCCAAATAAACACCACCATCGTCTTATGTTTATTTTATAACGCACAACACTAGAATAAAATTGAAGTTTATACCTCGCGTCTCGTTCTTTCTTGTGGTTATTTGTGAATGTCGAATTTGGTTTGAATTTCTTCTTGTAGTACTGCTTATGTCGTCTAAATATCGAATCTCGTTTACTCGTACTTCTTTTCATCTTTTGGCCATTTGTTGTGGAGTTCTTTAATTGATGTGGATTCTTCCTATCGTACTGTTTTCTTTGTTCTTTATTTCTCTGTAACTGTTTGCTGCTTTCGAACTTAATGCTGATCTGTCCAACTTCGTCATTTCCTACATTAACCGCTTGTGAAATTTCCTCAATACCCGTACCCTCTATTAAGCCATCATTTTTAACCCCTGATGCTTCTTTTTCCTCCCTATTTACCTCGTAAATTTCCGGAGCTTCCTCGGTCACGGCGTCATTAGGTCTCTCTTCACTGCTACGGTCTTCTTCTGAACTCACTTGTTGGGAATCATCCTCATTCTTGTCTAATTCAGCAATATTTTCTCTTTCTCTTTCTTTAATTTGTTCACAAAGACAGTACTTTTTCTTAGGCATCTTACATCCAAAACATCTTAATACTCCATCGTCCATCGGAATGCCATCTAAATGGTCATAAATCATTAGAGCTGCCTCTTGGTCACCGGATATTTCCGCCATTCTTAACATATTAAAGAACCACGTAATTTCCTCCTTCTCTTTTAATTCTTCCGGGTCTATTTCTTCATTATTCTTCTTATTTTGGCCTATTTCTGTTTGCTCGCATTTACAGCGGGTATCATCTTCAATGTCATCTTCTTTTTGACTTTCGTATACATTTGACTGCTGACGCTGATATTTATGCTGACGCTCACGCTGACAATGCCTGGCGTAATGGTTGCCATTGCAATTATAACACTGAACTTGATTTCTTCTATAATGAGTGTCATCATCTTCTCTCTGGTAGTCGTAGTAATCGCCTCTCTGATCATTGTAGTTTTCTTCATCCTGGTAATTGTATTTTTCTTCCCTCTGATAATGGTTATTTTCTTCCCTCTGATAATGGTAATTTTCTTCTCTCTGGTAATTGTAATTTTCTTTCCTCGGATAATTGTAATTTTCTTCCCTCTGGTAGTTGTAATTTTCTTCCCTCGGATAATTGTAATTTTCTTCCCTCTGGTAGTTGTAATTTTCTTCCCTCGGATAATTGTAATTTTCTTCCCTCTGGTAGTTGTAATTTTCTTCCCTCGGATAATTGTAATTTTCTTCCCTCTGGTAGTTGTAATTTTCTTCCCTCGGATGATTGTAATTTTCTTCCCTCTGGTAGGTGTAATTTTCTTCCCTCGGATGATTGTAATTTTCTTCCCTCGAATAATGGTAATTTTCTTCCCTCGGATAGTAGTAATTTTCTTCCCTCGGATAGTGATTCGGCCGTTGACGCTGATGCTGTTGCTGACACTGCCTGGCATAGTGGTTGCCATTGCAAATGTAACATTGTACAGAGCGTCTTCTCTCGTTGTAATTTGATCTTCTTTGGCCGTACATCTTTCTTGAGTCACTTACTTGCTTGTTAGTGTTGAGTCCATGCTTCTCGATTTACCAAATATTTTGTTCGTGTAGTTTGGAAAAAAAAAAAATTCGCAAATCGCTGCCATCATTTGTATCGGAGAGAATACAACTGTTGTTATTGTTGAATTCCTAATACTTGCTTTTCCGCGAGTGAACCAAAAACGATTGGCCACCCTGATCTGACAAAATATCCCACCGCTTTTCACCAATTTGTAACCCAGACCGGAGAAATAACAAAATATCCCACCGCTGGTACCAATTTGTAAGCCTCCCTTTTTCAAAGGAGAATTAACAAATAATTTATATGGGTTCTTGTCAGACCGGAGAAAGGACAAGTACTAGGGTTGTTGTAAATAAGTTTGTACTTACAATTTGGTTCAACAAATAACAAAGATTCATTCACACTTACTACATGGTTGGAGTTGTCGAGTTCCTACTGAACTCTCGTATTGACTATCTGACTATCGACTATACTGCGTCTGTGACTACTACTGTCATTATAACTGACCTAACGCTACTATATATCTAATTACAAAAGTACTAAGTCAGCAAATAGTTAGCTACTTACGTCAAACAATACTATTTAGAATACCTGACCTCATTACAACATGCTCTACTTTACTTAATTGTATTCACTAAGAATGTGCTGACTTTGACTTGTTACAACTGTAACAACCTGTATATCTAGCCAATGTAACCTACTACATATTTTTACTTAAAAAACAAACCAAGATAACATTTGCAATCTTGGTACATCATATACATATTTTATATACTGTAAACACAAACTTAATTATTACTGTTACTCTTATCTCCATATTCAATAAATCTTAAGAAAACAATCACTTATTTCGTTTTTTCTTTCGTTATTCAAAACGATGTCCAAATTGGTCTCGAGTAAACAAATGCATTTACATATCTGATTTAACCATATTTAATTGCCAACATGTAAATTACTCACACTTATGTAAGTAGCCAAAGAGAGAAAAACAAATTTTCCAGCTGACATTTTGATGGGCCTTTGCGCTCGTGCCATCATCAGTACTAAATACTTTTTCACTCTGTTTTCCGCCGCAAACCAGTCGCAGTTATAAGCAGCCGTAGCGATTCCTTCGCTTTGTAATGTAATTTCATTTCCGTTGTAACAGTAAATTCCAAGTTGAAACACCATCAACATCGTATACATGCACATGCTGAAAAATTTTACGCTGAAAATCGATATCTACAAACAAATACAGTAAATAAAATATCTTTGCCACTTTTTACCCTGTACATTATTTAATGCGAGGTAAATTAAAATATATAAACTAACACACTCTGGCTCCGTGAGTCAGAATCCTGCCATTGTAATTAAGTTCCGAATGTGAGAAATAAACGAGTTTGTATGAAAGGAATTATGAATGTTTACTGTGGGATTTGTTATTAATTCAAATTTTAATGTAAAATTAACCCAAATTCTTACCTAGCCCGGTTTTAAATAAACTGTCCCAGGCAAATTTTTGTTAATTTGATTCTGCTCGTTAAGCTATCATCCCAATATTTAGGAAAGTTTCAGGCAAAACGACAAACATTCATATTTTAAATTCATCAAACCATACCGTATCTAAATAAACAGTAGAAGAATCAGCATTAAGGTGATTTTAATCGTCATCTCTGCAGTACGGTGGTGTGCTTAGAATTACGGCATTCTAATTCGAGGATCCCTAATTCGAATCTCGGTCGAGTTAAAATTATGTGACTTAGGTACTACACTGCGGCCTGGTGAGTACGAATCTTATACTGTAATTTGGATTAAGTTCTTGTTGAATACAGGACCAAACCATTAATAATAATAAAATGCACGTTAAATTCCTATTTTCTTCCTTTCCTGTTAAAATTTGAATAAATATGTTGATAAATATTAATAATTTGTAATTTTCAGGAAGAAAGCTAATCACTATTTTTTATTTAATAACAGTTGTATAAATTTTTGTGTTCTCATACTCATACTATTTAGGTAAACTTTAAATGAAGAATAGAAAGAATTGTGACAAAATTGAACAAAATAGTATTAGAGAAAGTTAAAGCAATTTGGACAATATTTTTTGTTTGGCAAATATTAATTTTTAATTAATTTAAATACGAAAACTAACCTAAGACGTATTCAACCGCCTAAATGCAATTGAAATTTGTTGATATTTCTTCAAAAATTTAAATCAGATCTTTATGATTAATGACCTTGGCTAATCTTAAAATGTGTTGTGATATTTTAATATTTCATTATTGTTAAAATATGTAAATACTTACGAAAGACAGTTGAACAAGCTGCATACAAACTATTAAAGTGCTGCCAAAGATTTGAAGCAAAACCATCAAATTAAATTGATCCTCAATATTGTCGGATAAATCTATAATCTTGACGTGGTGCTCCAGGCAATTCTTGACACATATTTCAAAATTTCTGCTCAAGATAGCGTCGTGTTTCGGAATTTCTTCCCAGTTTTCTTCTGTCGTGTTATTTTGGTTAGTCATTATTTTCAATTTGCTAGCTATCACTGCATTATTGTTTGTTGGCGATTTTAAATCTCTCTCGGTTTCCTACAATGATGACTAATATTTTTATTATTTTATATATATATATATATATATATATATATATATATATATGGGATGGCTAGCACAGTGGTATGAAGTCGGCCTGTGGATCCTGAGGTCCTTGGTTCGATTCCCACAGGCGACAAATTTTCATAATTTGAAAAAGCTATCCCTGTGGCTCCTCCACCACTAACATGTTTGGGGGCCGTGATTTGACGACTGGTAACCGCACTTCACGCGCAAAAATATATCACTTACCGAGATCTGCTTTACGAGTAGCAGAGTGCCACACCCAGCAATGGGTAGAGGGCGTGATGGTATATTTATTTTATTTTTATTTATTTATATATATATATATATATATATATATATATATATATATATATATATATATATATATATATATATATATATATATATATATATATATATATATATATATATATATGGACCATTCTCTGAGAAACGGACACCCCACCTTCTCCAAAATTTGAAGCGTCAAATAAATTTTTGAAGGGCATGAAAAAATTGGAAACTATATCTAGTTTTCAGCTATGAGTGGCGAAATAGATAATTTTTATAATTTTCGGATGTATTTAAGAAACAAAATTTCAAAGTTGAAAATAATGCTGAATTTGGTTTATTTTTCATTTTGACGGAGGCATCTTGTTTCTTGTCGAAAAACTGAAATATTTTGTCTCGTATCAATTTATCTAAAAAGTTCCCTTTAGCAAAAGTGGGTCGAAAATATACTTAATATTTGAAATCTATTAAATTTTTACTAAGAAACAAGGCATCCTACGAACAAAATTATGTAACAAAAAATTATTAGGATTCATCAAAGAATAAGTGCGATTTTTTTTAGAAATTTTTGACATATTTTAAGGTTTTTTGTTGAACTTTAACTACAAAATTATATGATTGATGGAAAATATGAAGTTCAATACCATACTCGAAACTATTAGAGCCTAGACGTCTAAAAGGTGTACATAATTCATTGTTAGTTTCCATGATATTTGTGTTAAATGTAACAACTTGTTTACAAGATCTAGAAGTTCGAGGAGAATTAAACCTTAAATTGGCCAGGCTTGAAGTAGTATCAATACGATTGATATCTGATTAAAATGTTGTGAATTTCTAATAATAAAAGCTAAGTTTCTTTGGGGTCTTTATATAATATTATTAATATGTGTTGTGAAGAGAAATTTAGAATCGAATATTACACTCAAATCTTTAATTTGGTTGACTCTTTAAAGACTTGTACCGCCCATGTTAGAGATACTACGAATAATTAGTTTATTTGTAGCTATTTTAGTATTGATCCAGTTTTGTTTTGTTATGAATGGTTTCAAGCAAAAAAATATAACTTAATAGTCCAGTAATGGGACTCCTCTTCACAAAACTGTAAAGAATATATATATATATATATATATATATATATATATATATATATATATATATATATATATATATATACACCTTATTTAGTTGCCGTAAGAGAATTGGAAAGAATGAACAATGTAATAATCAGTAGATTTACAAAAGAAAGTTTTATAAATATATATATTTGCCCAATTGTATACCATCTAATAAAATTGTATTAATGCTTAGTGATGCTGCGTCATACTTAGTTAAGGAAGAGGTTTTTTTCCTCAATAGAATACATTGCACTTGTGTCGCTCATGAAATTAACAGAGTCACGGAAGAAATATGAATTCAGTTGCCACTTGTTAACGATTTAATTATTAACATGACGAAAGTTTTTATAAAAGCTCCGTTAAGAGTCCAAATATACAGAGAAACTATATTAGATTGCCCCTAAACCTGTAATTACATAGTAGGGTACATGGCTTGACGCGGCTTTATTTTGTTTTAAATATTTTGAACAAATACAAAACGTAACATCCTTAGTTGACGAAATTTCATCTGCAGCGATTAAAGAAGTAAATCTGATTTTAATTAACCCAAAGCTACGTCAATCTTGAATTTTATAAACCAAAATTACCGATTCATTTCTGAAACATTATTAAATCTAGAAAAATAAGAATCGTCCGTAGCAGAATCAGTAAAACTGATTTAAAATTAAATGTTAATGG
The DNA here is from genome assembly GCA_911728475.2 of Pterostichus madidus. Lineage (NCBI taxonomy): Eukaryota > Metazoa > Arthropoda > Insecta > Coleoptera > Carabidae > Pterostichus > Pterostichus madidus. Next base: position 16,639,437 of record OU452316.1, on the reverse strand, counting down.
AGCAAAGGGTGTTATTTCTCAATCAATTTAAAAAAAAAAATAGAGGACGTGCTCAATAAAAATGAGGGTTTTTACCTTATTGAGTAATATATCGAATGTATTACCTAAATGGAGAATTTTCAGATGAACTATCTATTAATATTAACCCTAAAATATTATCATGTATAAAATATACCCTTGTTAAGTCGGTCGATGTAGAGCGTAGTTTTTCTATTTACAAACATATTTTAAGTGACACAACACAATAATTTACTCTTGCTTATTTAGAAAAACACGTAATTCTTATTTTGAATAGTAACACTGTTGTAAATAGTTAACCAAGTTTAATTACACTTGTAATAATGTAATATCATATTACTAATACGTAATAATTGTGTGAATAGTAAATGTCGAATTAAAACTGCAGCTTTTTAGCAAACTCTGCCTTTATTATTGCCTATTTTATGTTAGCCTATAAATACGAGCGTGTTAGTGGATGCGCTTGCACGCACACAAACAAAAACTAACAAACTCACACGCACACAAACTCAAATAATACACGCACACAAACTCAAATAATACACACACACACACCCAGCCGCGCGCATAAGCTCTAATACAGGAACGTCCGAAAGCAACATTATTTTTCGCGATTACAGCGTCATCTATCATGCTGACGAAAAAGTGAATTAAATAAATTCTTCTTTTTTTTAACGAGGAATCTGATTCTTTAATAAAAAATAGGGGTTTTCATTTAAAAAAATTGAGTTGACCATGATTTAGCGACAACAGCGCCATCTAGGACAAAACCAATATTTCGCTATTATTGCCCCCTTTTGTACGATTGTTTTTCGTCTAGGTCATTTTTGCGTAAAATTTGTAGTTTCCGAGATATTTCCTGATAACACTGTAAATGGACCATCCTGTATATATATATATATATAGATATATATATATCATCACGCCTTCTACTCATTTGAAGCAGATCTCGGTAAGTGATATATTTTGCGCGTGAAGTGCGGTTACCAGTCGTCAAATCACGGCCCCCAAAAATGTTACTGGTGGAGGAGCCACAGCGATAGTTTTTGAAATTATGAAAATTGTTTGTCGTCTGTTTTTCCTAATCTTGCAAAAACGTTCCTCAGTACTGCCTTCATTTTTGTTAAAATGGTGATGTCTTTCACATACGCTAAACACTGATGTGTTTGACGGTACACATATTCTTTAGTGCAGATTTTACTTCGTCTTAAATATCCCTTCCAGTACCAGATTGAAAAGTATTGAAGATAAATGGTCACCTTGCTTTAATCCTGTCCTCACTTTGAAACATTCGGATTTAGTTCATTCAGCTCTCCAGGTCTTGTAGGCCCATGGCTTATTGTACAACGTCTTTCCATTGTAGTCGATTTGCTGCTTTTTCTTCCAATTTTTCAATTTTAAGGGTTCTTAGTTTTTCTTGACCGCATTGAACCTTTCTCGTTTCTTTCACAATTCCACCTTTAAACACTGCTTTCACTATTCTGTTTATCGGCGTACGTGCCACGTGATCTAGCCATCTTAATCTCTGTCCTTTAATGACTCGCATTATGCCACACTCATTATATAAATTAATTTTTTTTTATATGTTCTACGCACCATCATATCCTTCTCTTATTTGCCACCATATATTATTCTTAATATTTTTGTCTCCCATACTTCAAGTTTTTTGCTCATTTTCCTTTAGAATCCATGTTTTGCTCTCGTATAGTACAGTTGGTCGTATTATAGTTTTATACCCTCTTATTTTGGCTCTTCGCGATACTTCTTTTGATTTCAGGCTATTCCACAGTATTCCTACACAATTACTCTCCGTGCTTGTTCTAGACTCTATTTCTGTCTTCTCGCATATGTCATTTGTTATTAAGGTAAAACATACGGGCGAGGTTAGTATCAGAACGATGATTTGCCTTGATCTCTTTGAAACGAAATATTATTCTTATTATGAATGAAACTTATTAAGTATTGTATATAATTTTGAAGCCAAAACTTCAAAGTATGGTAATAAACTAGGTACCACTAATGCTAAGTACAAATATTGAAAGAAATTACATTCAAAATTTGAATTTATTTCTCAAAAATTCTGGAAACGATTTTAATTAAAAAATTCTGTATTTTTAAGAATATGGTCCTCTATAACTCCGAATTTTTTAATCCAATTTGAATTTATAGTTTTAGAGAAAGAAAATAAAATATGCGAAAAAAGGCCCAAAACAGGCCTTTTTGTGTATTTTTTGTTTTTTCTATAAAACTGTAAATTGAAATGAAAAAAAAATTTTCTGAGTTATATTTTTAAATATACAGAATTTTTTTAGTAAAATCGTTCCTAGCATTTTTGAGAAAATCAGATCTAAAATTTTTATATCATGTTCTCCTACATTTCAATTTCAATTTATTTGTATTATAAAGATTAAATATTCTTGTTCATATACATATAAAAAATCTGAATGTTCAGAGATTATGAAGTACTATTTGTTTCTTCATTTAGATGAGATTAAATATATGAATTTTTTTTTTGAAATTTGAATTTATTGTTGCTTCTTCGAAAAATTCTTATTTTCTACATGTGATGTGGACTTTGACGTACACTCAGCGTTAAAATGATCGGGAAGAATAACAGCTGTCATAATTATGTGTGTCAAGATGTACTTCATAGAGATATATATGAAAATATATAAGAATTTCATAATTTGTGGTTTGAAATATGTCTAGTTTTGTTTTCGTGTTATATTATAATATTTAAAGTTATGGGTACTTTTTTATAATAAAATATTTCATCAGTTTTAGATGAGCATACTAGTGGAACAGGTTAATTTGAAATACTGGAATGTATTATTTATCTCTCAATAAACGATATTTTCAACAAAAAAGTTTCTAATTGTACGGTTATAGAAAGTAATTAATTTCTAACCTCAAACATTTTATTGAAATAAAATTCATAACAGGATGAAAGGAATGTGATTTTATTATCTGTACACCTCTGGGTATAGAAATAGAGACAATAAAAATTGATGAGGAGTTTGTTAAATGGATGCTTCTAATATTAAAGACATTTTATGTAAAAGAACTTGCTCCAGAAATAGTTGATTCACGAAAAGAAAGAAGTTTGTTGATCAGGAATATGCCACAGAATCCATAGACACAGTTAAAGTTAGATTTTTCTGTCAAATACTTTTTCTAACGCTCGTTAAAATCAAAGAATTTCGTTAGCAGAAAGACATTTTCTGCCGCTCACGTGAGTCAGAGAAATTGTATGACATAATGGGTAAATATTCCGGCGTTTGAAAAAAATGGCATATTTTATGTGCAGTGAAAGTGACGTTTTGTGCTTCATCTGTAGTTAATGGACGAGTGCACAAAAAGTATCACCTCAGCTCCTTATAAAATAAGATATTGTGATCGTATGGAAATATTTCTTGTGATTTAAAATAATTTTCTTGAAAATCTTCAAGTTTGTATAGTTTTTAAACGCGCGGCAATACTCCTTCCACTATTTTATACATATTTTTTTCTGATTTTCAGTAACTGGTCGGATCTATATTTTTGTCAGGACCGCAAAAACTCTACATACACGATAACAAATTGTTGGTTAATGAACTTCAGTCCGTATGCTTCACCTTAAGGTTCCCAGGTTAGCAAAGCTCTTTACGACCTCAAAATTATACACTTTTAATTTTTTCTTGTTATTTTTAGAACTCTCTTATTGCCCTGAGCTGGTATTATGTTCATATATTTTGTCTTGTCTATGTTTATTATGATGCCTTTTATTATTGCTGAATGCGATTTGCATATTTTGGTAGATTAAATACTTTTACCGTTTACTATAAAATATTATTACTAAAGCTCGTATTTATAGGCTAACATTTTGGGTACAATAAGCGCATACATATGCAGACTTTTTAAATAAAAAATATAGCAAGGTATACAAAATATGCAATAATACAGGCAAAGTTTGCTAAAAAGCTGCAGTTTTAATTCGAAATTAACTTTTCATAAAATTATTACGTATTAGTAATATGATATTACATTATTACAAGTGTAATTAAACCTGGTAAACTATTTACAACAATAACAATTACGTGTTTTTCTAAATTAGCAAGAGTAAATTATTAACTTGTGTCCCTTAAAATATGTTTCTAAATAGAAAAATTACGCTCTAACTCGACCGTTTTAACAAGGGTATATCTTATACATGATAATATTTTAGGGTTAATATTAATAGATAGTTCATCTGAAAATTCTCCATTTAGGTAATACGTTAGATATATTACTCAACAAGGTAAAAACCCTCATTTTTATTGAGCACGTCCTCTAATTTTTTCTTTCCAATTCTTTTACGGCAATTAAATAAGGTTTACTGAAGACTTCTCCGATGAAACACCAATGAATATGTTTGCTATACCCAAAAGTTCCCGAACTCATTATTTAAAAAAAAAGCAGTTTTTATTCAAACTTCAAACTACCTAATAAAATATCTCCTGTAAAATAATTCTCACCTACATTCATACACAGTTATACATTTGTCGCATCTTTTTTTCCACTGTTCAAAACACTTTTTGTAGTAATTTTTTTTAATAGCGCTTAGGACCTCCTGCTATATAGGTTGAATCTCCTCAATAGTCTCAAATCTCTTACCTTTCAGCTTGGTTTTCATTTTTGGGAAGACGAAAAAGTCGCAAGGAGCGAAGTCTGGTGAATAAGAAGATTTATTTACGTGGATAACAAAAATTCGCGGAAAACCAGAAATGTGTGGGCCGGTGCATGGCAGCAATTCTGCGCATCCTAAGTTCGTCCGCCAAAATTCTTTGGACTGTGCCATAGAACATTTAAACTTTATTACAGATGTCATGAATTGATTGTCGACGGTCTCGGAGAATTGTTTCACGCACAATTTGGATCATCGTCTTCCACACTTATTCTTCCATTCTTGAACCTTTGAAACTATTGAAAGGCTTGGGTTTGTCTCATGACTTTGTCACCAAATACTTCTCGATGCATTTGGTGAGTTTCGGTCCCCGTTTTTCCGAGCTTGAAACAAAATTTGATGCAAATGCGTTGCTCTTTCAAATCACTCATCACGCTATCGCAGACCAAAACAAGCAGAAACAAAGATAGAACCGCAATAAAACAAAAACAAAACGTAAAATGTTGTGAAGACAAAAAAAAGGGTTTGAGAGAACTTTTGGATAGCACCTTGTATATCGCCCAAATACATCCGTGGTTTCATCGACAACAAAGTAAATCAAATTATTTTCTAATTGTGCCTTAATTTTACATATTATTTCTGCATACAATTTGTATGTGTGCTTTCATCCGGAATATCTTTTATATAATCCTTTTCCAGAAATTACTTCAAATTGGGCTGTCTCGTATAGATATCTGCTATATATTCTTTGATGTTCTTTTTTTGCAATTTATTTTGCGGAGAAATGCCATTACTGGACTGTTAAATTATATTTTTTTGATTGAAATCTACATAATAAAACAAAACTGGATCAATACCAAAATAGAAAGAAATAAACTAATTATTCGTAATAATAATAAAAAACATAATAATTAAAATATGAGAATCGAACTTACAGCTTTTCCATAGAGTTCATAAAAGACACCATCACCTTGTGAAGACAATTCTAGATAAGGACGAATCCATAAAATTTCTTTCGAAGACTTGTTACTATTCGCGATCAAGTATAATGGATGGTTTAAACTGAATTAAACCAGAAAATTGTAATTTTACCCCAGATACGACGATACCGAAACTTTTTAGGATACGAAAAGATTAAAAATTCCGGCCGACACCTTCAAATATCGGCGAAAACTCTAATTGAAGAGTGTTAGATCCAGTACGTGGCCACATGTTTTAGAAAGTTTAAATTTTATTTCATACAACAAATTACCTACCAGTATGATAAAATCGGCAAAATATGCCTAGAAATTCAACAAATATGCACAAATAGGCACGTTGCCTTGAAATATGCAAAAGTGGCGAAAAAGGGTGAAATATGCAAAATATTAAAAAAATTCATTTTGCCTAAAATCGTAGCTTTAGTGATTGCTACAAGCATTAACTATGAAAAAAATATTAAAAACAATAACACCACATTTGGGGTACCATCCCATCATAATTGGAAATTCTGTTGATTTTTGATTTAAATTGTTCTGTTTGATGTTTATTTTTAATTAATTTTGTTAATTTGGTCTATTTTCTAATGATATAGGATAGAGTCTTCTTCACAAGTTACAAAAAAATGGTGAAAATACAAAATATGAAAAAAAATGCATTTTGCCTGAAAACCGAGCTTTACTAACCACTAAAGTACAGCTGCCACTAATGTTCATGAATAAAAATTTTGAGCATCGAATTAAAATTTGGATTTAATAGCGAATAACAAGTTATCGCTTATCGCTTAAATCCACATTATTATTATTGTTCAAATTTCCTGTAGTAAGAAAAGTAGCTTCATTTTACAATTGATTAATTTATACATTCTTTTCCCTTTTATTAATTTTCAAATATACTTCCGCTTTCTAATAACTAATACCTGCATTCTCTTGGCTCGTTCCAACACCGTCTCCACTGCGTTATGTAGTATAGTAAACTGAGCATTCAGGTGTATCAACATAGCAGAAACTAACGTATCCAATATTCCGACTTCCACCGCGAAGCAAGATACACACCACACTTCCCAAATAAACGTTAGCTGATAATTAGGGGTAGGATTAGGATCAAACCAGAGCCACGAGCTCCAGGGGAGAGTACGTTCCACCACCACAGTGGTGGTGTTGGTCACAGGATTGAAAGAGTCCTTAATTAGAGGGTCGTCTCGCCAGGCAAAGACTACCTGGTTGATGATAGTGGATGCTGATATTACGTAGAATACTTGTGCCTGAAAAGAAGAATTGCGAAATTTATATTATTTAACACTTATTTTAAAACATTTCTTGGCGAGGCGCGCTTTGGTCGCACTTCTAACAAATACCATACTCCATGTATATATATATATATATATAAATATAAATTATGTAAGGACTTGAAGGTATTTCACAAACATTGTAAGTTGTAACTTGCTGCATCAGCTAAACACCCAGTAGTTTTCCATTAAGTTAGAAATAGCATAAATAGCACGTAGCATAGATAAGGTTTCACTTGTTCCTGTAAGTTCTTGAACGCACATGTACATTTCATTGTAGTGCAACAAAAAATTAATAAAAGATTTTTTTTATTAAAATCGATAAATCAATATTTAATTGGCGCAGTCGGTAGGATGGTGCTGACACAGATAAATTAAATATAAAAATTTAATCTGTGGTACTTTATAAAAAGTTTTACTACACCATTTTATAACAAATCTACGAGACTACTAAACGGCTTCAACCTAAGCCCACCAAGGCCTAACCACGGCCCATCTTTAAGAGAAAACACCAGATCGACTACTTGCTGTTCCATTACGAGATCACGTCCTGCTCGAACGAGAAGAACTTGCTGTTCCGTAATTGGTCCACGTCGTCCGAAAACATCTGCTGTCCTCTTGAAGAATCACGAGAAGACGAGAAGAACAAGAATCCGGTGATGTCCGTAAAACATCTATCCACAATTATATTGTTGCTACCATTGTAAGTTACATATAATTAACAAATTAATAATATTATTACACAAAGGGATACTTCTAGCTAGACTAGTAATAAAAGTATCGAGAGACCGGCACAGTCTCAACACACAAAATTAATGAACAATAATAGTTCATCAGAATCAGAATATCTTAATTCAAATTTAAATCCACAAGTTGAAAACACTCAATTCAACAATAACCCGATAAAGAAAAATTTATTGAGACCAAGTCGATTAAGTAATTCAAATTTAACAATGGCTACTACAACATTATCAGAACTGAAAAATCTGTCAGAAATTATTCCTTCATACGATGGAAATATAAAAATTCTTAACAATTTCATATCCGCTGTAGAAGACGTACAGAACACATTAATTAATGTAACACTTACTAATATCCAACAAACATATATGTTTGGTTTAATAAAAAATAAACTCACTCACAAAGCTGCCGAATTATTAGCGGAAAATAAATTTGCAACTTGAGACGAATTAAAAACGTACCTAACAAATAACTTTTGTGACAAAAGTACGGCCGAAACTATCCTATTAGAAATATTACAAATTAGAAATAAAATTAGTTCCGATAAAACTTTAGAGCTTATCTCACAAAAATTCGCACAATATAAATCCAAAATCCTTTTAACAGAATATAACCAACTTCAGAAAAATGCAATAATCAAAGAAAATCAAAAATTAATCGTAACATATTATATTTCACTATTACCAACTACTATACGAGGATCTTTTATCGTAAAACAACCCAAATCTCTAGAAGAATGCGAAATCCTCTTACGAAATGAATTTAATTTTGTACATCAGTCACCAATGTTAAAAGAAAAACCAAATTTTTCATTTAATATACCTCCTAAAAAATTCCCTGGTCAACAATTCCCTTCAAAACCCATACCATTTAACACAGCTAGTAAACATCCAACACAATTCGCACCAAGACAGAATTTAAAAAATTTTTACGAAACAAAACGCAATTTCCAACCACGACCTATGACACAACAGACTCGCGTAACCCAACCCATGTCAACGCAAACAGTCAGACAAAATTACAATCTTGACGAAACTGATGACACAGAAATAACAGAACAATTTGACCACGAACACGAATACGAAATTGAAGTAGATGAAGATTCTTTTTTAGAGATAGCAAACGGCGAGGACAAATTAAACAAGTAATGTCCAGCATGACCTATCACCTACCGTCGTTAAAAATTCAAAATTATATTATTCTCTTTGATACAGGCTCTAGTATAAATTTAATAACCCCTGAATTAGTCAAAATAAAAAATATGAAAACATATTATGAAAAATGCACTTTTAAAACTGTAAACGGAAAAACCACAATAAGCGAATATGTCATAATAAAATTAAATAAAATTCCGATAAAATGTTATATTCATAATTTTCACAAAGAATATAACCTGCTTCTAGGCATAGAAGCATTTAAAGAGTTAAACATACAAATTGACTTTGTAAAAAACGTCGTTAAAATACAGGGAAAAGAAAGAGAATTAGATAATCACCTAGAAACATTAAAACAAAACAATAATATCCAAATTAGAAACGAACATTTAAATCATTTAGAAAAACTAAAATTAGATTCAGTTATAAGAGAATATAAAGACTTATTCCCAAAAAAAGACGAAAAATTATCTAATACTAACATTTGTACACATAAAATCATAGTTAGCGAAGAAACTCCCATACACATGAAAAACTATAGGCTTCCACAAATCTATGAACAAGATATCGAGGAACACATTGAAAATTTATTAAAAGAAAATGTAATACAACCCTCACATTCACCTTGGAACTCACCTATTTGGATCGTTCAGAAAAAATTAGACGCGTCCGGCAAACGCAAAACAAGGTTAGTTATTGACTATCGTAAATTAAACACAAAAACAAAAGATGATCGATTTCCAATCCCTAACATAGATACACTATTAGATCACATAGGACACTCAAAATACTTCACAACACTCGATCTACACTCTGGTTTCCATCAAATTTTAATGAATAAAGACGATATTGAAAAAACCGCTTTCTCTACTACGTCCGGACACTACGAATTTATTCGCATGCCATTCGGGTTAAAGAACGCTCCGGCAACATTCCAGAGAATGATGAACATCGCATTAGGGGATTTAGTTAACAAAATATGTCTTGTCTATCTCGACGACATAATTATTTTTGGAAAAACACTTGAAGAACACTTACAAAATATAAAATCAGTATTCGAAAAACTCAGAACAGCAAATCTTAAAATACAAATTGATAAATCCGAATTTTTACAAAATCAAACTAAATACCTCGGCTATATCATTACACAAGACGGTATTAAAACAGACCCATCCAAAGTAGAAAAAATAAAGAAATTAAACATTCCAAAAACAAAAAAAGAAATAAAATCATTTCTTGGTACCATTGGTTGGTACCGTAAATTCATCCCGGAATTTGCAAAATTGACGAAACCTTTCACCAGTTGCTTACGAAATGGTCAAACCATTGATATTTATAATGAACAATACAGAAACTGTTTTAATAAATGTAAAGAAATTCTAACTACCTCACCAATATTACAATTCCCTAATTTCAACAAAGAATTTATTCTTACAACCGACGCCTCAGACTTCGCGGTAGGCTCAGTATTACTTCAAAAAAACGAAAATAGTAAAGAGATGCCAATAGCATATTTTTCCAAAACACTAAATAACGCCGAACAGAATTACAGCACTATAGAAAAAGAACTACTTGCAATAATTCTATCCATTAAAAACTTCCGACCTTATTTATACGGGAGAAAATTTCTTATTAAAACCGATCACCGACCACTTGTATGGTTATTCAACATGAAAAATCCCAACCAGAAACTCATGCGTTGGAAAATAGAATTAAACGAGTACAATTTCGAGATTGAATACTTACAAGGGAAAATGAATATTATCGCAGACAATTTATCACGACAAAGAAACGATACACAAATTATTAACCACGTAGGAGACGTAACAAACACAAAAATTTTTGCACAATGTATATCAAGGGATTTAAAAATGTCACAAGGATTAGCTAAAGACATAAACAATTTATTTCAGAGTAGAGAATATTGTAAAACACAAAATGACAAAAATAAGAATCTAATCATACAACACATTAATAATAAAATAATATTTCACCTAATTACAAAAGAACAGTATAAAGACAAACCCTCCATTAGAAATCTAGACAAACCCCTCAAAGAAATTAGAGACTATATGATACTAAACGAGTTATACGAAATTAATATTCCCAAATTAGGATGCGGTAGAGACGAACTAAAATGGGAAGATGTTTCAAATAAAATATTAAAAATTTTTGAAGACACAAACATCCAAATTAACTTATATACACTACCGGAAACAAACATTAACGACTCAGTAAGTAATAACGATAGCGACAATAACACGGTACACTCAGATCCAGAAAACTTAGTAAACGGACTAAAATTTATAAACGATAGACTTAACATCGCAAATAACCAACTCATATTAGAAACACATGATGGAAACACAGAAATTAAAACACAACGACTTTTCGAACACAACAAGATGAGAATACACTGTAAATTCAACAAAATCACACTAGAACAAGAAATAATAAAATTCCTAAAAGAATACATTATACCAAAAATACGTTATTACGCAATAATTGAAAAAGGTCTAGATCTGACACTCTCGAATATTATAAAAAACACTTTTGAATATAATACTATAAATATAATTTCATGTAATAAAATAGTAACAGACATAGAAGACGAAGATGAACAAATCGAAATAATTCACGACTTCCACAACGGATTAACAAACCATCGCGGAATAATAGCAACATTAAACGCATTAAAAGATAAATATTTTTGGCCTAATATGATAAAAAACATCACTGAATATATTAACAACTGTGAACACTGCAAATTAAATAAATATAACAGAAAACCAACACAAGCAATCGATAATCTTACACCAACTCCCTCTAAACCTTTCGACACAATAAACATGGACCTACTATGCCTAGATAAAAACTGTTTTCTTACTATTTACGATCAGTTCTCAAAACAAGGACAAATATATTTTCTTGAAGATAAATCCTCAAGAAGTGTATTAAATCAATTAATAAAATATTTCCAAACATTCACTATACCAAATAAAATTATAATGGATTCTGGCCCAGAATTCAAAGGAAGTCTCATACAAAACCTACTCAAAACATACAACATAGAAAGCTACATTACTTGCGTAAACAACCCCAAAAGCAACGCAATTGAAAGATTACATTCCACTCTCATAGAGCACTTGCGACTGATAGAAAATAATAAGAAATTTAACAATAAAACATTATTAGAAAAATTAGAATTAGTCATATTAGCCTATAATAATACAAAACACTCTATTACAAAGTTAACCCCTAACGAAATATTATTTGGAAAAAATAACGAAATACCGTTCAAAATTATCCCCCTCATAAATGAAGAATTAATCCAACAATATAAAGACGAACAAACTGAGTTGTTTGAAATCATTAAAACTAAAATTGAAACAGAGAAGCAAAAACGTTACAAAGAAAACGATAACCCCTTAGAGATACCAAAAGAAATGTTTGCTAAAGAAAATCCTCGATTATTAAAGAAATTTAAAAAACCATTATTTAAAAAAATAAAAATAGAAGAGTATGACCCAATATTAGGAAAAGTAAAAACTAAAGATCAACTAGGCATGAAAAATATTCGGATAAATAGACTAAAACAATAAAATGTTTCAGATGCGTAGCCCAATTGATAGATATCTCACAAGATAACGGATTCCATCTGGCCGATTTAGGACAATGTAAATTAAAAAGCTCAGAACAAATTATATATTTTAATTATAACATTACCCCCATATATCAAGAATTTATAAAAGTAACTAAATTAAAATCTATCCTATTAGAACAAGTCTCTGATCAAAAGACATTATTCCAAGACTATATAAACATAATAACCTATATTCATAATGATTTAGAAAATCAAATCCAAAAACTTTTTAACAAACGAGCAAAACGCGGTTTAATAAACGGTATAGGTAGTATCATAAAATCTATTTCTGGTAACTTAGACGCCTCGGACGGAGAACGATATGACAGACTTTTTGAACAAATAAATAAAAATGAACAGACACTACAGATACAAAATGACCAAAACATAAAAATAAACAGAGCAATGATTGACAAATTTAATGAACAAATAAAGAATCTTGAAAGTAATGAAAATCAATTACAAATGCAAATAAATGACATACAAACTATTCTAATAAAAAACCTTGATTGGCAAAGCAAGATAGATATTGATAATAAATTTCAAAAATTAATATTTCTCTTACAAAATATGAATGATTTGTGTAAACAAATCGAAGTTAGCCTAACATTCTGTAGCTTAAGAAAATTACACACTAGTATCATAAATCCTGATAACCTACAACAAATAACACAAAATAAAGATATTTGGCTTTTCAATGAAATCATCGAAACATATTGTAGAAACGATAAAGAACAAATACATTTTATAATAAATATCCCAATATACACCTTAAATACTTACTCCTTACATCAATTTACCCCTATCCCTGTTTATAAAAATGATTCCCTCATTATGCTTAACGAAAAACAAAGTGTATATTACCTCCTAGATAATGGAAATAAATATATTACTCATAACTGTATTCAAATAAATAATAGCTATTATTGTAATAGTCGATATATTAAAATAAATAAATGTATTATGAATATTGTAAATAATCAAAAGAACGATGGTTGTTCATTTCATGATATAAAACTAGAAAATACTTGGGAACAGATAGAAAATACAAACGACTTAATAATTATAAGTCCCACAGAACAACAAATTCAAATTAATTGTCAAACAAATACTGTTAACAAAAATATACAAGGAGTATATAAATTTAAATTAACAGAAGGATGTAGAATAAATAACTTCAAATTTAATATTATTCAAGAAAATTATAAAGATATACAATTCGAAAATTTCAACTCCTTCAATTACTCGAAAATAACTAATCAGAATAAATTAAAAGAAATAAAATCAGTAGATATAAAAATCGAAAATGTTCCAAAAATAAAAGAACTGCAAATAAATAATAACCATCATTCTTATATATTATATTGTATTATTGTAATTATTGTATTGTTTATGTTATGTTATAAACTTAAGAATAAATGTAAGAACTTATGGAAACCAAAAAGGAATGTATTAAATAATAAATTAAATACGTTAGAAACAATAGAATAACACCTTACAAGTATTGTAAAATTTTAGAAGGGAGGAATTATGTAAGGCCTTGAAGGTATTTCACAAACATTGTAAATTGTAACTTGCTGCATCAGCTAAACACCCAGTAGTTTTCCATTAAGTTAGAAATAGCATAAATAGCACGTAGCATAGATAAGGTTTCACTTGTTCCTGTAAGTTCTTGAACGCACATGTACATTTCATTGTAGTGCAACAAAAAATTAATAAAAGATTTTTTTTATTAAAATCGATAAATCAATATTTAATTTATATATATATATATATTTGATTTAGCTTACGTTATACTAAATTTTATAAAAAAATCAATGTATTGAACATGGTTTTGACAAGGCCAAGGTCAGCATTGGAAACTTGAGAATTGTAAGATCTACGACTTTGATTCAATTAGATAAAGGTTGTCGCATTTGTAGGAAAATTTAATGAAGTTTTTGTTTTTCCAGCTAGATAAGAAATACATGAAAATAGCGATTCTTCTCAAATAATTTTATTTTAAAAATCGTAGTAGGAAAAATGTTCCAAATAAACATTTTATATTTGGAAAAATGAAAACATCATTTAATTGACCTACTAATGTGACATCTTTAGTTTAATTTAACTGAAGTTGTAGCTCTTAAAGTTGTCGAGTTCCTAATGGTGGCCCCACACAGGAGATACCTTCTCACGAATACATTTTTCGCGCACTACCAGCACTACTAGCGTCTACCCCATATGATGAAATAATTTGTTAATTTTTAAATTACGAAACGTTAACATTCTACATGACTGAAATATATCTTATTAAACAACTTAAAGCAGATTATTCTTTATTAAAAAAACAAAAAAAAAGCAATTAATTAGCATTATCAAATCCTATCCGCAGCCCAATTTGTAATAAATCAAAATGATAATTTATCTTGACCATTGATTGTCGACGTGCTAAAGTTAAATAATAAGTAATAAGAGCTGCAGTTGCGAGTAATAAATATTTTATTAAACAAAATGATGCAAACTAACATAAACTAAAGATAATGAAATAGTTAAACAACTAGTAACGAATAAATTATATCATCTCCTCGGGATAGACACCCTCGAATATTCTTGCTCAAGAATCATAGCTACCGACTATCTACGAACTATATACTATCTATCAACTATCTACAATATTCTTAACTATCCTAAACTACGGCATCTATAGTAAATAAATGCTAGATCGCAATAATTTCGCTGAGTGTGACAAATGCCTCAAACGCTCGCGCGTGTTTCTAAAGGTGAATAACATGATGCAATCTAAACAATAATTTTGCAAACAATTATTTCTTACAAATCCGGTTTCTTACAAATATAACTAAATATGCAAAAAAATACAAATAATGCAGTTTTTATTTCTTCTCAAAATTGGTGTGTTTACCTGCGTATTAGCAATAAAAATAGCTCTCTTAATAATTTTAACTTCTTCTTGTCCACCTCTATTAACATCCGGTACAAAAAATCCTTCCTCAAACGATTTTAAATACCTTCTAATATTTTTTTTATTTGACAGAAATATTAGCATTTTTAGGCACCCTTAAATAGAAACACGAACATAAAACTCAAGAAATTATATAAATTATTGTACTTACCCATGAAGAATGATATAAAATAACAAAGCAGAAACGACATACCGTTCAAGTCCCTTCTGTTTTCTACAACAGCCAAAAATTCACAAACCGTAAATATAACGAATGTGAACAATACGAATCCTAATGCGTATACGTTGTAAAGTATTTTGAGGAATGGATTTTCGATGTCGAATATATTTATGCCGATGAAACGCAAAATTGTTAAGTGAAATGAAAAGTAATCTTTGGGAATTGATCCTTCCTTCGCAGACATTTTCCTAGAATAAATAAATCATTTATAAATACCGTTGCAACCGAAGAATTGATCCCTAACAATTTATTTAATTTTATTTATTTATTACTCAGCGCAACAGAAACTTAATCCCAATTACAGTACTGGGTGTTTACTGCTTATGGTGAAATCCAAATCACTCAGATATGGTTGTGCTTTTTATATGAATTGAACACATGAGCTCTTGCTTCTTTATTAATAACACACCAGTTTTAGCTCGCTTTTATTCACTGGGCTACGATAGACTGTGTTTTGATGCAATCATTTACAGTTTTTTTAAATTTACATAATTCTGTTACATAATAGTAATTTGTATACGAAGGGTTAAAAGTAGTTGTTTGCGGTCCAAGGCTAGAGAAGGTTGCGAGGATGCACAAATATGTCAATTGTATTTTTTAAACTACTTAGCAGACCATTGTTAATAACAACGAACTGTAAAGAGTCCCATTATCAATAGCAACAGACTGCAAAGAAACACGTTGGCAGTAGCAAAGTTCTGCAAAGAGCCCCGTTGCTATTAGCAACGGTGTACAAAGAGCCCAGTCTGCAATTGTTCACTTTCTGTCACCAAATGATGTTACAAAAGCCTACTTTTTTTACTAATCGTAGAAAATATGTTTTTATTTAATTAGGTAAAAAAATTAGCAGATTTACTGCTGCGGCTATGAATCCAAGCAGTAAATTTCCTTTTTTTTCCGGATAGAATAGATTTTTTTTGTCAGTTGTTTAAAATTTATATTAGTTTTGTGATTATTATCAATATTTCTAATATTAGCGGCATCATCGTAGCTCTCATGTTGCTGTGCATTTATTAAGCGGTTGCTATGTTTAATTTCATTCTAATATTACAGTTTATAAAATTAATAATATATGCTTAGTACTTCATACGACTAACATTAATAAACTTAAATAGATTTTTTACTTTCCCGAGGCTAAAAGAAGATATGATAATAAGAAAAAAGTCAACTCATAACCTTAAGTAATTCTCAAAAAAATTAAAAAGCGACAACTACTTTCTATTTGCGGCAAATAAATAACTATTGACAAAAATATTTCTATTAAAAGATATAGCAAATGAAATTATCTTTCATATTAAGAATATTTCATAACCAAAATATAAACTGTTATTTAGAGGAGTTGACATACTATGTAAGTACTGAAAATTACATTTATAATTATTACTTACAGACAGAAAATGAAAATAAGTTAAATAATAAAAAGATAATTACTTGTATTTTTGAAAGTACAGCTTTAATTTCAATATATGTAACTCCTAATTATTACGTGATTTACAATTACGGATTTCTCAATTTATTCAATGTCAGGAATTTTCCTATTTGTAATGCATATAATCGTCTCATCTGAATCGAAGTTTTTATAATAAAACCTTAATTACAAGTTATAAAATAAACATTGTTAAGGGACTTCATTTTCACTAGTTAGTATTTATAAAAATACAAGATAATTACTTATTGCTTTTTCTTTATTGCGAGTGTTGGTGCTGGCTAGTGTCTGAACCAATCTACACTTTCTTACTAATAAATAACTTGCGACTGTGTATAAAAATTTAATCGCGTGTTTAATATATGTATTTAACGACAAAAGGAATTTTTAATTGAGCACAATTTCCGTTTTATTATAATTTATTAATTCAGAAACTGTACTTTCATCTTTAATATAATAATAATATGAAGTGAGCTGTTCAGAGAAACGTGCATTCCTTGATCTTCGGTGATAAAGGAAACAAAGACACAACGAAAGGGAACAAATATGTAGAAATACATGATAAATTATTTATTGTTGTATATTAAATGTAAAATATAATAATATCGAATATGTCAGTTAAATTGAAGCTGAAATCATATTAATATATAGACCTAGAAAATTATATTTTTTAACTGACTTTCGTTTATTATTTATTTGGAAACTAGGTTAACACAGGGCCGTCTCCAAATCAAATCCATGGCAAAAAGTTCCAGAACAATTGACAAAAATGGAAGTATTCCACCACACTTATAACACTACCTTCACAACCCAGGATGCACTTTGCAAGAGATACTCTTGAAGAAGATGTCATCCTAAACTATTAAGATATAGGTCAAAATAGACGGCTGTAATGAACAAAAATAAGTAAAACTCAAAATCAAACAGAACAAATTAAATCTAAAATCATCAGAATTTCAAAATATAATGAGATGGTTAAATAACAAAGTCAATGCTTGTAGTGATCACTAATACTTTATGAAACCATTATTAACGCCAAAACTAATCGCCTGGTTTAAAATATAAACAAAACACAGGGCTTACTTGTCATAAATTAATACGAAAGACTAATATTTATTAATTATTTTAGTATCGATAAACTTTTGTTTCCCGAAGCAAATTACTAAAAACTATGGAAAGTATACTAATGCTCCCAAATAGAATTCGATAAACTCAATCAATTAATTTTATTCTAGTATTCCGATATCCTAGTAACATAGATTCACATTTTATTTGTTGCCAATTATAAATAACGGCAAATCAACACAGTTTTAAAGTGTGCTGCAAAGACGATATCTGACAATACATCTATCGCCTTTCTTTAATTAGATCGCGATTAGTGCATTTTGCAGAAATTATGTAATCGACATGGACGTCCGCAGGATGGGGGGGGGGAGGGCAACGAGGGGCGCTCGCTCCCCTGATCAATAACTAACCAAATACAATATAAATCTTTTTTTCTATATTACGCATAGGAGAAACTCTGCTAAATTTTTACATGTTAATTACCAAGTAGCCAAGGAAAAAATGAATCAACTTTTATGTCAAAATGACGTATTGACGTAAAATTAAGTTATTTTGATTCACTTTTTTTCTTCACCACTTCGATCATAAGTCTTCTTATGGCAAAATAACATGTAAAAATTTAACATTGTTTCTCCCATGTGTAATATACAAATAAAGACCCTGCATACATAAAATTAAAAATTCAATTATAAGTTGAGACATAATAAATCCAAACTGACACTAAATTTTCAGCAGTATTCTTATGACCAGCTAACGACATGTTCCCTATCGTAACGATTGAATAATCTAAGTTTATTTAGTGTTCACAAAGACAAAATATTAGAAAATAAGAAAAGTAAAACTGCTAAATCGAAATTTATTGAAGAAGTGGTGTCTATTTATGAAAGAGATATTCGAAGATTGTCCTTCTTCAATTAAAACCTCTGACGACAAAGAATAATAATTTATTTCACAACTTTCACTATTTTTTTGTCTATTTGTTAGATGTATTTCTATTTAGGTTATGTAAATAAAAAAAATATTTTAGAAATTTATGTATATCTGAGATTTTTTGTGAGAACCAAAAAGTCCTAATTACATCTTAGTCAAAAGTTTCTGATATAACTTATGGGCTCAAGCACATTATTATATTCAACATTAAAACATCACCATATCTACACTACCGCACTTAACTACCGAATTTATACACTACACTCATCACGATCACATTTCACTAAACGTCACCAAAATTGGGGTCACAAATTGTTTTTGGGGGTTAAACGTATGATGATAAACATCTGGGATCGCCAGCTGTTCCGCAGCTGGAGTAGAATTGTCGCTGACCATGCAAAGGCGCGACTTCTCCGTGGCTGAAACTTGTAGCTGGAATGCTGCCCTCGTGGGCAGCCAAAGGTTCTTCGTTGCGAGAGGCTGCAGCTCGGATGATGTAGCCGACCTCTCGGTGTTGACGCTTCCTTAACTCCGCACACGATATTGGTGCGAGTATTATGTACGACATTGGAATTTGCCAAGTCTGCATTTTTGGCACAGCGTTGTCGTAGGACTTGTATTCGTGGCGTGTTTGCTGACAACTTGGGAACAGAGACGGATTCAGATTTTTGTAACTGGTTACTGTTTGTTATATCATCTTTGACTATTACTTAATCGAACTTCATTCTTAAATCTTCTAAAACGGCACGAGCGTGGGCGACCTCTACTACTACTTCGTTGACTTCAACTTCCTCGACTACTACTACATTAACAACGCCGTGCCTCACTGCACGAACGATGTCCGTACGCTGCTCTGCCAGTAGCAAAGCTTCAAAATCAGCTGCGCTAATTTTTGCTACTGTCAGCTTTGGAACGGATGTTGAAGTCGTAGCTTTGTCTTGCCCTCGCGTCAGTTTTTCGATCATGTAACGTTTGATGAAATAGTCGCTCGACCCCGTAACTTCTGTTTCCTCTCGCCACGCACTTGATGTTATTAGTGCTGGTTCTTTCACATGTCTTCTTGCCGCCTCGGATCTTACTTCTTGAGTTTTACCTACTGTACGATGACTGTCAGCAGTCGCACATTGTTCCGAATGGGTCCCGTAGTGGAAATCGAATGCGTAACTATTACAAGGTACTACATAGTTACCATTCGCACTACTGCTGCTGACGTAAAACTAATGTTGAAGACTGGTAGTTCTTCGTCTTGAACCGACATGGTGCGCAACCCAGGGTGTACTTCATCCTCTGGAGGCGTAGTATATCAGCACCGGAATTATCGTACTCGTAACCACAAAGTGGAAACATCGTTACGAGCAGATGTGGCGGGACATACAGCACTTCTCGCGAATACATTTTTCCGCGCACTACTGTCACTACTAGGGTGTCTACCGCATATGATGAAATAATTTGTTTTTTTCTTAAATAGCGAAACATTAACTTTCTATATGACTGAAATATATACTTATTAAATAACTTCAAGTCGATTATTCGTTTTTGGTAATTCAACTGCATAGTAAATCTTTTTATAAATAACAAAATAACTAGCAATTAATTAGCATTACCAAATCCTGTCCGCAGCGCCAATTGTAACAAATCATTGTGGTCAAAACGAGAATTAATCTTGACCACTGATTGTCGACGTGCTGAAGTTGAATAATAAGTAACGACAGCTGCAAGTGTGAGTGGTAAATATTTTATTAAAACAACATAATAAGAATTAAGATAAAATAAAGATAATGAATTAATTAAACAACAAATAACAAATTAATAACATCATTGTCAACGGCCATGGCTGCACTCGTTGGAACTGATCTAAGCGATAACGCGAGTTAAGCAACGTTGCGCGCGGGTAGTACTTGGATGGGTGACCGTCCAGAGAAAACCCGCGTTGCTGTTGACCATAATACCTAAAACGCAGATCAGGGCGGAATGGCGGCATATGACCTAAGTAGTTGGTCCGCCAAAGAAGCCACAGAAAAAAAAAAAAAAAAAAATAACATCATATTCTCGGGATGGACACCCTCGAATATTCTTCTACTCACAAATCATTGACTACTTACGTACTATCTACTATCTACGAACTGTGTGCTACTTTGTATACTATCTTTGTATTAACTATCCTTAACTATGGCATTTATAGTAAATAAATGCTAGATCGTAATAATTTCGCTGAATGTGACAAATGCGTCAAACGCTCGCGCGTGTTCCAAAAGGTGAATAACATGACATGTGTCTTAAAGACGCAATCTAATCAATAATTTTGCAAACGGTTTTTCTTACACATCCTGTCTATTACAAATTCCTTTTTTATTCTCTCTCGTTGGTGGAAGCCCCAAACTTCGGCACCATAGAGTAATGCAGGAGAGACTTATATAGTGTTGTATATGTTTTCCATCATATAGTGGTTGTAACGGTAGGAATATAGTGCCGCATGAGTAACCAAATAAAAAAAGTGAAAAATATAACACAAGTAAAGGGAAATAAAAACAACAACGAAGAGGAAAGATATATAAAAGCTATAGAAACCCAGAGAAAAGAAAATTTCTGGGCATTTTTCTGGTAGGAAAGTGTTATTAATACTTTCAGGAAATAACCTAAAAATTTTTTTTATGTAAAACGTCGCCAATCTATGAGGGAAAAGTAGTATAAAACGCCTACAAAGCAAGAAGAAGTGAACCAAGGGAGGCAGAGAGGGGAAAGCTTTGCTGATATATCCTTTTTACGTAAATCAAAATCGAGAAATATTGTCATTCCACTGGTGATTGGCACACCCACACGCGGACCAAGTCATCATCCCGCAACACACACCTGGCAGTTGTGTCAACTAATATAGAGGACAATTAATAGTTATAATACAAGAGACATTTATTTTAATTTAAGCTATATTAATTAAGATTAGGGAAGTTAGTAATTATTAGTTTGTATAGTTAATAAGAAGTATTGTTAGGATAGTAATATAACTGAAGCAAGTAGAAATAACTAAATCAAGTAAGAGGTATAGGCAATTAAGGATATTAGGTATATTAACCAATGCAAGAAGAGCATAGAAGAAGAAATAGCAAAACCAGGAAAAGAGAGTGGGAAGAAGAAGAAGAGGAGGAAAGAGCCTTCAAAAGAAGTACAATAATCAACAGATCGCCTGAGAAAGCAAACAACATAAAAGATCCCAAAATGGAAGAAATACTAAGAGGAATACAAAAAACGTTGGAAGGCATAAAAAAAGAAGTAGAAGAAGGAAAGAGTGAAGCAAAAGAAGGAAACGTAGAAATAAAGAAAGAGTTAAGTGATTTCCGTAAAGAGATAAAAGAAAATATAACAAAAATAAACGATGATATACAAGAAATGAAACAGAAACACCAAGACCAACAGCGCGAACTTAATAGTATGAAACAAAGGCTGGAGAAATTAGAGAACGAGAAAGAGAAGAATGAAAAAGTAAGAGAAGGAGAAGAAAACCTAAACGGAACAATAAAAGCAATGGAAAACAAAATAGCGCAGCTAGAAAAGGAAAAAAGTAAAAACGACAGCATCATATCAGAACTGGAAAAGGCAGAAGAGAGAAGAATAAGAATAAACAAAAAAAATAACATAGTAATAAAAGGAATAAAGATAGAAAATAACGTAAAAGCAGTAGAGGAGTTTATCAAAAATAAAATAGGAGTAGATACTAAAATAGTTAACACTTACAAGATAGGAAAAGAAGAACAAAAGCAGCATACAGTAGCGACAGTGGACACATGGGATCATAAAGCAGAAATCATGAAGAATAAGAACAAATTAAAAGGAACAAACACTTATATAGAACATGACCTAACAAGAGATGACATGAAAATACAACAAGAGATAGTAAAAAAATTCAAAGAAGAAAAATCAAAGAATAATGATGTCAAAATAGGATACAGAAAAATAAAAATTGGTGGAGATTGGTATGATTGGAGCACAAAAAAAGAAGGAATAATAAAGAGAGAAGAACCAAAAAACGAGCAAAGTTGCCCTCTGGAGAACGAGAGGGCAATGGAAAATTAAAGAAAGAAAGAAAAAGGAAAATAAGCAAAAATAATTGTATGAAGATCAGCACATGGAACGTACGAACAATGTTAATACCAGGGAAAATGCTAGAGATAAGTGCAGAATTAGAAAAGTATAAAATACAAATAGCAGCAATCCAAGAAACTAGATGGAAAGGAAGTGGACAAATAAATCAAAAGAAATTCACAATGCTATATTCAGGAAATGACAAACAAGGGCTATACGGAGTAGCTTTCATAGTAATGAATAAGATGAAAGAAAATATAATACAATTCACACCAGTAAACGAAAGAATAGCATACCTACGAATCAAAACCACACCGCGAAATATATCATTACTCAATGTATACGCACCAACTGAAACTGCTAACAACGAAGAAAAAGAGAGATTCTATGAAATAGTGGAAAGAGAAATAGAAAATATAGCAAAGGAAGATATAGTAATCATATTAGGAGACTTAAACGCGCAAATTGGAAAAGAAGATTACATAGCAGAAGTGGCAGGAAAACACACAATACACAGTAAAACAAATAACAACGGACAAAGATTATGTAACCTCGCTGTTAAAAATAATATGATAATAAGCAGCACAAAGTTCGAACACCCGAGGCAACAAAAGATAACGTGGACATCTGCAGATCAAAGTAAAACATCACAAATCGATCACATATTAATAACAAAAAGATGGCAAACAACTATAAGAGACGTAAGAACGTACAGAGGTGCGTGTGCAGATTCCGACCACTACATGCTCACGGCGACCACAAAGCAGAAAGTTAAAAGAAAAACTAAAATCAAAAATAAACAAGAGAAATGGAACAAGGAAAAACTAAACAAAGAAGAAGAAAGAAAAGAATATGCAGAGGCGGTAGATGAAAATATAAGGAAAAGCAAAGAACTCAGTAATCAAAATGTAGACACAGAATGGGAAAAGATAAAAACTAGCATAAAAACTGCAGCCGAAGAAATACTGGGTAAACAAGAGAACATAAAACAAAAAGAATGGTACAACGATGAATGTAAAAAAATAATAGAAAAAAAGAAGAAAGCAAGAGCCAAATGGTTACAATCAAATAAAAACGAAGATAAGGAGGAGTACGGAAAAGCACGAAATGAATGCAATAAAATATTAAGAAGAAATAAAAGAAAATGGATAGAAGATATGATAACTGACACGGAAAAAGAAAGTATAAATAAGAACTCTAAAAGATTCTACCAAAAAATCAAAAACCAGAAGTGTAACAATAAAATAAGTATAAATAACATGAGAGACAAAGAAGGAAAAATAACAGAAAATGAGGAACAATACAAGAAAGTTTGGGAAGAATACTTTAGGGACCTGCTAAACGAAAAAATAACAACGACAATGACAGAAGGGGAAGAAAACGAAAGCGAAAACGAAGTAGAAGATGAAGACATAGTAGGGGAACCCACAGAAGAAGAGGTGAAGAGCGCAATTAAAAACTGTAAAAATGGAAAGCAGCCGGGGAAAGACGGAATAAACATAGAGCTCATAAAAAAAGGAAGTGAGACACTAATAAAACAAATGCATGAACTAATAACAAAAATTTGGCAAGAAGAACGAATGCCTAAAGAATGGGAGGTAGGACAAATTGTAACAATATACAAAAAAGGCGACCCCAAAGAGTGTGTAAACTACAGAGGAATAACATTACTCAACACTTCATATAAAATCCTATCAACAATAATCCAAAAAAGATTGGCACGAACATCAAGGAACAAAATAGGGCAATATCAATGTGGCTTTGTCCAGGGAAAATCAACAGTAGATGCAATTCACACGATAAAACAAATAATAGAAAAAGCCCACAATGCGAAAATAAATATAGAACTGCTGTTTATTGACTTTAAGCAAGCGTTTGATTCCATAAACAGAGATAAGTTGATGCGAGCTTTGGAAGAACTAAAAATAGAAGCTAAATTAAGAAGACTCATTAAAATGTCAATGAACAACTCAAGAATATGCATCAAAACTAAGAAAGGTGACACAAATGAAATAAAAATAAACAGAGGACTAAAGCAAGGAGACGCTTTATCAGCCACCTTGTTCAACCTGGCACTGGAGAAAGTAACAAGAAAAATAAATAAAAAAACAATAAGAAAACATGGACATCAGATAATAGCATACGCTGACGATATAGTAGTAGTAGCAAAGAATAGAATGCTAATGGAAAAGATGCTAGAAGAAATAGTAAAAGAAGGAAAAGATATAGGATTGGAAATAAATAAGGACAAAACAAAGATAATGAGAATGGGTAAACAAAAAAAAGAAAACAAGCTAAAAATAGGCGAGCATGAATTTGAAGAAGTTGAACAATTTAAATATCTAGGGGTAAGAATAGCTAATACAGGAGAAAGAGAAGCAGAAATAAAAGAGAAAATCTTTGCGACAAACAGAGCATATCACGCAAATAAAAAATTATTAAAAAGCAAAATACTATCGAAGGAAACAAAAATAAAAATATATAAAACATTGATAAGACCGATATTAATGTACGATGCTGAGACCATAACCATGACAAAAAAAGAAGAAGAACAAATGAGAATAACCGAGAGAAAAATATTACGAGCAATATTAGGAACAATCAAAATTGAGGATGGTGTGATCAGAACGAGAATGAACAGTGAAATACTGCAGGAGTTGGAAGGTGAAGATATAGTAAAGAAAATAAAGCAGCAAAGAGCGAAATGGCTAGGACACATATGGAGAGCTGGCACTGGAGCAACAATATACTCAATAATAGAGTGGGACCCAGGGAACAAGAGAAGAGGAAGACCAAGATCTACTTGGCTCCAAGAAGTGAAAAACGATCTACGAGACGCAAAAATAGAGAAATGGAAGGAAAAAACACAAAACAGGAAAATATGGAAAGAAATCTGTGAGAAGATATAAAAGATGAAAGAGGGACCGATCCCCCCTAAATATAGGATCTAGAGAGCTCTTCGAGCGGCGCAACCCCAGCCGGGGTGTTTAGCCAACACATATATATATGTTTTCCAAGAGTTAGTCCCGATTTTATCATTATATTTTTTATATTTCCTGTAATTTTATTCGCTTTTGATAGGTTGTTGTTTGTATTTTCATTGTATACTCCTGAAGCCTGAAATGTTACTTCTAGACAAGTATATGTTTTTGTAAATTTAATTCCTTTTCCTTGACAAAAAGAGTTTCGTATTATTTCTTTTCGGAGGTCTTTCGCGGTGAAAGTGGATTATTTTTAGTTTTATCGGGGTTAATTTCTAACTGAAGTTGATTACAGAAATCACCAAGAGCTGTTAATTTATGCTGGATGTCTATAAGTGAATTTGAAAGTATGACTATATCGTCAGCATATTGCAGAGAGAGTATATCAGTTTTATGATTAATATAAAATCATTCTAGATTTCTTGATTTGAAGAATGTCTCAAGATCGGATATGTAGCGTGCGAAAAGCAATGGGCTAGTGCACTCACCTTGCAGTATTCCTTTGGATATGTTTATTTCTTGTGATAGCTCATTATTTATATTGATTTTTAGACTAGCCTCTTTGTAGATACTCTACAGGACTCGTATATCTTCCCGCTTATACCAAGGTGGGAAATTTTATGCCAGAGCATGTCATGGGGTACGGTGTCGAAAGCTTTCCTAAAGTCAACGAATATAGCATATACGTTGGAATTTTTCTTCAGGAATGATGTTTTTATTATAGAGTCTAAAACGAATAGATTGTCCATGTATGAACTGTTCTTTCTGAAACCGGACTGAGCTTCCGGTAAAATGTTATGGCTTTCGGTCCACTTTTCCATTCTCACGTTCAAGATGTAAGTAAATATTTTTGTAATCGTATTGAGCACCGCGATGCTTCTGTAGTTTTCCATCACATTGATGTTGCCTTTCTTGTGTATTCACCGTTTTCAGTTGTTTTGGAATGTCCTCGTTTACTAAGAATTTGTTTAATAAGTCTAATAGGCAGGTTTTACAGTTTTCTGGTAGATTTTTTAGCTGCTCATTCACAATTCCGTCAGTTCCAGGAATCTTTAGTGTTTTTAGACGTTTTAGTGTATAATGAGTTCCCATTTTGTTATTTCGGAATCCATGTATGGATGGCGCACATTTAGAAAGATGGAAATACTAGGGATACTGTTTGCATACCTCTCCTGGAAGTATTGTGTCTACTGATCTATACTTAATTTATTTGTTGTTAAATTCGAGGGGTTTAAACTTTTAACTGTTTTCAAAATTGTTTTTGGTCCGTAATTGATTCTAATTTTATTTTTGTAGAATTTTTTAAGCTGATTTTTTGTTGTTTGATATATCGTTTATATTCTTTTTTAGAGTCTAAGTATCCCTTAATATACTCATTATCAAAGTTATTCGCCTTGAATTGCCTCAACAGTTTTCTTGTTTGCCTTTTTAGGGTAGCACAGGTCTCATCATACCATGCTGTATTATTTTTCTTAGTAGAAGTCTTATTAGGGACAGTTTTGTATTTTGTTATTCCTATGTTGTTGGAAGTCAATTCTATTCTATTTTTAATATAACAATATTGCTTGCTAGTATTTTTGTGCTCTGTCGAGATATCGAATTGGTTAGCTAGTTCTTGTGTAAATATTTATGATTTAGAATCGTCCCATATCGTTTTAGCTATGTTTTTGTATATGACATTACTTTTCTCAATATTTTGTTCGAATATGTTTACTATTTCAATACTACAGATCAAGTGATCCGAGATAAATATTTCTTCATATACAAGAAAATCCTTAATTAAATGCGTTGCAGACAGATCTGTCCATATTAGGTCGATTGTGCTCTTACCGGTATTACTCAAATATGTGTATCTTGCTGGTGTATCGCTGTGACTTCTTGCATTCAGAGTAAGTAGGTTTAGGGTTTCCATGGTTTCAACTAGGTTCCTATCCTTTTTGTTTAATATTTTATCGCACGTTTTCTCGAGTACCGAGTAAATTAGTACTTTCCAATAGTATTTAGTCGCAGGTGTTTAAGGCACCAATTCTAGAATTAAAGTCACCTGCTAATATGAGGGTATGGTACGGGTATTTGTACAGTATACTTTGTAATGTTTCCGCGATTAAATCTAAAAGCGTTGTAAAATCGTAAGAATGTGAGAAGTATATGGCTCCTAAAATTATATTTCTGTAGTTATTTTTTATGTTCAGGAACACCCAATGAGATTCTTGCTCTATAATTTGAATGTCTGTTAGGAAGAATTTTGAAAAGTCAACAAGACCTCCAATGGCTCTTCCAGTGCTAAAGTTTTTTGTTGCTAATTGTTGATATTTATTGTACTCTTTCAAAAAAGGTGGTTTTTCTTTTATTTCATAATTAGTCCAAGTTTCACAGAGACATATTAAATTATGTTGTAGTATGAATTGTTGTTCTGAGTTATTTAGTTTCCAAATCCTTGATGTTCCAGAACATAAATCTTAAGTTTTCTTTTGAGTTGCCTAGGCTTTCCTTAAGTTTTTTGGAGTGTCGCTTTGTGATCTGGTAACAATATGTTTGTCCATGGGACCTATATTCTGTCAACACGATGTATATTTATTACTATAATTTAATTTCATTTTCTTGGGCTTGCAACTTCTATCAAATATGATTTCAACGTAGTAAAATTATTTTACAAGAATTCGACCATATATTATTTGCACTCTTAGATCGACACAAGTTAAGCAACACTGAAATGAACTTTAGACGTCACAACCTCAACACAAAACTTCTTGTAATATAAATAATTTTCAACTAGCGTTTTCACTGATCGTCATAGTTTTATCATTTAGTTTCATAAAAAAATAAATAAAAAATACATTCAGAAGCCCATTATAAAAACACGATAACGTTTCGGAATGCATTTAGTGAAAAATCATGAGATCTAACTAGAAAGCGATCCAAGAGCTTACACTGCTAGGCGGATGCTTTACCATTCCTCTATAGATTCTCGGAAGGATTACTCAACAATGTACTGATTACAACAATATATTTATTATAAAATGTGCCAATTGTAACAATATATTAACTACAACAATATGCAGATTACAACAATAAATTTATTACAACAATATACAGTGTTTTTTATACGAGGGTTTCCATTGGGATTTCGGAAACGTTGGTAGCTATGATATACTGTGAAAAATAATTGAATATATTGTTCTGAATAATATTTATTAATTTATATGTATAATATTTATAAATTTATTTATTATTGTAGTTACACCATTTTTTTATTTGTTTATTTTTCAATGATTTTCTATCCAAAGCACTCTTGTTTCAGCCAGATATAAATAAAATACATATAAATTTAACATGCATTTTTCTCAGTTATTTTGCTATATAAGAATATATGTTTGTATCGTTGAATTCAGAAAAAAATTCCCCTATCGAATAACCTAAAAAAAACATATGTTCCTATTTAAAATAAGAAAGTTGTGTCCCGAATTTTGAGGACCACTGGTAAAAATATATTTTTTTACTCATTGCAATAGTCTTGTAAAATGGTGGTTCTTTGCTAATTTAACCAAACTCGTAGCTCTTATAGTTCTCGAGATAGCAATGGTGACCCACTTAAATGGAACATACACATACATACATACATACATATCTTCACGCTATATCCCAACAAATGGGGTAGCACGAACCCGAAAATCACTCATAAAACATTCACTCATCACACTCATCAAACAACCAGTCATCGTCAAACATTTTCATCCAAACAAACCACCCTCACTTCAACCACTTTCATAGATCACTCCATATAAACTCATTCATTTATTACACACGAAATTATTATCACACAACAAACCTTCAATCACATAATTCCTTTTCACTTACCATTCATTTTCTTTCTTCAACGTACATAACGAATGCATAAAAAAAAAAATCTCAAATTACTCACGTTTACTCCTAACAACGAATCTAATAACGAAACTAACAACGAATCTACAAGATTAGAAAAGATGAAAGCGATAGTCTGCACTAATTAGTGTTCTCCGTGTAAAAATTAACACAAGCAAGGAATTAATTCATGTACCGTTGGTTGATAATTATGATAAATGGCAACAGAGCGAACTGTAGAGGAACAGCGTTGTTATATTCGGTTCGAAAGGTGATATGGTCTGATTCGTTTAGCGTCAAATTTAAGAAAATGGCTTTATAGTTGTAGGGGAATTTTATGGGTACATTCTCTTTTGTTGGCTAATGTTTAGTTCAGATTTCTAACTAGATTAGTGAGGTACTTATCTTTATCATATTTCAATTGGTTCTGATTGGACAATTAGCTCTTGACTGAAATAATTTATAAAAATGTTCTAATTTTTTAATGCCACCTTATTTAATAGTATACGAGGTGTGGCTATTAAATAACGAGACTGACGCTGCTACAGACGAAGTACGCATGCAGCAAACACCAGCGACAGTCAGTTTTTTAGCGTGAAGCTTTCTCTTTGGAATGCAGTACCTATCGCTTCTGTAAAAAAAATCCGTATAGCCGTAGCATTCGTTCTAATGAGAGTTTTTTTCGTGTTTCATCGAAAAAATAAAAAGTGCAACATTAGAGTAACGAATTGCTGTAAAATTTCACCTGAAATTTGGCAAAACTGCTACTGAAACTTATAATTTATTGAAAAAAGTACCCGAATTGTGGCAGGACAAGTCATGGTTTCTCCATCAAAACAATGCGCTGGCACATTCCGCAATGTCTGTCATGAGATTTTTAGCCAAGTACAGCATCCCTGTGTTGGAGCATCCACCTTATTCGCCAGATCTTGCACCGTGCGACTTCTATCTGTTTCCTAAAGTGAAATTTGCCTTAATAGCAACAAGATTT
Organism: Pterostichus madidus; assembly: GCA_911728475.2. Taxonomy (NCBI): domain Eukaryota; kingdom Metazoa; phylum Arthropoda; class Insecta; order Coleoptera; family Carabidae; genus Pterostichus; species Pterostichus madidus. The sequence continues at coordinate 16,608,463 of OU452316.1, read as the reverse complement.
GAGCTTTGAAAGAGAAATCGGCACGCGTTCTGAAGGAGCTGACAGAAGAAGACTTCCAGCACTGCTTCGAACAATGGAAGATTCGCATGGAGCATTGTAGGGATAGAGGAGGGGGTGTATATTGAAAGTTAAAGCATTCAGTCCAACAACATCACATTGTAATAAAATAAAATAAATATATCATCACGCCTTTTATCCATTACTGGATGTGGCACTCTGCTTTAGCAAATTTCTGTAAGTGATATATTTATGCGCATAAAATGCGCGTGAATTGCAGTTACCAGTCGTCAAATCATAGCCCCCAAAGATGTAAGTGAAGGTGGAGCCATAGGGATAGTATTAATTTGGTAAAAATTAGGGTTGTTGATTTTACGAATATTCGAGACTTCGATTGATGGGATTTATTGAACCTTCGAATTTAAATTCGAACTTTCGCACTTTGGAATATTTTGAATTTTCGATTTATTTGAAATGTTTGAATAGCTCGAGGACAAGTCAGTCAGACTGCAAACTGGGCATCGAGGGTTAAATTCTCGTCTTAGTCATGTTATTGCCAGATCTTGGCCTCATCACAATTTTTACTAGGGACGTGTTAGATATTCTTTTTTAAGGAGTTCAATTCACTAACCATAATATGGGATAAATAGGCATGGCACATAAGTAAAACTATTTGTTGTACGTAAATTAATGTATCATTATTTATTTATATATAATATCAATTATAATTAAGAGAGTAGATGTCTTAATTAAGACGCCTAACCTTGCAGAGTTTTTGCAGGACACTTCGCCGAGTTTATTATTTAATTCGTGGCCGACTTTTCGCGAATTATGGGTGAGCGTGTTTGGAGATGACAAATGGCGTTAATTCAGTGGCAAAAATTTCGAAAATTCGAAGTTTTGAAACATTTGAAAATTCAAAAATTCTAAATGTTAAAAAAATTCGAAAATTCGAAGCATCGAAGTTGTTCTGACGAAGTTCAAAACATTCGAATGTTCGAACGTTCAAAAATTCAAACTTCGGTGGTAATCAACGACCCTGGTAGTGGGAATCGAATCAGGGTTTTCAAGATCCACAGGCTGACTCGATACCTCTGAGCCACCTACCCCATAAAATAAAATAAATAATTATATCATCACACCTTTTATCCATTACTTAATGTGGCATTCTGCCGTTACAGATCTCGGTAACTGATATATTTATGCGTGTAAAGTGTGGTTACCAGCTGTCAAATCACTGCCCCTAAAGATTTTATTGGAGAGGAAGCCACAGGGGTAGTCTGAATGTGGTGAAAATTGTTTGTCGGCTGTGGGAATTAAACCCAAGTTGTCAAATTCTGACTTAATACCACTGAGCTCCTTCAAGATAAGGCCCGGTTGTACAAACATTGGTTCATATTGAGGTTTACTGAACTACGATTTTATAGAACCCGAGTTCAAATTGGCAGTGCGTTGTACAAAACAAATTGAATGAAAGTTCAGCTGAACCTCAGCTGAACTATATAACTAATAAAAATTACTTCAGTTGGTAATATGTAATATCAAATGTCATAATTTTTCTTGTCATTTTCAATTTTAAAATTGGTTATTTTATGTCAGTTTAAATTGAATATAATAAGGTAAGTCAAATTAACGTTAAATATTTCGCATCAAATACATTATATACTTCAATGATTTTATCGATTTAATTTTTCACAGTTTTGCTACATTATTTATTTCATTATTATGATGCGATTAGCAAATTTAACAAATTCAGAAAAGACAAAATGATACTGTTGATAAAAAAATATGTATCGGTAATCGAATGTAAGATATGGGATATGAACAGGAATAAAATGAAAACAGAATGCTGGATGGAAATTTAAATAGAATTTATTACAAATAATGAGATTTATTCTTCTGTTGCATTCATTTTAATATAAGTATTATGCTATCTATTAATTGATCTGAACACTTTGTGAATGATTGTACTAGTAGTAGATTGATCAAATCCACTAAAATCTCCTGCTACTTACAAAAAAGGACCAGTTGCAGAAAAGCACAGTCACTAGCACCTTATTTTCCGGCAATACGGTGTTGATTCTTAAATAAATTATTTATTATGTACAGAAAATGTAAATGCTAATCTTCTAGTATAGCTGTTACTTTACTTATCTCTATGTGGAAGAACAAATTTAATCTTTAATTTTTTCTATTATATATTTTATAGCAGCTTTCGGCAAACAGAATCTCGCACTAAATTCTTTATCATTTCATTTTTTAAAATGATCTTCGCCTTTTCTACATTTTTTTGCAGCACTACGACGTTTTAATATATTTATTAATTCAAATATATCTTCATCGTCAGTCGAAATATTTGTATTAATTCATTAATAATTTTTAAATAATAACTGTCACGCTAATCAAATTGACACATGATGTTATTTTGTTCATTGAACTGTGGTTGAACTGCAGAATTCGGCCGCTCAGCTGAACCGCACTTTGAACCAAGCTCATTATTTGAACCAGGTTTGTAAAACGCAATCTGTCATCTCATTGTAAGTTCAAGACTGAACTCACACTGAACCTATATTGTACAACCGGACCTTAAAGTACATATTTTTTTGGATTTAAACATTCACTCTTCTCATACGCGACATCGGATCCATTTTTATTTCAATTTTTCAATGAATTGGATATTTGACATTTGTGACAGCAACGCGAAGTAAACGAAGAGATGCAAAAAATTCTCGCTTCACTTTGAACAGATGTAATTACATCCCACCATCCCAGTTTTTGTAGACAATGGAACAGCGGAGTTCTGCTGACATGATTTATGTTGGCAAGCATGGAATTGGAACAGTGTATTGTTTTCGTTGATGTGAAAAGTATCACTTGTTATTTTTTCTTTGTCAAATTTTATTTTGGAGCAAAGAGAACAGTCAACATTTTCATAATAATTAGAAATAATTCTTGAAAAAGCTATGAGCGTTCGGCGGGATTTGAACCCAGAAACCCAGAACCTTTCACTCGAATGGTGACTGCTATTACCAATTGAGCTACAAACACTCGGCGAACACTCATGCCTTTTCGTGCAACTTGTAGTTCAAGAAATTTGTAATGTGACACAGTGGCGTACCTGGGGGGCGGTGGATGCAGTTCGCCCCGGGTGGCACATATTTTGGGGCGGCATTTTTTTATATTTAGTTTTAGTTGTAAAAACAACTTGTTCACTTCTTAAGTTTACTATTCGATTTCTACGAATTATCAATTACTATATGATTTCGAATATTTTTCGTCATCGTCAAGTCAATGTAGGTTGGAAATATTATCTCGAAAAATTCCTTTATTACTGCCTAATTTAAATATGCCATCCAATTGTAAAAAAGTTCCCCACCTATAGTTTGTCTCAATTACAATTATTTATTTATGTTTATTAATTTAATGGGGTAATGGCTCAGTGGTTTCGAGTTGGCCTGTGGATCCTAAGGATCCGGTTCGATTCCCACAGCCGACAAACAATTTTCAACAAATTAAAATTACCCCTGTGGTTTCCTCACTACTATACATCTTTGGGGGCCGTGATTTGATGGCTGGTAACGTACATAAATATATCACTTACCGAGATCTGCTGCGGCAGAGTGTCACACCCAGTAATGGGTAAAAGTCGTGGTGATATATTTATTTTATATTTATTTTTTTAATTTATAAAAACCAGCATTTGATTGACTGGGAAAGAGCGCCCTGGGCGGCAAAAGTTCTAGGTACGCCACTGTGTGAATGATGCATTTTTCGATTGAAGATGATATATACCCGCGAATTCTCGTTTTTGAATCTAAAGTTCAACTTCACCACCACTCATAATTTTATTATAATTGAGTATTATATTTACAACATACAACAAAGTAATTCTATCTGAAAGTTCAAACCCAATTAGAAGCATAGTGATTACTATCCATTACTGTATTACCTGATTGAAAACTCGATAAGTGAAGCAAGATCTTCATTCTTCACGCGCAATGAGGAAGACGAGAATAAATCGATTAAACTGTGATCGGTTCTCACGCCTGTAATAATAGAATTATCAAAGGAATTTTGATTAATTCGATCAGCGTTTTTACAGTTTACTTGGTAAGATTAAGTAAAAAGTAACTATGGAGGCTGTGAACAAGAATGGAAGCTTGATTTCGTGTTATAGTAATATTTGTAAGTAATAAAGTGAAATAATATCACGGTAATTTATTATTAAATTGTATGTGTACTTTTTAGACTTGGTTTTTTTGTGCATTGACATGCAAATATGCATGACTGATGTATAGAATTAAAGGACATTTAAGAAAAAGTAAATACTTTTTTGTGAATTGTTGGATAACTTTAAAGTTACACTTACCCCATAATATAATATAGTTCATACAAAAAAAAACACATACGCTATTTTTAGATGATTTTTGTTTGTTAATTAATGTTTTCTTTTTTTGCAAAGCTCTGTACAAATATAATTTCTTCCTAACTCACTTTTGATGATATTAATAAACTCCATTCCCTGTATGAAAACTATTATGTCACATTCGGTATCCATGTGATTCAAGATTTTGTACTTAAAACGTTTACATTGGTATTGGATTGACATTTTTAAAACATAACTTAAAATTTAAATGATTCAAATATTTATTACTGTATTTTAATTAGTTTATAAATGAAACCAAGTACTGCATATATTAAATAATAACTGTTGTCAAGTCATCTCATCCAGGTACGAGCGACATGAATAAAATAAATATAAAAAATATATCATAGTATTTAAAAATGTTATTATGTAATTCAATTTTGTAAATAAATAAATATAATCATTGAACTGTCAATAAATATATATTAATAAAATATGAAGCCTGGGGGGTATCTATTAAAATAATTACAACAATAATCAAATATAAATTTATCTTACCCACGAAATATTCCAGAGATCTTTTTATTCCACAGTTGGCACAACGTCAGATAAAGGCGGAAATGCTATTTGACATTTCTGATAAATACAAATAGGTTATGTCAGGAGTCTGACAGTCAATAGAATTTTGACTTTTTAAGTAATAGAAATACTTTAGAAATAAATGTAATAATAAATGTACTCAAATTTAAATTTTAAATGTCACTGTCAACAACAGGAAATGAATTTATGTATCAGGTTTACCAATTTCAAGTAGTTTTTTTTTATTGCCAACTGTAACAATTCCTTTTGATCACTCTGTATTACCTACCTTATTGAAATATGTTATTTTGTAAAATAAAACTCAAAGAAATATACATTTTATATGTATTATTATTATATATAAATAAATAATATATGAATTTTCATATAATACAATGCACATTACCTCTTGTAATACAGTTAAATTAATTAAAGATCCTTCATTTTTCTAACTCCAGCGCAAAATAATCAAAAAGATGACAAACGCATTTCTTCATTTGATTACACAAAATTTGTCTAGCCATTTCTTATTTCTCAGTCTGTATTTATGTATCAAAAACGTAGGAGACAGATATATACAAACATAACAAGAATTGACACAATAAACATGTAGAAAAAAAATATATTATTATTATTTTTTTTTTACACAATTGGTGTTAATAAAGAGACCAAATTCCAATTATTCATTAGAGTTATCAATAAAGGCAGGTTTTAACCTATCTATTGAAATTGTTTCTAATTTATCACCAATCAAAATTTTGAAAAATTTGTTATATCTTTTAATAACTTTATAAGGACCATCATAAGGCCGTTTAAGTAACGGACCAATGGCAGTGTTGTGTACAAAAACATGTGAAATTTTAAATAATTCTGGATGTAAAAATATTCGTTTACATGTATGCAAAATTTTTTTGTAACAAATGTATTCTAAATTGGTTCAAAACACATAAATCAAAGTGCCCATTTTGCCGCAAGACCCTCTATATTCATGAACTAGTCCATTGTAAATGGATTAAAAATATTGTGCAAAAATGGATCAATCCTCCATAAATCTGAGAAGCTCGTCGACCTTCCGTATCCAGATCGTCTGAAGAATATAACAACAGCGACTCAGATTCAGACACTAGCGACGAAAGTTATAACCCGGATTACTACTCCAATGGATCTTCAAATTTCTAATTCCACGCGCCTCATAGCTCCCTTCGGCCGATTCATCCAACTTGGCACAGCTGACATGGATCAGCACGCCACTATCAGCATGCAGTTCTTCCTCAAGAGTGTCCTGTGCACCACTAACAACTAAAAAACGAGTACCAGTGAATTTATCTTTAAGAAATAGCAACTGTGAAGTTGTTGTAAAACTGTATCTGCTATATCAGCTTTTTCTTCTAATGAACAGTTAACAACTGACGCAAGAACTAACTGCACATTAGTTGCAAGTTTTTGTATGAAAATTTCTTCTAATATTGTTTCGTCTAAAATTTTTGATCCAATAAGCTGTCGCAAATACCTGAATAATTGAGATGGTTTTCTGTCGTCCACATCTGTGAAGCATAATAATTTTTGAAGCCTCTCTTTATCTAACCATCCCGTTCGACGTATTAAAGCATGTTTTAATGCAATATAAGGGACATCATCAAGAGGTGCAATTACGATATCTCTCACTTCTGCTGCATATTGAGGATTCAATGCTCCAACAAGTCTTGAAAATGTTGACAATTCTGATGTAACTCTATATGAGGTAAATAGAGCTTCAATCTGGGCAAACCATAATTCTGGATCTGCTGGCCAAAATTCTGGTAACTTAAAAGATCCAGATATAGCAGATATGGAAGATTCTTCAGAAACTGGAAACAGTACTTGTTGAACTTCCTCCATTAATAACTGTGTGCCAATTTCATATCACGTAAGGGTCACCAATGTAAATAAACCATTAAACTTGGCTTTTAATTTAATAACAATAACTACAAAATTTGATTTAGACAAAATATTACTTTTTATTTTTAAACCCAAGAATTGTAACTAACAACATTTTATTTTTATCAAAGCCTACTTTTTCTTTTGTTTTTCTCCATCCCGAAATAAAGTAACAATAATCAATAAGCACTACATATATATATATATATATATATATATATATATATATATATATATATATATATATATATATATATATATATATAATATGGAAGATATGGAAGCTGTAAGTATTATATCTATTTATTTTATTATTACACTAATATTTCTGATAAAAATGCTTCAATTCCAGATTCTGGTGGAGGTGTTTCGGTGTTTCATTGGCATTGAAAAGCCCCGTGATGCCCATTTATGCTCACAATTATTTTGCTATACGTGTATAATACGCTGGTTGACAGAACAGAGATATTATGTATTATATTAGTTATTGTAACTATTTTTTAAGAACTTTGTACGGTGATTATTTATTTTATTGGTAAGTTATACATATTTTTAAGGTTAACTTAGTAGATAGTGTTTTAAATAAAGATGTTGTATTTTTCTCGTTACCAGTTCCTGAAGCAGTCGTTCCTCAATGGGCTTTAAAAATCAATCAGTTTGATAGCTCAGAGAAATTGGTGTCAACAATCAGAAATTACATATCTGCTGTCTTTATACCTATTTTTACAAATAGCTAAGAAGAAATTAAATCAAAGAGCCATTTTCATACTTCTTCTATTAGGTATGTTTTATATATATTTTATTGATTTATTGTTGGGAAATATATAGTCTTCCGCAATATCTAACATATTTAAATACAAATAAATAAAAGATGAAGTAACTTAAAAAAAATATAATACATAAGGCAGATGTTTTCTGATTGTACAAGCATTATATCCATTTAAAATGTACAATAGTATAAATTGAACTGTCATTTTATATTTATGCATTAACAATAATATATTCGATAATATATATATATATATATAATAATAATAATAATAATAATAATAATAATAATAATAATAATAATAATAATAATAATAATAAATATAATAATATATTTGATAATAATAATAATAAATATAATAATATATTTGATAATAATATATATATCTCTATGAAAGAGAAAGTAAACGCCCTCCCCGAACAACCCTAGGTTAAGAAGTATTTAGCAGCTAGGATTCTCTAGCCATCGTCTTAGAGCACTCAGCTAGCTTTTAGGACAACTTAAAACATTTTAAAATAATTTCAGACAAATTTAACAATCAGAAAACAGTCTACTCAATAATAAATAAAAACTGTAATAATATTATATTTATTTTTATTTTCATAGTCAATCACCTATAACTTCGTATCTGACCGGGCCATGGACTTCTGAAATCGCAGTTCCAAGTGACAATAAGTGAGTTAAAATATTATTTCAACAGTGCGGCATGCTTGTAAACAATAAAACAATTAAATTTCTTGTTGCCGTGATGAAATAAATCATTTTAGTCAACAGTTTTGAAATATAATAAATGTAGTTGCCTATAGCTCCTTTTATTTTGTATTGAAATTTTTAGTGCCAGCGATGTGATGGAAAATCGTCCGACGTCAGGCTTGCCGTATTCGACGAAGTCAGATTTTCGTGTCAGTAGGAAGACGAGAAATTTTATTCTACATTTCTTGCATGCATATCGGAAACTGTCTGGTGCCAAATCGGTGAAATACATCGCAAAATATGCAGCGAGAGAATGGCGGTTAATGTCAGATATACAGAAGAATGTTTATCAATTAGCAGTCACTGATAGCTGCGTACGGAAAAGCAAACCTTGTTGTATACTTTGAAGCAGCTGTAGAAAGAAGAGGAGGAAAAGTAGATGCCGTAGAAAAAGGAAGAAGTCTAGTTTGCAGAAGGAAACGGAAGAAGGAGTAGTTGCAGAAGGAAGAGGAGTAAGCCTCCTTGTTGTCCACCCTGCTGTCCACCTTGTTAGTAACGATTTTCAAGGATCGCTAAATCTCTAAATTCGCTGTCAATTTGTTGGAGTTAACTATTTTCTTTATAGTAAGTTATTGTTTGTAAGTTGGTAGCGCTGCGTCACATCTTTAACATGTGAGCGCGATATAACTCACTCTCTCTTTTACGTTGTGAAAGTAAAAATGACGTGGAATAGCGAGCTGACTGTGAATTTTTGTATCTGTTAACATCGTACATTTATAAAAGTATAAAATTGTAAAAACTTGTACAAGTGCTTGGTTGCATGTTAAAGGTAAGCAGCTGGCACTTTATTTATCTTTTTATTGTACATTTAACTGTCAAATATTAAGTAGTATAAGTACACATTGTGAAATTGATTTGTTTACATTTGGGACCTAAGTCCAAGTTAGTGTCATAGATATTACTACAAATTGTAATTTTTTCAGGCGCCTTTATACTTTGGTTTAATAAATGCCAAATTTGAAAGTCAATTAAATTGAGTTTTGATTGCCCAAACCAAACATAACCTCAACACAATTTGAGTCTAAATTTATAATGTTTATGTACTTTTAAACTAAATTCCAGTAAATAAACACAAATACAATTGCATTATTTGGAACATAAAAGATAAGATAATTAAAATGTATTAACTTTATCTCAGGACTCTACAATTCTTCAGTCAAGAATCTTCCAGCTGTCAAATCACGGCCTTCGAAGATATTACCTGATATACCGTTTAGGGGTCATCGGAATGATGGATCATTAGGCGACTTCCCGGAAAATTCTAGTGGATCTCTTACCAAGGAAGGCAATTTTAGAGCTATTTTGTGATTAATGATTAGAGCACGTGACACAATATTGGATGAGCATTGGAAAAAATACACCTGCAAATGCAACATACATATCCAAAACCATGCAAAATGAATTAATCAATTGTTGTGCAGAATAATTGGTACAATAAAAAAAAATATTTTTGAATCGGGTTTCTTTGCAATAATGTTCGATGAAACTACTGATGTGTCAGCAATTTCTCAATTAAGCATTGTGATTAGATATGTCAAGGAAAGTAAAATTAGGAAAGATTTCGTAGGATTCTTCGATTTACATAAACTTAATTTTGCAAAAAATACACAGGAACCTAAAATTACCGGCCAAATCCCAAGACAAACTAAAACAAATTCTGCAAAAACATAACTTAGATTTAAACAGCTGTGTCGGAATATGAACTGATACCTGCAGTGTAATGGCTTCGGAACAACGTGGTGCAGTTGCAGAAATTTTAAAATCTGCGCCATATGGTGTATGGGTTCCTTGTAAGAATCATTCTCTAAATTTAACAATATCAAAGTGTGCAGAAGTAAAAAGTGTTCGAAACTGTTTTGGTGTGATAAGAGAAATAATTTAATTTTTTCATGCTTCCGCTAAACGTACTTTTATATTAAAAAATAATATTAACGAATCAAGATTAGGGGGTTGTACATATTTTGTTGACATTGCCGGCGAGTAAAATATTTCAAAAAGAGTCATTACATTTAATTTTAGCCAGTTCCTGTCTTGACGATCTTATTTCAGTTCTAACTAGTCAGAGAGAAAACGCAGAAAGTGCTTTTAAGTCTATTTGGAAACAAATTACAAAAATTTCTGAGGATCTTGACATTGTTATTGTTATGCCACGAGTAACTAAAAAACAATTTCACCGAGATAATTATACATCATATAGCACAGAAGCATTGCTATAAACAATGCAAAATAGCAGATTTATTACAATACTTTTCTCTGTAAGACGTGCCAACTAGAAATATAAACGCGCAACTTGCATAAAGCAAAAATTCTAATAAAAACCCTTGTTTTTGGTACATGGGATCAATATTTTATAGTATGTAAAATTGAAGTTTACTATAAATAAATTTACATTTTATTTTTCTATTGTTCCATTAAACAATCAAATATATACTTATTATCTGGCATCAAATATTTGAATTGTAACGAATATAAAGCTAGTCAGTCGAGAGCGTTCCAGAAACCTTTTTAATTTGATTTATTCTTATCAAAATTATTTCACATTGGAAAGTAGAATAATAATTTTTACAGATTAATTAACTAAATTTGCAGTTGACAATTTTTTTGTGAAATTTCTTGTGTTATAGTTTAAATAATTTGGCGGGAATATGCAAGCTGTAAGTGTGAAATATCTATTGTATTTTACTATTACACAAATGCTTCAATTCCAGACTCTGGCGGAGGTGTTCAAATGTTTCATGTTTGAGAAAGGTACGTTCAGCTCATTTATGTCCATACTGCTCGAAACTATGAGTTCTTCAAGGGTCTGTTCTTGGGCCACTTTTATTTAACTTGTACACACATTTGCTAGGAAGGATGAAAAATCGCCTATAATTTTGATAACTCTGAATCTGATCTAAAGAAAATGAACTAAATTTAAAATTATCTTTCACTTAAACTATGAATATACCTATACTATCAGAACGCACGTGGAATTAAAACCAATATTTTAAAAATTTATAGTGAAATTTCTGCAAGTCACTTTGATGTTATATTCCTAACTGAAACATTGTTAAACAGTTCATTAAACAATTCAGAAGTATGTGACTTAAATAAATTTATATTATACACACATATATTGGACCGTGATCCAAACTATAAAAGCGAAGTTGGTGGTGTCTTGATAGCTGTTCCAAACTTTTCCATTCTAAACAACAACTCTCTTGGTGTTCTATCGCAGAAGATGTGTGGATAACAATATATCTTAACAACGTGAAACTCCATATGTGCTATGTATACATTCCACCCAGTGCTGATGACAAACTGTACAAAGCCCACTTCGATAAAATAACTGAGTTAATATCAGACTATCCTAATGACGTATTTTTTTATAGCAGGTGACTATAATTTACTCCATATAAAATGGAAATACAAATGTATCCTATGATCCAATTATATTAAAGCGATCGAATTGCTATTCAGATTTTGTAGACACTATTAATTTAAACAATTTGCAACAATATAATAATATTGAAAATGTAAATAAAAGAATTCTAGATTTAGTTCTTAGTACAACAAATTTATCTGTAGAGAAATGTGATGCACTTGTTACTCCTATTGATAAGTACCACCCTCCTCATGAAATATTTCTCGAATTACAAACAACTAAAATACTACCGAGTCAAAATTTACTTAAACTTGATTTCAATTATGTAACTACGAGGAAATTATTACAAAGCTATATTTTACTAATTGGGAATCTTTATTAAATAACGATGATGTAAATAGGGATGTAGAAGTATTTTATAACATATTAAAATCATTATTTCGTATATATGTTCCTCTAAAACAGATTAATAATAAAAAGTTCCCCCCGTGGTTCCCTAAACCGCTTATTACAATTATAAAAGAAAAGAATAAATACCATAAAAAGCGAAAAACTTATGGAAATATTTCTGACCTTAACTCGTTTAAATTACTGAGAACTAGATCCAAAACAATTATGGATTCTGACTATAAAACTTATATAGTTAAAATAGAAAATAACTTAAAAACAAATGTAAATTCGTTTTGGAATTATAGCAAGTATTTAAAAAAAAATAATACCATACCAAATACTATGCGATACAATAATCATGAAGCTCATACTGGAACTGATATTTGTAATTTGTTTGCAGATCATTTTGAGTCTACTAAAGGTATAGGTCTCAATAATATTCATTCAAAATTTGTAAAGACTTGTGCTCATTATTTGTCAAAGCCCTTATTTATAATTTTTAATAAATCCTTGGTGGCAGGTATTTTTCCACATATTTGGAAACTTTCTTATATAACACCTATACATAAGTCTGGTGATATTAATGATATCACAAACAACAGACCTATTGCAAAACTGCCAATATTTTCCAAAATATTTGAAGCTCTAATAACAGTACAAGTAAAATCATTCGCTGAAAAAGCATTATTCCAGAGCAACATGGTTTTTGCGTCGGAAAATCAGTATTACCGAACTTGATTCCATTTTATAAATAAGAAAAAATAGGAAAAAAATCATTTTCCATCACTTGTCTCATAATTCCACAAAGGTTTTACAGCACGTTTGCATCAACTATCAGGTCATCAACAAACGGCTGGTCAGTTCAGCTTTAACCATAGACGCGTATCGTCCTTACAGACTCATCAGTATGGTGCGATCATTTATCCAACTAGACCAACTCGGGAATAGTGGATTGTGATACCGACTTAGCTGAACTGACTGATGTTAACCTATCTATGCCGGTAACATGACATGAGAGCTAAGGAGCAACTCGTGGTGCCATCTACCGACAAACTCGCAAACTGCTTGACAGCTATTGAAATAAAACCAAAAGACAAAATGTCTATTGCGATGTGGAATTGAGTTTTAATAAATAAGAAAAAATAGGAAAAAAATAATTTTCCATCACTTATCTCATAATTCCACAAAGGTTTTACAGCACGTTTGCATCAACTATCAGGTCATCAACAAACGGCTGGTCAATTCAGCTTTAACCATAGACGCGTTTCGTCCTTACAAACTCACCAGTATGGTGCGATTTGGTAATGTTGATCAAAATGTATGGTATTTAGATTCTGGTGATACTGAACCCTTGACAGGTCACAAAGAATGGTTCACTACGTTAAAAGAATACAAAAAAAATTGTTAAAATCAGTGACGGTACTGTAATTGAAGCACAGGGAGTTGCCGAAGTATTTGTTTTAACATTTAATGGTTTAGATTGGATTCCCTCGGTTCTTAAAAATGTATTGTATGTGCCACATATTAAAGTAAATCTATTTTCAGTAACTACTGTAGTGGATAAAGGGTATCAATTAATAGTAAATAATAAAGAATGTAAGATATTAAATCAAAACAAGAGTTGTTGTCTTCTAGCAAATCGAGAAGGAAAATTATTCAAAATGATGTTCCAACCATCAGAAGAGAAAGCAATATTGTTGTAACCTGGTAGCTTGGCTACAACAATAATTAGTTTAATATTTATTTTTAATTCGGAGAAAGAGGATAAGAGCAGGATCTGAGGGCCAAACCCACTAGTAAAGATCGTGTTTCTTGAATATAGTTTTATTAACTACTATTACTAACTTTTGTACACTATTTACACAGTTTTACAGAGTCAACTTGTTTGAGAGACTTATTCGAGTCGCGGATGGTAGTAGACTTGTTCGAGTCAGGGATGGTAACACACTGACTTCTCTAATCACGTCTCAGCTTTAGCTGGGCGAGACAAATAACTATACTCAGCATTCTTAAAGGGGCAAACATCATCAAAATATCTTTAGACAATAACAATTCTAAGAACGCTAAAGGGATGCAAAAGGCATCAACAGGATGTGACATCATGGTCGAAGACTAAATAGAAATTAATACTATCAACATACATTCTTATTATTAATCTAGGGTCATTACAACACCTTCCCCCTAAGAAAAAAAAAACATGAAACAATTTACAAACTGGGTGTTATTTTGGAGAGTGTTTTTATTTTACCTTTTTACTTGTTTCCTTATCTAAAACATCTTTATTGATGGCGGCATGTGCAACAGATATCTCGTCTTTATTTTCTTCAGTTATATTAATATGGCTAACAAAAACACCTGATTTTGCAAATTGAATACTACTTTGACTGGTGGACATCTCGCCATCGTACACTTTCTTACATGGATCTTTACAAAATAATATTATAAATTTCTTAAAATAATTCCTCATATACAATATTACAAGAACAATAATTGATAAAAGTATACCATAAGTAACATAAGTATAACTACTAAATTCATCATTTAATTTTACATATTTAATCAATTCATTTGCATCTTTATCTATTTGATCAAGACTTTTACTAACTTCTTTTAAATTATTCAAATGATTATTAAATTTATTAATTTTGGGTAAATAAATTTTGGAAAGATTTGTGATATTTACAATATTTTGATTTAATTCAAATTGAGGTATATAATCTAGAAAAACTTTAGATGAGATTTGTTTAGATGGTATCAGCAGGGCATCTTTTGTATAAACTTTACAATTTTCACTAATAGTGATGCTTCCTGTTCCATTTAATTTAATATCTACTGATTTATCATTAATACAATTTATCAAAATATTTTCTTCTTTAGAAATAGAAAACATCCATTTATTATACTGTACTGATTTTAACCAAATAGATTCTGTTATAGTAGCAAGTCTCGTATCACAATTATAAGGGATTCTATCCACTTGTTTATATAATTCTATTTCACAATTTTGAAAATTAGCTGTATAAACTGGACTTACATGTTCATAAAGATAAGATGAAATTATTTTACATTGCATAAATTCATATTCAGATAATTGAATAAATTTTTGTTTTGCTTTATCTATAGCAATATAATTACTATTAGGACGAATAAATACGAAATTTTTAGATTCTAAATGAACTGGTATTGGAACTAATTTATACAAGTTAAAATTATCATAATCTACCAATGGAATATTAATTACATAAATTAATTTACTGTCACAAAAGAAAACACTTATTTCTAATAAATCAAACATTAAATAAATATTATTTTCGTTAATAGGAATAGGAAATTTAACATTTTCTGGTATAATACTGCTTAACTGTATTAATTCTCTGGTCAACTGTTTGGGTGTTAAAATAGCAGGATGAATAATTCCTTTCTTTGCATATAAAATTGCATTAATTAATTCACTTAATTCAGATTGGTATTGCTCGAACATGAATGTAAATAATGAAATTCGTTCATCTAGTATTTCTCTCGCTTCAAGGATATTAATTGTACTAGTTTCATTGTGAATTATATCCGACATTTGATTAACAGTATTTCTTAAAATATTTTCATTCGAATTAATTTTATTAAATGTAGTATTATAATTTGAAAGAGAATCTTTAATTATTGAGCTTTGATGTTTAATCAGCTCACTCAATTTTATTTCATTATTCGAAAATTGTTTAATTGTATTATTATAAAAATGTGCATCTTTATCATTTAATGTGCCAAATAATACTTTTGAAAGTCTGAAAACGGCATTAATCAATCCTCTTTTAAATCGTTTTTGATGACCAGTGAGAGAAAATATTGTTTCTTGTTTTTCTTTAATTTTAG
Source organism: Pterostichus madidus (assembly GCA_911728475.2). Classification (NCBI taxonomy): domain Eukaryota; kingdom Metazoa; phylum Arthropoda; class Insecta; order Coleoptera; family Carabidae; genus Pterostichus; species Pterostichus madidus. Next base: position 16,592,461 of record OU452316.1, on the reverse strand, counting down.
AAATTAATAATTCAGTTGCTCGTGAGAATTATTGACAAAGTTGAATACCAGGAAATTTATTTTTTATTATAACACAGTTAGCTCTTATTAAATCATAATACTTAAGTATAACATGAAATTTTCTTATCATATTATCTATATCAATATATGTTATTACTTTCCATTTATCACTATAAAATTATGCTTCGCCAATATTTTCAAAATAAATTCCAGGGGAATATTCAAACGAGGTTATATTGAAATCATTATCTGACTTCGTATTTACTGCAATCAGCATAGCAACGATGAGGGCTAGTACCCTAAAACAAAATAGCATATCTTCATAAGTTTGATATAAAATTAAATTAATAAATTAAAATTAATAAGTATGTATTTAAAATACATTTATTCCGCGCGGTCGATCAAATTGATACAACGCTCATATTTGCTCCCGTTCTTTTTTAAAACTGGACGTATCCATGCGCCTGTCACAGTAGCTTCCTAACTTCCGTTCCCCTGTACGGAGCTAACAGTTAGTATTCAATTAGCAGTATGATGGTCACGACAGGTCAAGATTGATCATTCTGATACACCCGTTCCCGTAATAATTTAATAATACTTAAATATTGGTTTTTACTTATTTTGGTGAGTATATTTACTACAGTTATACTTGTAAAATTCGTATTTCTTAGTTATATAATTATTCAGACGTGTAAATACTGCAGGATCGCATCATGACCTTGTACAGAGACTCAGCATACAGACCGCAATATTTCTCTGATGACGTAGTAGAGTAAAATGTGGAACAAAAAGAAAACAGTGTCAGGTATGCACTGTAAAACTTCGGCTGACAAAATATAATTGCAACAAATGCAAGGATCCAGTTTGTTTGATGCATATTGAACCTTTCTGTTCAAATTGCAGTGAATTTTTAAAGAATTTACAGCAACGGAACGAAGCTGCGAAAAAACTGAGTACCTTTATAATTATATTTCATCTTATAGTTTCCATTTCATGTTTTTATAAGTATTCTGTTAATTTTTTTTATTATTATTGTAACGCGACAATCATCTAGTATGAATTAAAATGTTTAATTACGGACCTACGTTGTGTTTTAAATATCGAAGAATGTAACCCTCAAAATGTTCGTAATACGAAGTAGCTGTTCAATGGTGGAGGAATATAGGAATTAAATGAAAGAATGAAATTCCTTCCAAAAAGACATTACTGTGACGTCATACCTTGTGCATTTATTGAAACTCAAGTAATCGACAAATATAATTTAATATATGAATTTTGAACGAACAGAGTGATTCGAACACAAAGTTCTGTCGTGAAATAAAAATAGCTCTCTGGCATTCATCTTACGTAAGTGGGAAAACACGACAAAAACCCCAAACAGAGAGAAAACCATCATCCAAATATGATCAAAATAAATCAGAATGTTTCTTGTACAATCAAAGTTACATATTTATTATCATTTCATTCAAAATATTGCAGAAATAATACTTCCAGACTCATCACAATAATTTGCCAATGTAGCAATATCTTTGTTTAAGCATTGTTAAATCGGTGGATTAGTATTATTGAAATTGTTATATTTACTAGGTTGGTCCTGAGGCAATGACTATCATGGGATTAATTTCCTAAGTTTCCTTTATAGTCAACCTATACCAAGCTATAGGTCGTGTCAAAGCAGCGACAAATGGGTTTATAGGTTCCTTATCCATTCATGGGATTGATTATCTAAATTTCCTTTATAGGTAATCAATCGCATTTATAAGTCATTACAAAAACAACGACGAATGAAGGGTTTTCTTTTATCGATTACCAAAGTTTATTCATGGGGAGTTTCCTTATAGGTAACCAATGCCCAATGTTGTATCGTTTTTATAAACAATTAACAAGTAATACTTGATCAGTGAAATTGCATTAATAATTCATATTTTATCATTGTGACTATCTTTCAGTATTAAATAATACTTAAATGCATTGTTTAACATAGTAGCAGTTTCTAAGTAAAATTGCATTGTTCCTGTGACCAGTACCAATAACAATGTATTACTGATTGATATTATTAAGTCAGAAGTTCATTAAAATGTGTATTTGGTATGGTAAGTTTCCCCAGCAGCCTGGCCGAGCCAAAAACGCTAGGTGGAGGTATAGAAAGGAAACCAGCAGCCTGGCCGAGCCAAAAACGCTTTATGGAGGAAAAGAATGTTCATCAGCAGCCTGGCCGAGCCAAAAACGCTTGATGGAGGAACAGAATGTACACCAGCAGCCTGGCCGAGCCAAAAACGCTTGATAAGGGTGCGAAAATCCATCAGCAGCCTGGCCGAGCCAAAAACGCTTGATGGAGGAAAAAGAATGTTTACCAGCAGCCTGGCCGAGCCAAAAACGCTTGATAAGGGTGCGAAAATCCATCAGCAGCCTGGCCGAGCCAAAAACGCTTGATGGAGGAAAAAGAATGTTCACCAGCAGCCTGGCCGGGCCAAAAACGCTTGGTGAAAGAATAGAAAGTACACCAGCAGCCTGGCCGAGCCAAAAACGCATGGTGGAAGAAAGGAATCGAACTCTGGACTTACTAACATAGAGTCAGCGTGGAAACACCGAAGCGTCTCCCCGATTGAAGCAGCGTGGAGACACCGAAGCGTCTCCTCGATTGAAGCAAAACTCGCAGCTTATATTACAAATAAAATTAATATAGACGCGTACCGTCTCATTATATTACAAGAATTTATTAGGAGTTAAAATTTTGTAAAGAAAATATGATTTTGTTATTTAATTTGAATATATCTTTTTTGCGTTATTTCATGTACTTATGCATTTTATTATTATTTCCCTCCAATCTTTTCGTCATATAATTCACTTTCCAAGTTAAATAGATAATTTATTTAGAAAATCCTGCCAGGAAATCAACATTTTCGTAACGTGATCATTTTGATACACCGCGCCCTTTCTCGTTACTCCAGACCCCGCGCCCGACGGAAGGTTAAAGTTCCAAATGGGCATAAAATGAGACACTAACCTTCCTGGGTAATTAAAAAGTAAAAGTCAGGGACTCAGCGAAAACGCAAAATTCAATAAATTGTCATAAAAAAGATCAGATAAAATTATGTAAAAATGATTAACGGACGTGTAACCGGGAATTCTCTTTGGAACCCCAGAGCATTACAAATAAATAAACTCAGAGAAGATATTGTTTTCTCAGTTATCAGGGTAATCTGATCTTGGATTAGTCGTGAAAATGTTTCAGTCGATTGCAATGAACTTTATAGTTCTTGTTTCGCTTCCGAATAACAAAATTAACAGGGGAGTCTTGTGAAATTATTATAAATGGTCCGATCCAACGTGATTCTAATTTTTTACTACGACCTCGGCGAATGCTTTCGTCATATAGTAGTACTTTATCACCGACTTGAAATGTGATCTCCCGCGCGTGCTTATCGTAATTTTCTTTCGACTTTTGTTTCTTCTGTATTAATTTATCGCGGGCTAATTCATGAGAGATTTGTAATTTTAGTTTTAAATCTTGAACATAATCATCGTGCGTATAATTTGGATTTGGAGGAGTTTTTACCGATGTGGGTATTTCAGCTTGAAACCACTAAATTAATTCAAATGGTGTATAACCAGTAGACGTAGAGTGGTATTATAAGTAAACATTGCAAAAGGAACAAATTCGTCCCAATTGGTTTGATCTTGATTTATGAAAGCTTTTAAATATTTTGCTAATGTATGATGTGATCTTTCTAATGCTCCATTTGACATAGGATGATAAGCTGTGGTATTTAATTTTTTTATCTTTAATAATTTGCAAACGTCTTTAAAAACTTCTGACATAAAATCGGAACCTTGATCGGTTAAAATTGAATTTGGAATACCATATCGACAAATTATGTGTTTAACAAATTTATCAGCGATAGTATACGCTGTATGATCTGGAATGGGAATCGCTTCTGAAAATTTAGTTAAATCGTCTTGAAAAGTAAGGATAAATTTATTACCGGATTCTGTCACTGTAATTGGTCCGACAATATCTAAAAAACATTTTTCAATTGGTTTTGATGATGTAGTGGTAATTTCCATAGGAGCAACAACTTTTAAGTTTGAGGATTTATTTTTCTGACATTTACCACATTTATTAATATATTCTATAATATTTGCTTTCATATTTGGTCAATTATATTTTATACGCATACGTTTATAAGTACGTGATATACCTTGGTGTCCTCCTAAAGGATTGTCGTGATAATCTCTGATTAATTGTAATTTTTCATCTTCTGATAAATCAACGCTAGGATTATAATAATAAACATGAATTAGAATATCGGTGCTTTTAAAAATGTATCGTAACATAATACGAATCTTTTCCCATTTTTTTCTATCTAGACCTGACGCTATTCTTGGAATTGCTAATTTATTAATTTTGTTCTCAATAAGAAATGATTTTAAATTTAATAATGTTAAGTATACATCTTCATAATTAGGTTTGTCAAAATAATTTTCCTTTGTAATCAAATACAAAATATCTCGTGATTCATGTTTCAAATATGCTACTTCATGTATTTCTTTATGTTGATCTTTTAATTCTCTAACGTGATTAAATTTATCTTTAAATTTTTTAGCGATACCTTGTGACATTCAAAATCTTTTGAAACACAATGGGCTAAAGCAAAGTCAGGCGGTGCATTAAATAAGTCTTCGTAAAATTCTTTTATATTGTTATTAATAATAATTTTATTTTTAATAACTTCTAAAAATTCAGAATAAGAAACGTTATTATTTTGATCGGCATTAATATTGAAAATTCTAGAAAGTGCGTCTGCATGAGGGATTGACTTTCCTCGTCTATGGATATTTGGATAATCATATTCTTCTAATTTAATACGCCAACGCATAAGACGTGCTCCTGGATCTTTTAAATTATTTATGTAAACAAAAGGATTATGATCTGTTACAATAGTCAATTTTCACCCATATAAGTATGGTCTAAAATGTTTTACAGCCCAAACGGCAGCTAAGAATTCTTTTTCAATAACTGGATAATTCTGTTCTGCAGAATTTAAAGTTCTAGAAGCATATGAGATAGGTAAATCTTTTCCAATATCTCCCTGTGACAAAACAGCTCCGATAGCATGATTGCTAGCGTCTGTAGTTAAAACAAATGGTTTATTAAAATGTGGATATTGAAGTAAAGGGGCAGTTATTAAAGTTTCTTTTAAAGTTTCGAATGATTTTTCACAATTATCGGTCCAAATAAAATTTACATTTTTCTTTAATAAATGAGTAAGTGGTTTAGCTAATTTAGAAAAATCTTTTATAAATCTTCGATAATAACCAGCAAGTTCTAAAAATGATTTAATAACGCGTTCGTTTTTCGGACGCGGAAAATTTTGAACAGCTGAAATTTTACTTGAATCTGGCTTAATATCTTGATCTGTAATAATATGGCCAAGAAATATTACTTCTTTCCTTAAAAATTCACATTTTTCTGGCTGTAATTTAAGATTATATTCTCTTAATTTATCAAATACGGTTTGTAATTTTGAAACATGCTCTTTTAAATTTGCTGAATAAACAAATGTATCGTCTAAATAAACATAACATGATAATCCTTGTAGACCACTAAGTATTACGTTTATCAACCTTTGAAATGTTGATGGTGAATTTTTAAGCCCCATAGGCATTCTTAAATATTCAAAATGACCGAAATGTGTCGAAAACGCGGTTTTCTCTTGATCACTTGGATCCATTTTAATTTTATAAAATCCAGATGCTAAATCTAAAGTAGAGAAATATTTTGAGTTCCCTAACTGATCTAAAATGTCTGTGATGTTAGGCAGTGGAAATGCATCACCAATAGTAACATTATTTAATTTTCGGAAATCAACTACAATACGCCACTTTTGTTGACCAGAGGCGTCTAATTTTTTTGGAACAACGAGTAATGGTGCATTCCCTGGAAATTTACTGGGAGTTATAATTTCTTCATTTAATATTTTATTTACATGAGATTGAATTTCAGATCTATGCGCTTCAGGTAAGCGATAAGGTTTGACATGAATTGGAGTATCGTCTTTTGTTTTAATTTGATGTTTAACTCCATCAGTGCAAGTTAATTTATCACCCTCTAAATAAAATAAATCAGAATAATCTGCACATAATTCTTGTAATGAAATAATATCTTCCATATTTAAATGATTACTGCAAATCGACGATAAGACTTTATCTATACGTTTGGCATCAAAACTAACTTCCGTTAGTTCATTATTATTACTAAAATTTACTGTTTGAACTGAATATAAAGTTTCAAGTTCGACGTAAGGTACTTTATTTTTTTCTCAATTTCTGTAATATTAATAATAGAAACTAAACATTTTCCATTTTCTGGCTTTGTAATTGAATTTGACATAAATAGTCCTTCATCTAAATTTCGAGCATAACAAATTCCTTCTTCAACAGAAGTAGTACTAGCTTGAATTAACATTTCTGAACGTGGAGGTAATATAATTCCATAATTTTGAGAAAGTAATGGTAAGGAAATTTCACCATTTTCACATGTAAATCTTAAAACTTTATCTTCATAACATATGTTTGCTTTATAATAACTTAAAAAGTCTTTTCCTAAAATACCATCATAATCACTTTTTAAAGCAAAATTCTCGGGTACAACTTGGAATGGAAATTTAAATTTAATATTATCTTTTTCTATTTCACATACAGTGAGACCATGCGTTTTTATTATTTCTTTCGTGATGCCTGTTAAATTAATTGCATACTCAAAATGAACTGAAATAGCATCTTTCAAAGAACTCTATTTTATTAATTAAATATCTGAACCTGTATCAAGCAAAAATTTTCCAGAATTATTTCGCACACTTGAAATTGGAATTATAACATAATCTAACTTCTCTAATTGTTCTTCATTTGTTATAAAAATATCTGTATTTTTGTTATAATTATTTATAATACTTTGAGGACATTCGTGTAATTCATTATTACTTTTCAAAATATTTGAATTTCTGTCATCTTTAACAGAATTTACATACGAGATAAAATTAGAATTATTAAATTTTGAACCGATTAGCGACGAATGTTTTGAGAAGCCGCCACACGGTCCGCTGTAGCGCTTCTTTTCTCGTTTCCCGACGGATCTGATCTTGATGTATCAGCATAATTATTTGATTTATTATTTTCGTTATAAATTCTTCTTCGACAATTCTTTATATCATGACCATCTTTTTTACAATAACGACAAAACAACTGAGTAACATTAACAGATGGCTTTTCTTGTTTTATAAAATTATTACGGAGATAATTATTATAACCTTGATTATTATTTCTAAACTGACTATATGTAGGAGAAGAATAAGATGTGAATTGTTGTAAATTTTTCCTGCAATTAGGCGACTTATGACCGAAAGCTCCACATGTAAAACATTTAATTTTATTTTAATCATTTACAGGACTGAATCTAGGAGTAAATTTTGGTTTTTCTTGCGGGTAACCGAAATATTTTACTGAACGTTCGTCAGACGTTAAATTAACTTCCTCTTCTTTTGCCAACGTGAATGCGCGTTCTAACCTATCAGGATTTTGAGATTTTACAAACATTTTTATGGGTTGACGCAACCCTTCAATAAATACATTTAACGTTTGTTTTCGTAATAGATCTTTAATTGTTTCTGCTTTATCTTCCGTTTGTCCGGAAGTACTAACATAACAAAGTTAAGCAAATAATTTTTCTATTCTCATACAGTAATTTAAAATTGATTCATTTGGCAAATGTCTACTCGCATTTAACTCTAATTGTAAATTATTCATAGATCTTCGATCTGCAAAATTTTCCTCTAAAATTCTTTTTAAATTTTCATAAGTATTAATCTCTCTAAATCTGACTGATTGATATGCTTTACCTTTTAATTTAGAAGTTATAATAGCTAAAATTGTTTGTCTATCATCAGGTGCAACTTTATCATATGCAATTTTTGCACAATTTAATAATTCTTGTAATTTAACACTATCATCCCCTTGATATTCGATTAATATACTAATGGCTGCTTCTAGTGATAAATGGGCCATAACGAATAAATTATCAAAATTAGTAATAACACTTTGAAACTCACTTAATAAACTTGGGATTCCGTTATTCATAAACTTGAAAATAACCACTCGTGGAAAATAAAGCACTTACATTTTCATAGTGAAGATTGAACGTAAAACTGGAACGTTGAATTGGGACTGATTACCCGTGCGTAAAAATGGGACTGGATATCCTTGTAGAACTGGGACTGGATATCCTTGTAGAACTGGGACTGGAACCCTCGTAGAAATGGGACTGGAACCCTCGTAGAAATGGGACTGGAACCCTCGTAGAAATGGGATTGGAAACCGTACGTTGAATTTGAACTGAATACGGCTCTGTGTACTCTGCTCGTTGCGTTAGTTGAGCGACGGAAAAGTGCGAATTGCTAGCTCCGTAGCTTATCACACTCAGGCTTGATGTTTAGAATCGGGGTAATTTGTGGGTTTTTCAAAAGCTCGACCCGCGACTTCTATAGCTGAATATTATGGAGTTACTAATGGTTGAAACTTCACAATTTTTCACTTTCGACGCGGCACAGTTAGTTTTACACGACTTTATTATATCCGCTTTTTAATTATTATCCCACCGCGCTGCCACCAAAAATAATTAGTTGTTGTAACCTGGTAGCTTGGCTACAACAATAATTAGTTTAATATTTATTTTTAATCGGAGATAGAGGATAAGAGCAGGATCTAAGGGCCAAACCCACTAGTAAAGATCGTATTTCTTTAATATAGTTTTATTAAGTACTATTACTAACTTTTGTACACTATTTACACAGTTTTACAGAGTCAACTTGTTTGACAGACTTATTCGAGTCGCGGATGGTAGTAGACTTGTTCGAGTCAGGGATGGTAACACACTGACTTCTCTAATCACGTCTCAGCTTTAGCTGGGCGAGACAAATAACTATACTCAGCATTCTTAAAGGGGCAAACATCATCAAAATATCTTTAGACAATAACAATTCTAAGAATGCTGAAGGGATGCAAAAGGCATCAACAGGATGTGACATCATGGTCGAAGACTAAATAGAAATTAATACTATCAACATACATTCTTATTATTAATCTAGGGAGATTACAACAATATTTACAAAATATAGTAAAGAAAATATAAGAGTATGGCACGAACGATTAGCACATCAAAATTTCAGTCAAGTTTAATCTGTATTGAAACAATTGAATATAGATTTTATTGATAATGAAAACAATTTTTGCGATTTTTGTTTGGAAGGTAAGCAGAATAGATTACCTTTTAGTACAAGTAAGACATAAATAACAGCATCTTGTCAAATAGTAAGTACTGATCTCGGAGGTCCTATGGAAAGTACTAGTATTGGTGGTTCAAAGTATTTTCTTCTTATTAAAGACCATTATTCACATTACCGAATTGTTTATTTCCTAAAATTCAAGTCGAAGCTGTAGAAAAATTAAAAAGTTTTATTACTATGGCAAAGAAAGATACTGGAAATGAAATTCGAATTTTAAGAACTGATAATGGTACTGAGTTTGTTAATAATGAATTAAATACTATTCTAAACAATCTTGGAATTCGTCATCATAAAACAGTAAAATATACTCCAGAACAAAATGGGTCTATTGAAAGAGAAATGAGAACAGTTGTAGAAGCAGCAAGAACGATGATGAGAGCAAAGAATATAAAGAATTTTTATTGGGCAGAAGCAGTTAATACTGCTGTATATATTTTGAATAAAACTGGTACAAGTTCTATAAAAGGTAAAACTCCATATGAATTGTGGTTTAAAAAACAACCAAATATACAAGAGTTTAATATTTTTGGTTCAGAAGTATTTGTTCATATTCCAAAAGAATAGAGAAAGAAATGGGATTCGAAAAGAAAACAAGGAATTTTCGTTGGATATGAAGAAAATTCAAAGGCATACAGAATATATTTACAAGACGAGAAAAAGGTGGTACTTGCTCGTGACGTTGTATTTCGATCAACGATTTCAATTGGTAATATACGAGCCCAACTCCATAATAGTTCGGCCGGTATAAATTTCAAACTTTATGCTTTACAAAAATGTAAAAATATACTAAAAAATGTTTTCTTCTTACAACAAAACTATATCTACGTTATTATATGAATCTTTAGTTGTCTATTACTGAAGAGATATTTTAAATAATACAAACGTTTACAAAACTATCATCAAATAAGTATTACAACAGATTCATAAAAGTTCGGCCAACAAAAAATGTATGTCTTAGAAGTGATTTATTTGCGTGTTTTAAATTAAATAGTTGTTAAAACAAAACACAAATGGAAAACAAAACACAAATGGAAAACAAAACACAAATGAAAAAAATCAATACAAAACTATTATTGCCGTTTGCCGATATTTTTTTTTTCAAATAAAATGGCTCGTTGTAAAGCTTTGAGCAGAGGTTTACGGTGGTCTATAATAAATTTTCATAAAAATGGTATTTCTGCAAGAAAAATATCTATTTCTCATTCTATTGCGAGATCTATGGTACAAAATATTAAAAACTTATATAAAAAAATTGGTGGAATATCTGAAGGTTTAAAAAATGGCCGTTCTTGAGCCATTTCCCGTGCTGATCTACGAGGTTTAAGAAGAATTTTGAAAGTAAATCGTCCAGCGAAAGCTCGAGATATTAAAAGTTTGTGGCGGGAAATGATAGGTAAACAACCACAACAAAAAGAGAAATGAAAAAACTGGGTGAAGAGTTTTATAAAGTATTTTTTAAAATGTTATTTCATTTAACAAATATAAATATGTAAAACCATATATAAACACATTTTTCTTGTAGTACATTTTTGCTATTTAATTACACCATGACAAGTTACACAAATGTAAAATTGGCATAAATATTTTAATTTTAAAATACAAAACTGTAAAATTTATATAATATAAATAGGACATTTTATTTAAAAAATAATAAAGAAAATAGATAGAATCGAATATTTAAATTTTTTCTTAATGAATATTTATGTACTTTATACAATACATATTATAATTTTATAATAATAGAAATAGATCGAACTGAATATTTCCGTTCTTTCTTAATTTAGATTTTTCGATCTTCCTTACACTGAGATTACATTATTTTGATTCTGTTTAAAATATTGCTTCAAGCTTAAAATAAATTCATGGATAAAAACAGATATTATTTCTTTCTTGTGATCTCTACAAGAGAAAGAGAATGCATAATTTTCAATTACAGAATACACTGTTTCTTCATATACACTAGGTTTATGTATATATATATATATATATATATATATATATATATATATATATATATATATATATATATATATATATATACATATATATATATATATATATATATATATATATATATATATATATATATATATATATATATATATATATATATATATATATATATATATATATATATATATAAATTATGTTTGATCGTAATTGTTTAAATAAAAAAAACAATTATTTATTTAATAATTTTATTCACATAAAAAGCAATTCTATGATATACAAGTGTTCTCACTAGCGAGTATAAACGAGAGAGTGTCTTATCAACTAATTTACTAATATTTATAGGGTTTTCTAACAAAGAAAACCACATCTATTGATAAAAGTATGATTCAGTTTATAGCGTAACAAAAGAATGTCATTTCAATGACAAAATAGAGTTATTTATATAAGTCTGATTATTCTCTTACATAATTCCTCCCTCCCTAGAATGAATCATATCTTCTACATTTTGTAATTCAGTATCTTTAATTTTCTTTATTGATTTTCTCCTTTTCTCAAGTCTTTTTCTTACAATATATATTATACAACTTATTAATATTAAACCAATTATTATTAATATTATATTTTGTATATAATTATGAACATTATAATTATCAAATTTAAATTGTTGTAATTCAACTTTTGGCATAATTAAATCGTAAGTTTTATTTATAGTTATTTCTTCACTTCTTATTTTATTATCTACAATTGGTTCATAAAGCGTTATTTGAGGAATTTCATATTCTTTTGCAATGATTCTCGTAAAGAATTTTTCTTGATTAATTTCGCAATGTTTATTATTTAACTTATATAATTTTCCAATTTTTAATTCTGTATGTATTGTTGGACAATTTATTTGAATTGCTTTTGTTTTTGAATATAAATAAATAAAGTTAGAGTTTGGAATTTGTTTTATAATTTTTTCCTCATGTAAAGCTCTATTTTTACACTTATCATTATTATGATTATATATTATATTATAAAAACAATCATTTAAAGATTCATATTTAGTCTTACAATAATTATTTTCATTTATTAATAAACAATATAAAATATTATAATTATTTTCTTTACTATATTCTATATACTCTGCATTTGTTTGTTCAATTTGTAACAATGTTTTGTTAATTAACATAGGTACAGAGCTTACTTGATAAAGGGAATATAATTTTTCTGAGTAAGTCGGAAGTATCAAAAGAAATTGTAGTGAATTCCTTTTTATTACACAATTTGTAGTTATTACTTGCAAAAACTCCCATATATTATGAATATTAATTTTCATTTTATCAGAAATTATTATTAATAATCTTTTTAAATCTTCAGTTGGAGTTTGGGTAGTATGGAATACATGTAATTGGCAGAAATTTAAAGATGTTTCGAGATTTATGATGATTTGTTCTAAAGTTTGTATATTCATATTAAGTGTATTAATAAAATGCAATATATAAAATGTATTTTCCCAATTTATATTAGTATTTTTTACCAAATTTTCTACAATTTTTAATTTAGAATTTATTTCTATTTGATTATTATTTAGAATTTTTATTTGGTCATTATAATGACTAGTTACATCTTTTAATATATGAATATTTAGATTTAGGTATATTTTCTTGTAATTTATTTAGATTTTTGCTAATTTCTTCAATTATATGGTCAAAACGATCTTTATCATTCTGGTCCAGATTTCCTGTTATACTTTTTATTATTGTTCCTAATCCATCAATAAGGCCTCGTTTTCACGATTAATTTCTTTTGGAAATAAAGTATTTAATCTTAATGAAATTAAGTTTAATGTACGTTGTATGTTTTGAAAATATGATTCTAGATCGTTTTTATATTGTTCAGGTACTTTTTTAATAGATTTCTTTAATTTTTCAACATTTTTCAACAATTTTTTTTTAATTTCATAAATTGGTTAATTTTATTTCATAATATAGGTATTGTTCTTCATCTGAAATATATGCGTTTGTCAAACGAATAATATTTATTCCCGTATCTTCATGATCTATCTGTTCCAGTTCCAAAGCATGATTTCTGAAATTATATTTTTAATTTATCTATTTTTACTTTTCTATTGGTATTTGAATTTTTACCAATTATTTCTATTGTTTTTATTTTATCATCATAATTTTTTACATTTACTTTTTTATATAATGGTTGTTTAAATTTTGTTATTAATCGGGGATTTTGTTTTAGATATGCTTTATTTATTTCCTTAAATTTTTCACAATTTTTATTTTCTTTATTTCTTTTTAATTTTTCTTTTTCAATTGAATTTCTAATTTTCATATTCAATTCTCTTTTTTTTCCTATATAATTTTTTAACTTTTCTTCCTCTGAATTTATTTCTTTTGGAATTTTGTTAAAAATTTCTTTACCGAATAATATTTCTTGAGGTTTCTAATGTAATTGTATTTATTGAATTATTATAACCGTATATTGCTTTTTCTATAAGTTCTTTTATATTCTTATGAGGATTTTTCTTATGAATTATTCTAAGATTTTCTATTAATGTAGAATGTAATCTTTCTACCGCATTAGATTTTGGATTGTTTACAGATGTAATGTGTAAATTTATATTATTATTATGACAGTGTATTTTTAATAAAGTATTATTAAATTCACAACCGTTGTCAGCGATGATTGTTTGCGGTAATTTATATGTATTACAGAAAGTAATTAAATGTTTTAGGATTTCATTACTTGTTTTATTTTCACAAAAATATGCTTTAGCGAATTTTGAAAATTGATCTAAGACTGTAAGGAAGTAATGTTTATCTAATGTTAAAATATCTATATTAATTATATCAAATGGGTTCTCAGGAGTAGGTGTTAAGTTATCTTCTAACTGAATAGGTTTTCTATCATATTTACTTTCTTTACAAATCTGACATATATTTATAAATTCTGTGATATATTGAATCATTTTTGGCCAATAATATTTTCTTTTTAATTTTCTATAAGTTTCTATTATTCCTCGGTGATTTGTTTTTCCAAAGTGATAATTATAGATTATTTCTTGTTGTTCATTTTCGTCTTCTATATCTTGTACTAATATATTGACTGCTATAATATTTAGACTCTTAGGTTCAAAGTAATCTGAAATTATTTTTGAAACTGTTTTATCAAATTCCTTAGGAAAGATTCCAAAATATCTAATTTTTGGTATTATATAATTTTTACAAAAATATTTAATATTCTGTTGTTTTTCATTTTCATTAATATTTACTAATAGACGTTGTTTTTTATTATTAATTTTTTTTTTATTTCTACTTTAAATGGTTCATTTGACAGTTGAAAAATAATTTGATTATCTGCTATATTTATTCTTTCACTTAAATATTTAATTCCTGCTATTGGATTTTCCTGATCACTATGTATAGTTTCTTCTTCAGAATATTATTTAATATAGATTCATTATTTTCTATATTTATTAAGTTTATATTTAATTCAAATAAATTTATTTGTATATTAGTATCTTTGTAGATATTATTTAAAATTTCTATTAATTTTGGTTTTTCAAGTTTATCAAAACCACATGAAAGATAAGGTAAATTTATTTCAGTAATATCATTTTTTATAAGATAATCTCGTAACTCAATTAAACATTTTTTTAATTTTTTTATATTATAATCTTCAAAGTATTTTTCTTTTGATATTAGATGGAAAATTATTTTAGTATCATAATGTTGGATTATAAAATCTGTATTAGTTTTATGTTGGTCCCAAAATATTTTACTATTAAATTTTTTCTTAACTTGTTCTGCTAGTCCTTTTCCTAAATAACAGTCTCTAGAAATACAGTGAGCAAAAATGTTCGGTTCCGTCACATCTCCTGTTTTATAATGTATTTTATATGAATTTTTTATTCTACTTAAAAAATCTGCTATTTTATTTGTTTTTCCTGCAATATATTCTATTTCAAAATTATACTCTGCTAGTTCTATCTTCCATCTCATTAACTTTTGATTAGAATTTTTCATTTTAAATAACCATACTAATGGTCGGTGATCCGTTCGTATTATAAATTTTTGTCCAAATAAATATGGTCGAAAATTATTAATTGACCATACTATACTTTTAATTCTTTTTCTATCGTCGAATAATTTTGTTCTGTTGTATTAAAAGTTTTTGATGCATATGCAATTGGTTTTTCAGTATTTTCTTGTATTTGTAATAATACAGATCCCATGGCAAAGTCTGAGGCATCGGTAGTTAAAATAAAGGGTTTTTCTAAATTTGGAAATGCAAGTATAGGGGGGGTTACTAATTAATTCTTTTGCTTTTTTAAATGCTTTTTGATATTCTTCACCTGTAAAATTTATAATTTTTCCTTTCTTCAAGCATTCTGTAAATGGTTTCGTAAACTTGGCAAAATTTGGAATAAATCGTCTATACCAGGATAATTTTCCTAGGAAAGATGTTATTTCTTTATTTGACTTCGGTATTTGTATTTCATCTATTGCTTCAATTTTTTTTATGTTTGGTTTTAGACCATATTCAGATATTACAAACCCTAAATATTCTGTTTCCTTTTTTAGGAATTAACTTTTGTCGATTTGAATTTTTAATTTGGATTGTCTTAATTTTTCAAATATTTTTTGTAAATTTTCCAAATGATCGTCCTCGTTTTTTCCAAATATAATTATATCGTCCATATAGACAAGACATATTTTATTAATATACTCGTGTAAAACTTCATTCATCATTCTCTGGAACGTGGCTGGTGCATTAATTAATCCGAAAGGTATTCTGATGAATTCATAATGTCCTGATGTAGTAGAGAATGCTGTTTTCTCTCTATCATTGTTATCAATTTCTATCTGGTGAAATCCAGAATGTAAATCAAGGGTAGTGAAGAATTTTGGTTTACCAATTTTGTCTAAGAGTGTATCGATGTTAGGTAAAGGATATTTATCCTCTTTTGTTTTTGAATTTAGTTTCTTAAAATCAATTACTAGTCTTGATTTTCGTTTTCCTGATGCATCTAATTTTTTTGGAACTATCCATATTGGTGAATTATATGGAGATTTTGAGTTTTTTATAATTTTTTGACTAAGCAAATTTTCAACGTGTTCTTCAATATCTGATTCATAACAATGTGGGAGTCTATAATTTTTCGTATAAACAGGGGTGTCATCAATTGTTACAATTTTATGTTTATCTACGTTAGTACAAGTTAATGGTTCCTCTTTATTTGGGAATAAATCAGAATATTTTTTTAATAATTTTGATAATTTTATATTTTGATGTTCTGTTAAGTGTGAATTTCTAAATTGAATATATGAAGTATTTTTATTTTTATTCTGTAAATTTTCTAGTTTAATTTTATATTTTTTCATACTTATTATATATTTTTTTAAATCTAATTGTGATGCCGTGTCCTGAAGTATTTTTATTCCAAATAGTAAGTTACATTCATTATGAAACTCATGTACATAGAAATCATAAATTTTGCCTAAAATTTTTATTTGTACGGCATTTTTACAATTTATTTTTCCTTTAGCTGTATTAAAAGTTATTAGTTTCTTTATACTTTTATAATCGTTATTCTCTATAGTTTTTGGTGTAATTAAATTTATATCTGAACCAGAATCTAATAATATATTAAAATTTTTGTACTTTATTATAGGAATAGTTTTTAATGAACTACTCAGTACGTATCGTTTTTTACTACGTCCTGAACTTCTAAAAATGTAAGTCATCCTCTATTTCTTGAAAAGACTCTTTATCTATATTTATTTCTAAAATTTCGTCCTGATTTTCGTCTATCTCATTATTGAAATTTTCCCTAATTGTCTGGGTAGACATGGGTTGTGTAAGTCGTGACATACCCGACATTTGTGTGGGTTGAAAGGATCTATTAGTGTTTGTTTTATTTACGAGATTTTGTCTAGGTGCAAATGTTCTTTGTATTCCCGTCTGGAATTTTATGGGTTGTTTTGGGAATTCTTGAGCTGGAAATTTAGCTGGAGGAATGTTGTTTTTAAATGTATTTTGCATTTTTATAAAATTAAATTCGTTCTGTACTAATAAATTACATTGTTCCAATGTATCGGGATTTTTTACAATAAATGATGGTTTTATTGTTAATGGTAATAATGATATAAAATATTTAACTACTACCTTTTGATTTTCTTTAATAAGAATATCTTTTTGTAGTTGACTATAGTTTGTTAACAATATTTTTGTTTTATAATTATTAAATTTATCCATAATTATTTTTAGTGTTTGTTCTACGGAATTTTTAAATTTGCAATTTAATATTTCTAAATAAATTGTTTCGATAGAACTTTTATCACTAAAGTTTGTTTGTAAGAAATTTTTCAGATCTTCCCAATCTACGAAATTATTTGTTTCCAAATATTCAGTTGCTTCGTCTGTTAATTTATTTAGTATAATCTTTTTGCAATTGTGTTGTTTGGAATGGCTCTAGTAGTTTATATATTTTATCTACTGAGCTTATAAAATGGTTTATTTGTTTTGTTCTACCATTATAATGGGGAACAATTTGTAACAAATTATTTATTTCTCCAATAGTGGTCGTCGACATATTGGTTGAAATGTTAAGATTTCTTAAATGATTAATTAGGTCTTCTAAATTGTTATCGATTTTGTCTGAATTTGTATTATTTTCGGACATAAAAATATTATTTTACTTACAGGGTCAGTTGTAGTAATAGTAATATGACTAACATCTTCTGAGAGTCCTGTAGTTGTGGTAAGAAGTCCTGATGATGCTTCAGGTGGGCAGACTTCTGTTTCTTCTAGTATGCACTGGTTATCATTAGCGTGGAGTGATTGTGTATCTTTTCTTGGTTGATGGTAATGTTATAGATGGGCGTATTAATAGCCTCTGATGGGCTCTTGTGAGAGCCGTGGTGTTCGATCACAATTTAAGGAATGGAAATTACAAAAAGGTGTACTTAGACTTTTTGTTTTGTAGTTCAAAACACTAAGGCCTTTTTGTCATCCTACCGACTGCGCCAATTATGTTTGATCGTAATTGTTTAAATAAAAAAACAATTATTTATTTATAAATATTTAAGGTGGATCCAAAAATTATTCAAATAATATCAAATCAAGGCTTAAGGAATCCAATATATTTTTATTTTAAAATATTTGACGTTTCGAACTAAAAGAACTAGTTCATCATCAGAAAATCTAAAATACAATACAATAATAAAGTAAAACTAATAAATAATACAAAATGTCAAACAAACCTCAATAAAACGTAAAAAATAACATAAATAAAATATCATGAAATAAATTCAAATATATGTCAAAACTGCAAAATAGATGCATATGAAAAACAAAAATAGAAAAAATGAAAACTTGAAAATAAAAAATAAATAAAATTAAATTTCTAAATTCCCTAAAAAATTTTGAGCATATTTTAAATTATTATAGGCATCAGTTTTCTAGTTAACAGAAATATCCAAATGTAAATTTATATGTAAGGTTTCTAAAATTAATCTGTGAAATTTATTTTCCATAACATCAATAATTTTAGTTTTAGAGAAATCAAAAATGTGTCCAGTTTCTTGATGGTGACGAGTTAAAGCACTATAATTTGGATCCAGTAGCTTACAATGATAATTATGTTGGTAAATTCTCTTATATAATGGTAGTGAAGTTTCACCAATATAACATTTTCCACATGAACCACATGGAATTTTGTAAACAACATTTTTAAAATGTGTTTTTTCTATTTTATCCTTAGGTTTGCTATAGAGCATATTAATATTATTAAAATTTGTAGAAACAATTTTAATATTAGCAGTTTTTAAAATCTTTCTAATTCCTGGTATTAATTTTTTATCAAAAGGAACAACAGCAACAACTGGTTTTTCTTCATTATTTGGTAAAATAGAATGAAAATTATCATTGTTGTGTCCATGAGCCAATTTAAATAATCTATTCTTAATATGTTTTCTAATAAATGTTATAAATAATTTTAAAATTTGAATTATGGAAACATGGTTCTGAAAGCTTAATACATCGGTCAACCAAAGCAATAACAACACTCTTCTTATATTGTATGTCTGTGTTATGGAAAATAAATTTCACAAATTAATTTTAGAAACCTTACATATAAATTTACATTTGGATATTTCTGTTCACTAAAAAACTGATGCCTATAATAATTTAAAATATGCTCAAAATTTTTTAGGGAATTTAGAAATTTAATTTTATTTATTTTTTATTTTCAAGTTTTAATTTTTTCTATTTTTGTTTTTCATATGCATCTATTTTGTTGTTTTGACATATATTTGAATTTATTTTATGATATTTTATTTATGATATATTTTACGTTTTATTGAGGTTTGTTTGACATTTTGTATTATTTATTAGTTTTACTTTATTATTGTATTGTATTTTAGATTTTCAGATGATGAACTAGTTCTTTTAGTTCAAAACGTCAAATATTTTAAAATAAAAATATATTGGATTCCTTAAGCCTTGATTTTATATTATTTGAATAATTTTTGGATCCACCTTAAATATTTATAAACTAATAAGGTTGGCGAATTAGTAAAAAGACTAATACAATCAATATGTTAAGCAATGGAATTTTTGTTAATGTCAAGTTAATTTTTGGCAGAAATTGTCATAGTTCTATCAAGTATTATAACAAGCTTTTGATTAAAATTGCAAAGGCTGAAAACCGTCTTTGGTTTTTATACCAATGTAAGAAGTTTCACATCATTCCAAATTTTATCAAGAATTCTATCAAGTCAAGTTTTAATTACATGTCTCAACGTGTTGCACAAAAAATGGATAGTATAAATGCAACTTATTTTTTGAAGATTTTGAATGTTAATATATTATCAACTCATGATCGTCTTAGACATCTTAAATCCCTTAAAGGTTATGCTGTTTTTTATTTGATTGATAACTTGCCCATTGATTTATATTACTATACTATCTATAATGCTAATTTAATCTCTAATAATGAAAAATTAAAACATTATCATATTATCAACAAAAAATTGGTACAATTGAAGAAAAATGCATGAAATAATAGCATTTGTAGTTTTATTAAAGAAAATTTTCATGGATGGATTACCAATCTGAGTGATATATTTATTGATGATGATATTCTTGCTATTTTATCTCTTGGACCTAGATTTTGTTATGCATCTAAAGATCCCAAATTATTAAAGAACTTAATTTTGTATACATATACAAATTTATCAACTAGTATTGATCGTAGTAATATCCTTAATAAAGGTGACATGAAACACAAAATTTCTAAGCTCTTGGATTACCATATCAGAGAATGGCAGAAGAGTAAACTTTCATTTGTAAATCAAGAACTTTTACAATGGATTGAAAAGACTAAAAAGTTTGTGAAATTACATAATGGTTTACTAATTATTACGAAATGTGATAAAGGTGCTAAAACAGTTATTATGAACCAGAAAGATTATAATCAAAAAGCTAAATTAATTTTGGACGACATTACAACTTATCGTAGACTCAAGAAAAATCCTATACATCTTATTGATTCCAAATGTAAAAATTATCTTAAAAATAATGAATTATCACAATTGATAATACAAAATCCTACAATAGGAAGAATGTATATGTTATCTAAAATCCACAAACCTGATATTCCTTTAAGACAAATATCATCTACTATTGACACACCTACTTTCAAGCTTGCAAGATTTCTAAATGATATTATAAGTAAAGTTACTTCTATTTCACCGTATCGTGTAAAAAATTCTTTTGAATTGGTTAATGATGTTAAACAGCTTTTTGTACCATTTGATCATGTCATGTTTTCACTTGATGTTTCAGCCCTTTTCCCTAGTATACTACAGGAGCTTGTAATTTTTTGTATTGAAAAGTATTGGGATTCTTTGAGTATTTATACTGATCTTTCAAAATCTAAATTTATTGATGGTGTAAAACTTTGTTTTGATTCTGCTGTTTTCTCTTTTGGACAAGAATATTTTCAACAAATTGATGGAACTCCAATGGGATCTAGTCTTAGTGGTTCTCTTGCCGACTTAGTTTTACTAATGCTAGAAGAAGATGTTATTCCTGATTGTCAATTTAACGTATTATATTATAGAAGATATGTTGATGATTGTTTATTTATAACTCCGTTGAAGAATGTTGAAACAATCTTTCAAAAATTTAATAGTTTACACCCACGTTTGACTTTTACTATTGAGCAATGAATTAATAATTCAATAAATTTTTTGGATGTCACTTTATTTAGATCAGAAAACAAAATTTTTACTAATTGGTTTAGAAAAGCAACTGCATCTGATAGATATTTACATTTTTATTCTTACACAGACATACAATATAAGAAGAGTGTTGTTATTGCTTTGGTTGACCGATGTATTAAGCTTTCAGAACCATGTTTCCATAATTCAAATTTTAAAATTATTTATAACATTTTAACTCGTAATGGTTACCCTTCATCTTTTATTAGAAAACATATTAAGAATAGATTATTTAAATTGGCTCATGGACACAACAATGATAATTTTCATTCTATTTTACCAAATAATGAAGAAAAACCAGTTGTTGCTGTTGTTCCTTTTGATAAAAAATTAATACCAGGAATTAGAAAGATTTTAAAAACTGCTAATATTAAAATTGTTTCTACAAATTTTAATAATATTAATATGCTCTATAGTAAAACTAAGGATAAAATAGAAAAAACATATTTTAAAAATGTTGTTTACAAAATTCCATGTGGTTCATGTGGAAAATGTTATATTGGTGAAACTTCACAACCATTATATAAGAGAATTTACCAACATAATTATCATTGTAAGCTACTGGATCCAAATTATAGTGCTTTAACTCGTCACCATCAAGAAACTGGACAAATTTTTGATTTCTCTAAAACTAAAATTATTGATGTTATGGAAAATAAATTTCACAGATTAATTTTAGAAACCTTACATATAAATTTACATTTGGATATTTCTGTTAACTATAAAACTGATGCCTATAATAATTTAAAATATGCTCAAAATTTTTTAGGGACTTTAGAAATTTAATTTTATTTATTTTTTATTTTCAAGTTTTCATTTTTTCTATTTTTGTTTTTCATATGCATCTATTTTGTTGTTTTGACATATATTTGAATTTATTTTATGATATTTTATTTATGATATATTTTACGTTTTATTGAGGTTTGTTTGACATTTTGTATTATTTATTAGTTTTACTTTATTATTGTATTGTATTTTAGATTTTCTGATGATGAACTAGTTCTTTTAGTTCGAAACGTCAAATATTTTAAAATAAAAATATATTGGATTCCTTAAGCCTTGATTTTATATTATTTGAATTATTTATTTAATAATTTTATTCACATACAAAGCTATTCTATGATATACAAGTGTTCTCACTAGCGAGTATAAACGAGAGAGTGTCTTATCAACTAATTTACTAATATTTATAGGGTTTTCTAACAAAGAAAACCGCATCTATTGATAAAAGTATGATTCAGTTTATAGCGTAACAAAAGAATGTCATTTCAACGACAAAATAGAGTTTTTTATATAAGTCTGATTATTCTCTTACATAATTTATATATATATATATATATATATATATATATATATATATATATATATATATATATATATATATATATATATATATATATATATAAATTATGAATCCCGAAACGCTGAAGTTTCATTATTTGACACCAGAAACAACGTTATCTTTATCTTAGGAATGTAAGAAAAATATGTAATAAAAGTACATAAATAGGAGTAAGAAATGTAATTAGAGGACTTCTTGTATCACTTGTCTAAGATAGACCACGTCGGTCTAGCTTACTGTTGTAAACAAATAAACCAAGTTTTAAAACTAAAATCAGTTGTTTGATTTCATTTTTTTTATTGAAAATCAAATTCAAAATCAAAATTGGCGCAGTCGGTAGGATAGCCAGCAAGAATCCAGTGAAGTGAATAAAAACCTCGTAAGTCTGTGAAACGCTTGCCGAAAATTTTTAAATTTTCACAAGAGCTATCCGAACATCATCTACATTCCTCGAACGACCTAAACAGTGGTCGCACCAGGGTCTAACCACGACCCATCTTTAACCAGCCCATCGTGAAGAAAATCCTTCAATCAACTTCACGGAGCCGCACGACAAGATACAAGACCTCCGCCCACTTGAAGCGTATCAAGACCTGCACTATCATGAAAACAGCTGTCTACTTCGTGACAACCTTGCTGTAAGTTCATTCTAAGATAATATTATCTCTGCCGGTCATAACAATCGGTCTGTGACTAAATACTGTTATACACAATTACACAAGGGTTTTGTGGAACGGCTAACGCTGTTAAGAAACAAAACGAGCCCCGACACAAGGCAAAAACATACAATTATACATTGTAATACTAATATATGTCTTCTGACGAAGAAATAGAAAATTTAAGTAAATTTAATAAAATACCAATTACGCTCAAACCTAGCATATTAGGTAACAGTAGTAAGTTCCAACAATTTATTACAGGGATCAAAGATATCCCTAATACACCCTTAGAACACCCAGTACAAGATTTACAAATTGAATTAAATATGGAAACTGTAACAATTAGCGATATTCGAAATTTCATCGACGCAGTACCCGAGTATAATGGAGAAATCAAATCTCTCCCCAGATTTATAAAAGAAGCCGATAATTTTTATGCGGTAATGAATTCTTTAGAACTAAATCAAATACAGAAAACATATTGCTTTTCTATGTTACAAAAGAAATTTATTCATAAAGCCAAAGATATACTAGATAGCCAAGAAATCACATCTTGGGATGATATAAAACTATATCTCCAAACTAACTTTGAAGATAAAAGTACATACAATACATTATTATTAACAACGATTAAAATCACACAAATAGACAACAATATAAATGACACTCTAAAGAAATTTAAAGATCTATATCAAAGAATGACTTCCAAAATTCAACTATTACAATATGAACAATATGGAAAACAATGTCTAATAATTGAAACTCAAAAAACAGTAGTCTCTCATTTCATCTCATTATTACCTATGAACTTTAGAGCCTCATTTATAAGCAAAAATCCGCAGACGCTCGACGCCTGCGAGCAACTTCTAACAAACGAATATAATTCCATACAACTACACAAATCACCTATGAACAGAACAACACCTCAAAACACACAACAAAAATTCCAAAGACACTTTAATCCCCCACCACAGAAATTTCCAACACAACAATTTCCCTCACGACCATTCAACCCTCAATATTCACGCCCTTCTGGACCACAAACATTCGCTAGACAAAACTTAAAAAACGGCATAGAAACAAGGCGCGAATTTAAACCAACCCCCATGTCCGGTATGACAAAAACAACCATACCTATGTCCACTCAAACCATAAGACAGAATTACGCGTTAGAAACAGAAATTAATAAAGACGAAATTACGAATAAAGAAGAATTAGAAGACCAGTATGAAAATTTCGAAACAGAATCTTTTTTGAAATTTTGAAGTTATTAAGCCGAAAAATTTGTTTAAAAAAGGAATCAAATAAATGATCCAGGAGTATTGGATAAATGGCTTTATTGAAGAAGTTAAATTATTAATTAAATAATAATGACGACGTTTCGAACACTAGTCTATGTTCATTATCAAGTCCACTAATAACCACATGTGGTTATTTACAAGAAGAAATAACACATAAAAAATAAATTTACGTTGAGTTTACATGTTGATAGAAATATAAAAATTACTAAGAGTATGCAGTGAGCATTACTCAGAGTCAAAACAGTTACTGTTTTGACTCTGAGTAATGCTCACTGCATACTTAAAAGAAGCTAATCTAAAAATACAATTAGATAAGTCCGAATTTTTTAAAACAGAAGTTGAATATTTAGGTTTCGTAATTTCAAATGAAGGTCTTAAACCAAATATAAAAAAAATAGATGTAATACAAAACCTTCAGATTCCAAAAACCATAAAAGAAATAAAATCATTTTTAGGCAAACTTTCATGGTATCGAAGATTTATTCCAAATTTCTCAAAATTAACCAAACCCTTCACAAACTGTTTACGAAAAGGATCAATAATAGATATTCATAATAACGAATATAAAGAATGTTTTATACAAGCAAAAAGACTGATCACGAATCCACCAATACTCGCATTCCCCGACTTTAATAAAAATTTTATACTAACCACGGACGCCTCTGACTATGCCATGGGCGCGGTGTTATCTCAAAACCATGACCTACAAGAAAAACCTCTTGCTTACGCATCAAAAACTTTTAATTCCCACGAACAAAACTATGCCACCATAGAAAAAGAATTGAAAGCGATAGTATGGGCTATTCAAAATTTCAAACCTTACCTATACGGGAGAAAATTCGTCATACGAACAGACCACAGACCGCTCGTCTGGCTTTTTAATATGAAAAACGCGAACCAGAAATTAATGCGTTGGAAAATTGAACTCAGTGAATATAATTTTGAAATAGAGTATATCTCAGGAAAAACAAATAAAATCGCAGACTTTTTAAGTAGAATCAGAAATAAATTCAAAATTAATCACAAAATAGGCGATGTAACAACAACCCCCGTTTTCGCACATTGTATCTCGAAAGATTACAAATTCGGCAAAGGATTGGCAAAACAAATTGATGATCAATTTAATAGTAAAAGTTTCTGTATAAATAAATTATCAAATAAAATTATAATCCAAAATGAATATAATAAACAAATTTTTCATTTATTTTCAAAAGAATTATACAATGAAGAATGTAATAAAAAATTACTAAAACAATCACTAGTTCAATTACGCGACTATTTAATAAAAAACGATATATACGAAATTAACATCCCTTACCTATCATGTGGTTGCGACAGACTACCAAAAGAAGAATTGAATAAAATCTTAATTTCAATATTCGAGAACACCTGCATACAAATTAATATCTACTCATTACCCGAAAATTTTGCATTAAGCGACGAATTAGAATCGAGAATTGAATTAGAAAAAATTATAGAACAAGACGATGACTCAATAAAGACAATAATTGACACACAAAATGACACTGACACCATACACAGCGCTCAAGAACACCCTGTCAACGGTCTAAAAATTCTGGATAATAGAATAAACGTAGCCGATAACCAAATCATATTTTCTTTCGATTCGAAATATGATGTAAAAATTATACGACTCTTCGGAAATAAAAAACAACGATTAATTGTTACCCTTGAAGAAAATAAAGTAGAAAAACAAATACAAGAATTTATAAAAAATTATGTTATACCAAAAATTAGATATTACTGTATATGTAATGATAAAATCTTTAAATTCTTAAATCAAATTATTCAAAAGAACTTTGAAATAAATAGCATCAATATTATTAAAGTTAATAAAGAAGTAGATGACATAGAACAATTAGATGAACAAAATGAAATAGTATACTCATACCACATAGGAAAGACAAACCACCGCGGAATTATGGAAACGTATAATAAATTAAAAGCAAAATATTACTGGCCCAAAATGATAAATACCATCACTTCATTTATAAATAACTGCCAAATATGCAAAGAATGTAAATACGACAGAAAACCCATACAACTCACCGATAACCTTACCGAAACACCCGAACGACCCTTCGAAATAATTAATATCGACTTACTAACCCTCGACGGACAACATTACTTAACGATATACGACCAGTTCTCAAAATACGCACAAATATACTTAGTTAAGACAAAAGAAAGTAAAGGTATAGTAAAAATTTTAGAAACATTTATTAGAATAAAAATACCCCCTAGAAAATTAATATGTGACCAAGGTTGCGAATTCAACAATATAACCCTGCGAACATTTTGTCATAATAACCAGATCGAGTTACACGTAACATCAGCCCAAAATCCAAAATCAAATGCCATAGAAAGATTTCACTCAACACTAATCGAACATTTAAGAATTAAAACACGAACTGATAATCTGAAACCCTTAAAAGAATTAATAAATGACTGTATCTTCGCATACAATAACTCAATTCAATCAACCACAAATATGACACCAAACGAAATACTTTATGGTAAAGATTACACAAACTTAAGACCAAAAGAAAATACTCAAAACAAATTACAGAATTACGTGGAAAGACGACAAGAAGAAATAAAACAAGTAAAAATTAATATTAACAAAGAAAAACAAAAACGGTATAAAAATCCTAAAGAAGATGATAAAATCGATAAATTAAAAAATCTCACAGAAGCATATATAAAACAAAATCCCCGTTTAATAACTAAATTTAAGAAACCATTATATGTAAAAACAAAAATTAGAAATTATGATGATAAATATAGAACAATATACGCGAAAGATAAAACAAGAGAACGAAAAGTAAAAATTGATAAAATTAAAATCTAATTGTTTCAGAATCCCTCTTGGATTCGCAGATGTTAAAAATATCACTATCAACCCCGGATTCTTGTTACACACTATCGGCGAATGCCACCTAAGAGAAAACGAACAACTACACTATTTCTATAACGACATAAGCCCCATATACGATGAATACCTAAAACTAAAACAAATCATCGACAGAGAAATAAAACAACTAACAAATGAGACATTCTTCTTTGAAAGCGGTCAAATTATAAATTACATGTTCAACGAATTAGAACAGAACATAATTAAGTTATTCAATAAAAGAGCCAAAAGAGGAGTAATTAACGGACTAGGAACGATAATAAAATCTATAACCGGAAACCTCGACGCCTCCGACGAAGAGCGATACAAGCTAATACTAGAACAACTCAGTAATAACCAAAAAACACTACAAACACAAACAAATGAAATAGTACACCAACAACAAACACTTACAGAAAAATTTAATAAAAATCTACAAAGTATAAATCTTAACGAAAACAAATTACAAGAATCGCTTAACGAAATTATAAATACATTAAAAAAGGAAGGAAATTGGAAAACATTTATACACGTAGAGATACAGATTAATAAAATATTAATTTACATCCAACGACTTAAAAATACAGTGGACAATGTTATAAAATCATTAGAATTTTGTTCATTGAATCAATTAGATATCACCATCATAGATCCTAACAGCCTCCTGAATATTACTCAAAACCCGAACATCCTTCAAATGATTGAAACAATACACGTCTCATGCACACTACAGAATAATAAAATACACATTCTTTTAGCCGTCCAAAATTACACAAACAATCTATACAAACTGCAACAATTCACACCTACACCATACTACGACTCTGTATATAAACAAATATTGGAAGATAATATTATATATGTTAAATATGATAATAAAAATATACGTATTTCTAAGTTTATTAATAATAAATATTGTATTTCAAATTATAACCCTATAAATAGCTGTATTAATAATATATTAGATAGGCAAGTATATGATGATTGTTTAAGTAAACAAATAACAGAAAAAAATTATATTTCTCAAATACCGTTCACAAATAAAATAATAATCTTTTCACCAAACTTACAGAAACTAGAATTCAACTGTGGAAATAATTATAAATATAAACAATTACAAGGTATCTTCCTTAATGAACAAGATACATGTGTTATTAAAAACTGGCAATTTCAAAAATATAAACCCCTGTATCAAGAATATATCTTTGATGATTTAAAAACTATAGAGATAAAAAAAGTACCCCAAATTCGTAAAATAAATGAAATAAAACTAAATACTACACATTTGAAACAAATTGAATCCATTAAACAAATCAACAATCAACATATACCCATACTTTATGTAACCCTTTTCTTTATGTTTATTTTTATTATTATTTTAGTATTATGTAAAAATAGAATATATAGTTGTGCTACAAAATATAAGCAAAGAAATGTTATTATTAATCAAAATAAAGATATAGAAATAAATCCTTGTGAATAACGTTATTTCTTGATGGGGAGGAATTATGAATCCCGAAACGCTGAAGTTTCATTATTTGACACCAGAAACAACGTCATCTTTATCTTAGGAATGTAAGAAAAATATGTAATAAAAGTACATAAATAGGAGTAAGAAATGTAATTAGAGGACTTCTTGTATCACTTGTCTAAGATAGACCACGTCGGTCTAGCTTACTGTTGTAAACAAATAAACCAAGTTTTAAAACTAAAATCAGTTGTTTGATTTCATTTTTTTTATTGAAAATCAAATTCAAAATCAAAATTTATATATATATATATATATATATATATATATATATATGTTATAGTGCGGAATAGTGCTGACATAGACAATGAATACTTTTAAGAACGTGACTTCATGTAGAATTATCATATTACATTATACGTAGTTGTAGTTTAATGATGGAATCTTCTTTGTATGTTTTAAGGTAGTCTTAGCTCAGAATCTGTACTAGTAGGAACTCCTAAAGTAAAATAAATACTTTTTAAAAACAAAGTTAATTTGTTTAATAATATAATTGGCGCAGTCGGTAGGATTTGCCATAACAAATTAGTGAAAATAATTGGTTCACCTTAGTGATTTATTTGGCAAACGAACAGTCTTTTTGTGTTAACGCAAGTAACACTTTGTGCGCGTAGTGAGCTAACGTACATAACTAACTAATCGCGCATCTTACTGACAAAAAAACAAATTAACTTAAGTTCCTGAGCGTCCTCACCGTGCTGAGTGCAAATCAGCCAACGAGAACGTCAACTCTGCAGCGTCGACCAGCTGGGCGGCATCTCCGAATCCAGAGGCACCTGCATCCGATCTAGACGACTACAGTACGAACATCTCATCAAGCGATTTCAACGAATATGAAACCGTCACTGATACTGCTACTGTAAGTACTACATGTCACTTCGAGGTCCAAATAAAATAATAAATTTAAGCGAAAGTTCAAATTCTGAATCAGACTCAGATCTTGACGATCCTACTTTAATTCCAAATATCTCAAATAATCCTCGAATTGTATTAAGAAAGTCTAGATTAAACATGACTACCCCAACCTTAAAAAAGGAATATCTGGATATGGTTCTAGAATTCTACGGTGAAAGAGAACTTTTACCAAGATTTATAGAAATCTGTGAAAAATTAGTGAAACGATTTTACAATCAAGCAGAACCGCAAGATTTCCAAAATGAATATTTAATGAGCACAATATTAGCTAAAATAAAAGGCGAAGCAGCAATAAATATTTCTAGCTGTTTCGTTAAAACTTGGGACGATTTAAAAACGTCACTTATAGATACATATGCGGACAAAAGAGATTGTTTTACACTAACAATAGAAATGACTGAACTAAAACAAGTCGCGAGCGATACGGTATTTGATTTTTATAATAAAATACAACACATTCTAAATTTGCAAGTATCGTATGTAGTAACAAATCATCCGGCAACTGCAGAAATAATGACTGATTTCTTTAGAAATTACGCCCTCAGAAATTTATTAAAGGGATTAAAAGAGCCAATAGGGCAACTCATGAAAGCAAAGAAACCTGCTGACTTAAACGCTGCACTAAGTATGCTTACAAATGACTTTCAGTTTGAAAATCATTCCAAACCATCTAAAAATGTAATGCCTATTCAAAAAGCATTTCCAAGACAGAATAATCATAATTTTAGAAATAATAGACCCTTTCAAGTAACGAATGTACCGCAGAACACTAACTACACGTTTAATAAACCACCGACATATTTCAATAACCAACATACAGCGCAGCGTAGAACTAACTTTCCCACAATGATTAGAAATACTAATCAACCACGTCCCAGACCTACACCAATGAGTATATCTACACGAAATACACAATTAAATGCCCCAAGACCCGGACCTTCCACTCAAAGGCAAAATTTCATAAGTCAGAACAGACAATTCTTCCCCAAAAATATCACGGAAGAACTTTATAACATAGATCAATCAGAAATAATAAATTATACAGACGAACACAACATTGTAGATCAACCAGAAACACAAAATTATACAGTGGATGAATATACACTCGACGATAACGCAGAAATGACAGCTGAAACTAACATATCAGATCAAAACGAACATTCTTTTTTAGACGAAATAGCCTCAGATCAAATATTTCATACTTCCAATTAATGAACTTAACAAATAACCAAAGCAAACTGCCATTCATTATAATTCCAGAAAATAATTTAAAAATCTTAATAGACACTGGTAGCACGAAATCATTTGTAAATCCCGACATTGCTTTGAAATACTACAAACACGCTATCAGTAAAGACCCGTTTCAGATTACAACTGCACACGGCTCCTCTACCGAGAAGTACAGTACACAAATTCCTATCTCAAATATTTTTAATCTTAGAGATAATTCAAAACCCGCGTTAAAATATTATCTTTTAAAATTTCATAATCAATTTGATTTACTTCTTGGCATGGAAAATATGAAAAAACTAAAAATTTCAATTGATACAGTAAACGATATGATAATTACCCCAAACAGTAAAATCAAAATTCATTATCATAATTCTAAAGCTACCCCTGATACAAATAATTTAACAATAAATGAAAAATATTGTAATATTGGCATAATAGAACCGACTTCGGAAAAAATAATTAAAATAAAAGTTAATAAAGAAAAAGGTAATATTCTAGTTCCAGAAATTAAAACAAAAAATTTAATAATTCCTGAATGTGCTACTGTAGCAAAAAATTTTGAAGCTATGTGTACAATTATTAATTTATCAGAGAATGAAGTTAAATATCAGTTTACAATTCCGATTATAGTGGAAACGTTAAACGACTATGAGATTTATACAGAGAATAGAAATTCAAATCTAAACCTTACACAAACAGAAAAAGTAAATTTTGATAAACTAAAAATCATATGAACAAAGAAGAAGAAATGGCAATTTCAAAATTAATTAAACAATACTTGAATATTTTTTATTTAGAAAACCA